>JANITW010000005.1:51101742-51130256 GCA_027564335.1 Erythroxylum williamsii
TAAAAAAAAACATACATAAGATACATTTCAACTTCGAAACCGTTGTATTTACATGAAAACAAGTCAATACAAAGCTTCAAAGGGCATCTAGCCCGATTACATCCCAAAATAGCAAAAGTAAAATTATAAAGAACAAGCTAATGCTTTGATTTCTTAAAACATGACTTCAAAAGCAAAATGCATCGGAGTTGCCTCAATCCCGATGCGGTGACTCGGTTTCTCGCTCGATGCCTGTGGAGGGGAAGATGGGGTGTGAGCGCGACGACTCAGTGGGTAACAACTTAATAATCAAGTAATAAGCAAAACATTCTTTATTTATTCATTCTCAAAGCAACATTCAAGTTGATAAAACCTTTCAAATTTATCAAAGCCAATTTACATTGATCAAAACATTTTCAATTCATCAAAACCTCTTGAAAAACTCATTTCCTCAAACAATTACACATCAAATATCATATAAGTACAGAGAAAGTGGTTCGGGTGGATCCGAAACAGAACGTACTACACATTTCTGCGAAGCGGTCATGTGTAGCCGTGATGAATAATAGTCCTTGAGAGGAACTCCACAGCCACTAGCGGTCAGGCGGGAGAAGCCTATAGGTAGACAGTTGCACCTGACTCAGACTGGACTACCACAAACCCAAAAAAAGCACATAATTCACACAATTCAAAATTATTAGCCGTAACTGGCCATTTCAAAATCACTTTCGCATGATTTAGCCAAACTAGCAAATCTTTTCCGAAATCACACATTCAAGTCTTTTTCACATAACGAAACATAATGCAAATGATTTCTCACATAATTCACAATCAAAGAACATCACATACAAGTGAAAAACATAATAAAGAGTAATTCATACTAACATTCTAAGTCATTAGAAAACATCAATTTGCCAATATCACATAATCAATCTTTTTCACTTATTAAATCATTTCGCCAACATTTCCAACATAAATTTACATTCAAGAGACATCACATACAAGTTTAAATCCTCATAAAGAACAATTAATACAAACTTCTTAAATCATTGGAAAGCATTAATTTGCATTTATTCTAAAAACGTTAAATTGCCTATTAACTCAATTATTAAGGAATCACCCACCTTAATTCCTTTAGCTCTAGGATTGGTCAATTTGCCTTTCTTCTACCTCCAAATGCCTCCCTTCACCTTAATCAAGCACAATAATCCCATAAGCATAAGAGATAACAAAATTGGACTTTCTAAGGATATGAAAGCATGGAAGTTAACCTTTCTAACTTTACCCATAACTTTCCTAAGCTATTAGAACCCAAAACCCATCAAGAAACTTCAAAAATTTCAACTTTTCCCTTACCTTAATGAAACCCACGAATTTCTGATTTTGCTTTTAGTGGAGGATTAAACTCTTTCTCTTCCTTTTCTTCTTAAAGAAACTCTTAAACTCACTTTTCTCAAGCAAGAAATCAACAAAGCCCTCACTCTTTTCTTCTTCTTCTTCTTTTTCTCTCTTGGCCGAAACCTCCTTCTTGCTTTCTCCTTGGTGAATTTCGTAAGTCTCTATCTCTAATGACTTAAGGGACTTTGTTTCTTACTTATAAACCTAAGCTAATACTACGTAGTTTTGATCAAGTCACTTATTTTCCTTGCAAATTTCGTGGCTCTCTTCATTCCATATGGCTACTACTCATTTGTTTCCTTCCTTTCTCCTTAAAGAGTCGTAAGTCTCTTCTTTAAAGCCTTAGCAAAATTTGTCTCTTCATTTAAAAGCCTAAACCCTCAAAACTACGTAGTTTTAATAAAGCCCTTCCTTTCCTTGCAATTTTTTTTTCTCCTCACCATACGAAAACACTTCATTTGTTTCTCTTCTTTTTCATTTTAAGTAAACTAAAAAGACCAATGAAGCCTTCCTTGAAAGCTTTAAACCTTATAAACATAAATAAACTTCCTAATTTGCCCTTACTCCAACTTATTCTTTTAAACTCTAATAACTTATCAAAATTTTAATCTTAACTAATCCCTTCATTTAATTTCTATAAACTAAGTACTAAAAATCCCAAATTATTATAACTAAAAGGAATTATCAAACTAATCCTCAAAATACATAAAACATGCTTAATGTGAATCGGGACCTAACATCAACCATATATATTACTAATATGGATAGCATAATTAAAAAATTAAGTTAGTAAAATTGGTGGAACCTTGACAGTTTCATCATTTTTATATTCATTTGAAATTTTTAAAAAATTTTAGGGTCTTTTTTTTATATTGGCAAATCTTGGGATCAGACCTAAATTTTATTACAAGTATAGAGGGGAAAATGTATCTTCAACTTTTATTTAAAAATCTCAAACCTAGGTTGAGCCTTAAAGACAAGATATTTCTTGAGTATAAATCTAATTCTTGAAGCTGTAAGCCCCCATCAATTTTTCTAATCTGCATTTAAATCATATATCTTTTGTTGTAATAAAGGGAGTTTTATGTATAGTTTTATCCATATTATTAAAAATTTTGATTATTTCAATTTAGATTAATTCAAGTTAAATATGCCTAGTTTATGCTAAAATCTAAACAAAAAATTCATCCAGTCTCATCTTTTAAATTAAAACATGAGCCTACAAGTTATATTTATTTACAAAATTCTTAAAATTTTTACTCCCTTTTGAATTATCTGTGTAGTTGAAAATTAAAATTTGTAGTAATATAGGTTTGGATACACAAAGATTTAGCTTTATATGCGTACCTTATAATAAAAAGGATATATTATATTTAAGATGTTAATTTTACAAGCAAATCTAATTCTAACACAAATCACAAAATTGTGATCTTTTAATTTGTTATAAAATAATTACCATTAGATTTTAATGTGTTTATGTTAATGTTAATGAGTGATATATTAATTATTATAAACTTTCACACAAATTTTTTTAAAACTTGAACTTACAAAACGATATCATTTGTACAAGTAAAAATGATACAAAAGCTAATATTATTAATTGTCACTTTTTAATTTCAACATATTATTTACACACTAAGATTATGATATTTATGTATAGTAGAGAAAATTAAAAAATATTTTAATTAAATCTTTAAAAGAATCTTTGGACATCATACACTTTTATTAATATGAAAAGTATCATAAAATATTTGCAATTTACAATTTTTGATTAGTTTGTGGAGATTCACATTGATTTTTCTATTATATATAGTATAGAATTAATTAATTAAAAAGTAGTATTTGAATGTATAAAATATAGTAGTTTTTTAATTTAAAATTGAATCGATATTAAGAGACTACTTTTACAACCACATTGTAAGTTTTTTATTTTTGAATTTTAAAGGTAATTCATTGACTATAGTGAAATTGTTTATAACATTATAATGATATTTTTCGCTATGGAAATCAAAAGAATCCCCTTACAATGGAAAAACAAAAGCTAGAAAGCAAAATAAACAAAAGTTAAAGTTATAAAAACCAATGTGTTTTCATACTATTCGACAAGTGGCGGGTTGCGTCTTTAACTATAATAAGGCTTCATGCCTCAATGAATATAAAATCAGTAGGCTGGTATGGATTGGTTTTCTCCTTACAATATATTCTTCGATTCCTCTCACGCTATATATTGTAAAGTGTGAGTGAAAAAGCTATTTTGAATAACAGACTATCCTGCATCCATGAGCTAGACACTCAGATGATCTAGGTGAGGGTAGAAGTCTAGTTGTATGAGATAACAAAAGGTACAAGTTTATGGAGTAGTTGGCTCTATATGGTAGTGGAGTAGGTGCAATTGAAAAATAAGTGCTTTTTGTCTTCTAGTAGTAGCTTACATAAGTCACATACTGGGTCAAACGTTCTATGCCATCTGTCTTGTGTGCTTGGTCGATTTTTAATTGCTAGCCAAACAATGGATGCATTAGGGCTATAGCAATGCTGCTATAGAAGGGAGTACCAGGGAAATCCTAGAGAATCAACTTAGAGGTAGTTGTAGCATGACTTGTTAGTGTAGATACCTTTAGGATGGGGTTTCCAAATAATCATGTCTAAATTGTTGGAACTATTTAGATTGGGGAAGCATTGATAGAGGATGTGAAACCTTTTGAAATTACCAGACCAGTGCCCTTTAGAAATAAATGAGGAAACTTTGGCTTCATGAGGGACTATACCTCCAAAGTGTGCGAGCTCAATTTTGTGAATCAATAGACTGAAATCAGTCCATTTGTCGTACCATAACTAAAAATTATAGCCATTTCCCAATCGATGAAAAACAAAAGGGTATATAAGGTCTCTAGTTTTCAGCATTTGATGAAAAATACAAGAACAATCTACACTGACAGGCATTGCTAAAAAATTTGAGAAAGAAGGTAAGTCTCATGAATCCATTTAATCCGAATGGTAGTTTTTTTTTTTCTGTGATTAACTTCTATATTTTCTTGCAGAGAAGAATATTTTGCATGGTATGTGTAGATAGTATGCCTAATTCGCCTCGCTATTTTGGAGTTGTGACTTCGTCCCATTTTACTTTGGTTTTCCTTACATTGTCCATAGAACCTGACCAAATAAATGCTTTAATAGTTCTATTGATCTCTTTGATCACCTTACATGGAGGAACTAAGTGATTGATCCAGTACATATGTAAGCTACTAAGGACTGAAATTGCAAGAGTGATCCGTGTTGCCATGGATAGAAATCTGTTATATCAAGTTGAGATTCTGGATTTGTATTTTTCCAACAGGGGAATGCAGTCAAAATAGATGATTTGTAATTCACGTTGGCTAGCTTCACTCTTGGGAAGGTATTCCATTATTTTATTTGTAATATTTTCTTCTTGTTGCTGTTGTAAAGGGTTGCTCCACTATGAATTATACGTATTTTTATTAAGAACATTATGACGCTAGAATTATATGTTTGGTTGCTTCCACATACAGTTTGGTGTCGACATTCATGATTGTAATAATTACTCCCATAAATAGCGCAACACGACATGGATATCAATTAAACTTTCAAAAATATTTCAAAAAACATCTCTTTCCAATATTGCGATGTTACTTATTATAATGGCATGTCATAACTCTCATAAGAATATTGACCGCTCCATCCTTTCATTGAGAGTTGTGGCTATAGCGAAGAATCTTAAATCCTAACAATAAGTCAAAAACTCATATTCAAAGTAAAGAAGCTCAAAAGATAATTAAATGAGCAAGACAAAAATAAAGTGAAATAAAATAAAATAAATACACAAAATAATGGTTAGAATAATAGAATCTAGGCTTTCCTAATATTACCATCTCTGGAAACTATGCCAAAAACTTGACTAAACCTAAGGTTAAGTTCAATATTAATTTTACTACAAGTGCACGATATAACTGTAGCTAGCATACGTAAGTACAAGTCGATGTCACAAAGACTGTAAATACTAGTAATTACTTTTTTTATTATCTAGTCTAAGAATCTGATTTTTGTTTTTAATTAAAAATAAAGCTAAACAACTAAGCTAAACTAATATTAAATAATTATGAACTTAGGAAAAGTAGATACAAAGAAAATTCAATATCAAGTCGTGGTGTCCAAGTGATGAATCCCCTTAAGAATTGCAATAAATCAATCAATATAATTGCATTGAGCAAAAGATTAAAATATATTGTTAGCTCAAACTAGGATTCATTATATCTAGACACTAAATAAGTTTAGTTACTAATCATAGAGAACAAAATCAAAGATAAACATGATAAAAAGCTAATAGAAAGCAAAGAAATCATAATTCTAAATCTCCCTTTCTTTTTGTTGAATCTTCTTGCTAGTTTAGATTTCATGAAGTTATCTAATGAATCTGTTGATTAATTATTTGTTTTTTCCCCATCCCTTAATCAAAATTGTCACCTCTCTATGTGACTTACGTCTTTAAATTGCTTAATAATTATGCTCTCCTTGTTTTGCCTCCTTTCACGTCCTTTTATAGTGAAAACTAGATTTTTAGGACATACATGGTTACTTATATAGTCATGTAGCTCCAAAAATACCTAAAATTGTGACTTTAGATGATCATATAGACTTGCATGGGCATAAACACTGCCATATAAGTCCAAGTTGCTTTAAATTTTTGTTTTATGCCATGATTTCATTCCAATTTTTCTCTTTTTTTATGAAGGCAATTATCACCTAAATGGATTTAGAGCAAATTAAGTACCAAATATACAACAAAACTATAAAATATCAAGCAAAACACATAAAATATGGGGTATAGTTATAGTCAAATATGCATCTAATAAGTGTGTTAGTAATAATGTCTACAACTTGGACTTACCAGGTGACTATAAGTTAGTGTTACATTTAATGTCTCCCATCTTGCTTCCTTTTTTGTAGGTGATGATTTAAGGATAAATACTTTCATGGAGAAAGGGAATGATGAGAACCAACTTGGGACGTCAATGAAATCTCCATTAAGTATAACAACCAGTCCAATTACACACTCTAAAACTAAAGTGGTTCAAGATGCACTTAGAGCCTTAATCGTGTAAATTATGAAGCAAGATGAAGTTTTGGGCAAAGCACTTATGGACATAGATTCTAGAAGAGATGAACCTATACCATACACAAGGGTTGATATTAAAAAGATATCAGGGCTGAGCATGTTTTGGGTTGTTTATCTTAATTGAGGCTTGTGTTTTATGTTATTTGGGGCAATTATCTTACTATAACAATTATTAGGTTTCTTTTTGGGCTAGAACTAATCAGTTGGGCATTTGTCCACTAAGTATTTTCTTGGTTTTGTGCTATCAAAGGTGCTAATATAAAACACACCCAAAAGAAATATGAATGGACATATTATCTTAGTGTGATATATCAATTTGAGAGGTTTTCTCTTTCTTTGGTTCTAACCTAGGGTTGAACTTATCAAGAACAAACATTCTTGTGACTTTCTTATCTGACTTATAACACTAATATTTGATCCATTAGTGTGTGATGTCAATCTTATTATGATTCCTTTTTGACTAGGGCATTGGGTCATCAGGTTCGAATAAGTTTGATTCAAGTGAAGCGATCCAAGTAATCCCTTTGGTGTTTACGTTTCAATAAATCCTTATTAACATTCGCATCACTAGGTAGGATGAACGCTAAGATGGGATCGACACTTTATATTAACTAACACTATATTATAGTTTGATATAAGCACCGGCCTGTGAGATCTATGAGGTAGGGATCAACCATAATAGTAGTTAAAACATAGCAAGGTCCTAAGGATATCTTACCTAGATTATTCATAAGTTGCTTTCTACTTGATCAATGCTTTCGCTTGGTGTTTATTTAATAAATATTTTGTGGCTTGGTAATTTTAAGTTAACATTATTTTATAATTAAAATACGTATTTATTCTTAATATTTTCGTAAAATTTTAATGTTTAATATCTGTAAATTAACCTTCATATTAATATTCATTTAAATGTAGTTTATTTAAATAGAAGTTAATAGTATTGTTAGAATTAATGAATTTTCAATAAGGGTGATAATTGGGTTTGACTAGACTTAAAGTTAGTAGATCATATTTAAGTTGATTAAGCTTAGGGATGACTTGAAACTTAAGATCAAAACGTCATTAATCTCGTCAATTATATTAAAATAATGTCATTTTAAAGAACTCCAATGCTCGAATTGAGTTTAGGTTGCATATTTTAGTAATGACTAAGTTTCAAATTAAGTTCAAGCTGCAAAAAATAAGTATTATCTCTAATTAGTATTATTAACTTGTTTATATTAAAAACAAACGTAAAGACTTGTTATTAAATTGTTTTTAAATAAAGAATATTTTGGAGTGAATTTCACTTTAAAAGTTAACTTATAAATCAAATTTGCTGTAGATTTTTTTATAAAATTTAAGGATAGATTGATATATTTCGTCAAAATTAAGAGGAAAGAAATTCCCACCAATCGTAATTTAGAGGGACGTAATTAGAAATTAATTTAAAAGAGAAAGAAGGCAACATTAATGAATCAATTTAGTGCTGGGGTTTGCTTTATCGCGGCTCTTAGTACTACTTTCGACTTCTTTCTTAGGTTTCATTGGATATGGCGGACTACGATTTGACGCCGATACTTGCTCCGAATCTTGACAGACACTTGGTGTTCCCTCTCCTGGAGTTTCTGCAGGAACGGCAGCTCTACCCTGATGAGCAGATCTTGAAATCCAAAATACAACTACTCAATAACACTAACATGGTCGATTACGCCATGGACATCCACAAGAGTCTCTATCACGCTGATGATGTTCCTCAAGGTTTGTTCTTTAGTTATTTTCTTCTTTCCTCGTTGAAGTACTAGAGTTATAGTGCTGTTTCTTTGTTGTTGTTTTTACTATGTTAGATATGGTGGAGAGAAGATTGGAGGTAGTGTCAAGATTAAAAGCGTTGGAGGAGGCGGCAGCGCCATTGGTGGCGTTTTTGCAGAATGGAAACGCGGTTCAGGAGTTAAGATCTGATAAGCAATACAATCTCCAGATGCTTCGTGACCGTTACCAGGTGAGAATTTGTTTGTTTTTGATATTGAGAGATTGGTATGTAGAAAGATGGGGGATTTCTAATTTTATTGAGCAATCGATGCAACACTTGAAGTGAGGATCTATTTGTTTTCGTTATAGAGGGTTGGTGCGTAGAAAGATGGCGGCTTTTTTATTTTGTCGAGGAATTAATACAATGGTCAAAGTGTTCGCTTTTTTTAATAGAGGGGCTGGTATGTAAAGATGGGAGAACTTTAATTTTGTTGAGGAATTGTGCAGTAAGCGGTTTTTTTTTCGACTGTGGACTAGTATGTAGAAAGCTAGGAGCTTCCTAATCTGTTGAGGAATTGATGCAATTATCGAAGTGTGAATTTAGTTGTTTCTGTTATTGAGGAATTGGTATGTAGAAATATGGGCCTTATTAATTTGTTGAGTATTGATAAAATAGTAAACAAGAATACTATTATGAAAGTGGGTTACTTATTTATTTAGTTATTTTGAGCAGATTGGTTCTGAACAGATTGAGGCATTATATCAGTACGCCAAATTTCAATTTGAATGTGGGAACTACTCAGGAGCTGCTGACTATTTGGATCAATATAGGGCATTGTGCACCAACAATGAGAGGAATCTCAGTGCTTTGTGGGGAAAGTTGGCTGCAGAGATTCTCATGCAGAACTGGGATATTGCTCTTGAAGAACTTAATCGTTTGAAGGAAATTATTGATTCTAAGGTGATTTTTGCAAAAACAATATTGTTTCTATTTTGCTTTGATTACCGTGTTTTGTCTTCTATAGACATGCTGATTGTGTATTTTATATTTTTTGTGGACACAGAGTTTTTCATCACCATTGAATCAGGTGCAAAGTAGGATTTGGTTGATGCATTGGAGTCTCTTCATATTTTTCAACAATGACAATGGAAGAACTCAAATAATTGACCTTTTTAATCAGGACAAGTATGAATATTCTCGCATCTATTTGTTGCTGAAAACGAACTTGGTTTGTTACTCCGTTTATTTTTCACACAACTTCATAGTGGGACAAAAGATGACCCTTGTATTTGCTCAGTGTTATTTGAATTATAAGATTAAATAATTTATTTAGGTATTCTCGGCCTTCTAGATAATAGCAGGCGAAGCTCTACTTCAAAACGGTACTTATTGCTACAAAATGTGAACAAAATAGAGAGCCCTCATGTGACTCCTATCCTTTTTTGAGAAGTTATGAATGCTATTTAACAACTCGGTTATTTGATATTCCTGTAGTGCTTAGTTATTACTTCTGCATCTATCACAACTATGCAATTCAATGCATCAATTATTTTGCAGCAGGTATCATGTTTGCTCTTCCACTCCAATGAGTGTAACTGCTTTACCATTTTTTTTCTTTTAGATGTTAACCATTTTAAACAGAGGCCAGAAAATAATTCAACTCATTATTTTTCTTGTTAATGATAAGCAATGTTATGGATTATCATGCAGGCATAGTTAATTTAAGACACTGGTTTAGATTTATTCTTAAAAGGCATGCAATAGTATGTAAAGCAATACATCTCCTTCTGCTTCTTGTACAATAATATTGAAGTGCAAGTCCAAGTGTTTGCCTTATTTTGGCTATATTCTTAGCTTCCTTAATATGATCTCTCATATTTACTTCGTATTTTCTTTACAAATTCTTTTTAGGTATCTTAATGCCATTCAGACCAATGCTCCCCATCTCTTACGTTACCTAGCAACTGCATTCATTGTCAACAAAAGGAGACGACCTCAATTCAAAGAATTTATAAAGGTTATTCACCAAGAGCAGCATGTTTACAAAGACCCTATTACAGAGTTTTTAGCATGTGTCTATGTTAATTATGATTTTGATGGGGCCCAAAGGAAGATGAGGGAGTGTGAAGAAGTAAGTTACCTGTCCTAATTTGACTTGCTGATAATTTATGCTTGTTTGAACGTTTGTGCCAATTGACCATCTTTCGTTGGTGCTTATGATAAACACATTCAGATCGGAACTTTTTGTTTCCAGTTTGATTTAGACATTTTTCATATTACAGGTGATAATTAATGATCCATTCCTTGGAAAACGAGTTGAGGATGGTACCTTTTCTACCGTGCCATTGAGAGATGAGTTCTTTGAGAATGCTCGTCTATTTATCTTTGAAACTTATTGCCGAATACATCAACGCATTGATATGGGGTAATGACTGTACTCCTTCAATTGTTCCATATACTTCCACAGATGAACTTCTTTTCCGAGAGATTAAGTAAATTGCTTGGAGTTAAAATTGAGTGATAATTTTAGTACTTGGCTTGAAGAATTTAGTAATGTAGTCTTATTCATGAAACAACATGCTGAATTCGTGAACTTGGCTTGTCTATCCCAGAAGATATCTAGTCTTTAGATCCCTGAAACTCTGAAGTTAAACATCTGCTTGAATAAGATTTCATAGATGATAATTAATTCTTAACAATGCTGATTTAATCATCAACATTGTGATATTGGTAATGTTGGTGATATCTGTTGAAATAATATTTTAAATAGCAGCCGCTTTTTTCTTTGTGTAGTTTTAACCTGCAACTTTCTTGATGCAAAGGAATTTATCTCTGGTTACACATCTAGGGCAGGTGTTTTTGAGTCAAATGGAAGTTGCACGCTATAATATTTTCCTCACACTTGATCGAATGAACATAGTATTTTTTTTAACTTCCTTTTGTTGTACGATGAAACACTTAAACAATCTCTTCTTTGATTATTTTTTCTGCCATACACTGCTTTGATGTAAAGCCTCCTCCACAAGCTCAACTTAGTATTGGCATACATTATTGGAAATATTTTCTTATCAACTCACTGACGTACTAATATAGATCTGTTTAATGTGTGGCAGAGTTCTTGCGGAGAAATTGAATCTGAATTATGAGGAAGCTGAGAGGTGGATTGTAAATCTCATCCAAAATTCAAAGCTTGATGCTAAAATTGATTCAAAGTCTGGAACTGTAATCATGGATCCTAATCATCCGAATGTGTAAGATACGGATAAAAGAATCCAGTTTATCACGTTGATCTACTCAGTTTCTGTTTTATTTTGTTGTTCTCATGCATCCAAAATTTGTTTCCAGGTACGAGCAGTTAATAGATCACACCAAGGCACTATCGGTTCGTACCTACAAGTTGGTCAGTCAACTTCTGGAGCATGCACAGACACAGGCTGCTCAATGAAATTTTTTTACCTGTACCAGTCTAGCAAGTTGTTAGACATCTGAAGATGATTCTGAGATCCCAATTAGACCAACTGTACTCAGTGAAATTTTCCAGGAAAGTTTAGCTGGATTAAATGACAATTTTTGGAGGATAATTTATGATTCATAGTTTGCTGTTAGCTTTGTTTCAGTTGAGATTTATTTCTTTACGTTGGACCTTTGTAACAACGGCCAACTTTGCGATCTTTACTTGTGACAATCCGTGTTTTGAAACCCGGACCGGACCGGCCGGTCCAACTGGTCCGACCGGTGATCGGCCGGTGGTCTGGTCCGGTTCATGGCCCAAAACCGGTATGCAATTGGACCGGTGTGAACCGGTCCGGTCGGACCGGTCCGGTTGGACCGGTTCAACAATTTTTTTTTTATTTTTTATTTTTTTATTTTTATTTTTTATATTTTTTTTGAATTTTTTTATTTTTAATATTATATATGGTTGAACCGGTCGAATCGGTCAAACCGGTAACCAGTAAGGCCACAGGTTCGATGACCGGTCCGGGTTTGAGAATATTGGTGACAATGCATCCAGCTGCTTTGCATTTTCTTTATGATACTCGAGTTATAGTTCTTGACGTGGGTGGATAGCCGTGTGGAGCAATTGCAGTCAGGGTTAAGCAAAATTAATCTCGTCGACTAGTTTCATGAATTGTCCAAGTCATCGTATGAAAAATGACAAATATACACAAGTTGCTGTTTGGCATGCACTCTCTTGTAATAACATTTAAAATCTGTCTGCATTGCGTTTGAACACGTAATGTAGTTGCCAAAGATTTGGAAAATAAAACAATTCCTCTCAGAATCAAATCCTGGCATTCACTGGAGCTTCTTAGCTGGGCACATATATAGGACGGTAGGTTCAAATACACGAGCTTCACCAACAGTAGATCTCCAATAAGATATCCGGCTCTACTTGGAACAAAATGGAAAATTTTGAATGTACTATTGTCTACAAAGGGTTGGCCCTAATTTTTACCTATTTTTTAAAATTAAAAGTGTAAAATAATTTTTATTGAACCTAAACTTAGACTGTCCAGCTTTAACTCAAGATCCAATTCTTATTAAATAAACCGATGCCATTTAAATAACTCAAGTTCAGACTCAATTGAAAATACATTGAATCTAGGCCCAATTATCACCCTGATTTAGATGCTCCTTTCCTCATGCTAACAAACTTTCCAGCAAATACCCAGAAAGAATGGTCATGATCGCTTTCTCGAACAAGCAACATTCCCACTCTTGGTCTAAGCTAGTCTAATCACAATCAAACTGCGCTTCACAAACAACAACCAGAAAAGAAACAGCAAAAGCAGTAATTCCACATCCATTGCCCCGTGTCTTTATGTTACTTAACAAATGTTGGAAAGAGCAGAGAGGCAAGTCATGAATTATTTATGCACATTAATGGTCTAATAAATCTGAATGTCCTCCATTGTCTTCCTTCAACCTTAAGAATGTGTATTGTGTATCTAAGCCTCCGTATCTCACTCCTTAGATCCAAAATAAAGCTTGGGAAATGACCCATTTCTTATCCTTTAATCAACTTTTGGATTTTCATGAATTGTTGGAAACGAGAGATAGCCACATGCATCCACGAATTGTACTGAGCTACTTCGGCAGTTCATAGGGCATTGTACTGAGCTACTTCGGCAGTTCATAGGGCATTATCAATCATGATAATCCGTTTGCATAAGGATCGAAAGACCTCCATTTGTTTCTCACCCCTGAGAACGTGAATTACCATAATGCTTCCAACTATCCTTTGAATATCTTTGGCAATAGCCCCTTTCATGGATAGCTATGTCCATCTTCCATTCCTTCTGCTTCCATTGCTTTCTTTAGTTTTCTTTCTAGTTTCTTCGTCAAAATCATACTCTGAACGCTGTTAACAAAAAACAGTAGCCTTTAGGAGCCAAAATTACAAATCAAATAATGATCACCAAATGAGCAATTGCAACAATTTCGCTGAAGTTGTAGAAAATTAGACAGCTCGCAGGAGTGTTCATGAATTCAAAATTTAGACCATTGGAACAAGAAGATTTACATATTGAATAGCCTCAAGATACAAGATCAGCTGTAGGAAATTAGGGTCCATGTATTCTAGTTTCCATTATCCGGAGAGATGACATTCTCGTAATGCAACCATAAATAGAATGCTACCATGACTAAGGATGCTAATTACTTCTGTTGGATGATGGTCTCTCCAACACCAAACAATTTGCCAGGTTTAAAACCAAGACAAACCAGAAAATAAAACAGATAACATGAAGACAAAAGTAAACTTTAAGAGATAGAAAGAAGGAATAAAAGAAAAACATCTAAACCTATTAGCAAAATCATTTCATTTAGAACTCCGATTAAAGATATAAAAAGTGCATGTGCAGTTCAAACACGAGCAACAAATAGCTGGGAATTTATGAATCAACCATACACAAAAACTTGGACAGCTCCTTTAGATCCAGGTAATTCTCAAACTCTAAATGATAATCATTCACAGAAACCTTTCTACATCACATGAAAAATATACCATACCTTTGTAGGGTCAGAGAGTATTGCATAAGCTTCTCCAATCATTTTAAACAACCTGTGAGCATCAGCATGGACCTCGTGGACAATTTCCTTCCAGAGTCTTCCCTCATATCCACTTTGACTTCTTGCCAGAGATTGACCAGCCTATAAGATAAATAAAATCTAATAATAAGAAGCAAATATGAACAGTATAAAGAACTGCAGAAATAAAGGACGAGTTTTTTGACTGCTTCAAGATATGAGATTTTTGGAAGAATCGTATGCATCACAGAAAGACAAACCTTGTCTGGGTGATGTCTTAATGCTGCTTTCCGGTATGCCTTCTTTACATCATTTGCAGCATCAGATTTTTTTATTCCACTGGAAAGCAGTAGTTAACTAAGAAAGTTAGAATAAGCCACATCACAGAGCAGCAAGGACGGTACAGTCTGAGTTACTCCAGTAATATAAGAAGCAATAATTGGTTCATTAACTCAACCAACCTACCAAAATGCAAACAACATTCCGCACATATTTTTTTATAATCTATGCAGAGGACCTGTGTCCATTTTTCACAACGCCTATCTACCTTTCATGCGCGAGAATGCAACAAGAATGGCATCTGAACTTCCAGAGAAAAAGCACAAAAATGTAAAGCAACAGAAACCAAAGATTGTTTTCCCTGGTATTAATGCGTCCTGTGGCACATATCCCACAAATTTGAACTAAGTATGTTTCAGAAGCAGATTATAAATTATAAGTCCACTCACAAGCAGGGTACAATGTCATAACTTATGAGATGGTGAAGACATTCACATGCATTAACACTTGGAACAAGTAGCTTCTAAGGAAACAGAAATTTGGGCCCAGCACATGTACATAAAGATGGTTTACATTCTTGTTTGTTAGGTAGGAAGAATGCCAGCTTAAATAAAAACATGTGTATAGGAAAATCATCATCAGGAACTCATCCTCCTAAGAGAATGGACTCCCCTTCCATACTCCCTAACACAGAGAACAAAATACTTAAAGCAGCTAAAAAATTTTCTCGAACATCATAACATTCACAGGAAAGTGATTGTAACAGTAAGATCATTATAGTTTTAGAATAGTTGCATCAACTTTTATTTATTGGACGGCAGTTTTATAGCTGAAAATTAATTGTCAAAGCCAAATTGAATGGTAACTTACAGGATAACCTAATTGAATGATAACTTACAGGATAAGGTATAAATCCAACGGAATTCCATTTTTTGCTTCCTCTTCCATCAAGGACAATCGATGTTGGGCTTGTCTTAATTCTTTTCTAGTGCTAGCAGATCTACCATGCCTGCCAAACTGACTGGACTTTTCTTGTGATTGACTCTCAAGAATGGAGATGAGTCTTTGGAGATCACTGGCTGCATGCCCATAATCTCTGATCATCTCATGTAAAGTGGCTCTCCTAGAAATTGCCTGCCCAAAGAATAAAAGTCAAGACAAAAATGCCAATAAGGAATTTTGGTACCAATACTTGCTTGCCATTAGGGTTAGAACATCGAAATTGTACAAGATTGATTTCAACTATAAAGCACAAGATGCCCCAAATTGGGAGTTTTAAGCATTGCAAAAACATGTTGGGGAGAAAATGCACTTGATACACTGCAAACCATATCTTAACATAGAAGGAAATGCATCAAAAATGCTTTTTGCCCTAAACCAAAAATCAAAAACACTTATTCTGCGTTTCTCTCACAACTTCCTCCTGCATTTTGGTTTCCAGTTCTTCCGCATCATCTCCAAGGTATCCTAGTCGGGTTTTTGCTGGTCCAATTCCTTTGCATCACAGTCTCTAGCATCTATGTTATGGTTTATGGTCGCTCTCCCTCTCTCTCATCTCTCACTAATCAATTGACCAAATATCTAGTTATTTGGTCAACATGAGGTCTCCCCATCTGATTATCTGTTTCATGCAGGCACCCAAATCTTTGGCTCTCTGGTTTATTGCTCCCCAGCTCTTGCCATGTTGGTTATCTCTTTAACACTATTAGGTATGATGTGTTACGTTTTGGGCTATTGAAAGTAGAATTGTAAAAAATAATTAAAATTTATATTTTAAAATATTTTAAACAGTAATTCACCAGGTTTTGGAGCTAGCATTTGTCTTTCTTTGTTACAACATTCAAAGTAACTTCTTTTACACTTCCCCTGTAGTAAATGGGAATCATTCTATAATGATACAAAAATAAAATAAATTAAAGGGTAAACGACACAGAGCTCCCTTGTAATTTTCAAAACTTTATAAAAACCCTTCATCTTTAAATTTTTTTTAAAAAGGTCCTTACAATTTTCAATTTTCTAGACTTGACTTCGGTTAAAAAATAACAATGCAATACAGGCAACATGAACATCACACATGGACAAATCAAATACTCTTACATAATATCTTTTAAACTTGAATCAAACTAATTAAACCCAACCTAAACTAATAATTTATTATAATTATCTTAAATTATCAATTTAAATCAAATTTAAATGACTCAAGTTTAAGAACTAAATTGGGTTACCATATAGGTGACATTTGATTAATTAGAATATAATATTCATATCATGTATGTTTCATCATTATTTTTTAACCAAAATCGAAGAGAAAATGTTTTTTTTTAAACTAAAAATTAGGAGTTTTTTTCTAGAATTTTATAGATTGTAGGATTTTCTAAAGATTCTTAAACTACAGGAGAGCTCCATGTCTTTTACCCTAAAACATAAAATTTTCCATTAGTAACTAACCTTACTGATGATTAGCTTCCATCTAAAAAGAAAGGTTTGGCTATCACTAACAGAGACATATCATGTAATGACTGCACATCAATACTACGTACTTACAACTAGCACGTCTACTAGGATAAAAGTTCTGCATTACAGAAAGAGAGATGAAACCTTATTTGAAATCCATGATCGAAATCATGTAATAGATTAAGCATAATAAACAAGCTGAATAAAATTTTTGACACTTCTGTGTGAATATTGCTTATTGTCAAGGATTGTCTTTCTTTTTGCTTCACTTTCAACACAAGTAGTTAATTCATTCCTTTAAGAAATTTTAAAGCCA
Organism: Erythroxylum williamsii; assembly: GCA_027564335.1. NCBI lineage: Eukaryota > Viridiplantae > Streptophyta > Magnoliopsida > Malpighiales > Erythroxylaceae > Erythroxylum > Erythroxylum williamsii. The sequence continues at coordinate 51,119,065 of JANITW010000005.1, forward strand.
ATTTTACAAATCAAGTTTGTTAACTACCATAAGATTAACTCTTAGCTGTCCACAATGTTAACTCCATGTTTTTAGCATTTATGTAATATATAAAAAAATATGGTTTATAGTAGCTATTGATACTAGCACATTGGGTTTGAAATGTACTTGAAATTTATACCTTACAGTAATTTCCATCAAGGGCTATAGCTAAACTGCAATCCGCAATAGCATCGGTAATTTGATCCAATGCTTGATAAGCTGCAGCACGATTGCAGAAGCATATTGCTGCAAAAGGGCGTGATTCAACATTGCTTGCTAATGCAGTACTATAATGATCCAGAGCTTCTGCATATCTTCCTGAACAAACAGCTTCATTGCCTGCATTCTACAATCAACAAGAACATTAATGTACACTTGACGGAACTACTCAATTAGCCTTGAGCTTATGTGAAAGTAGAGGTAAAGGAGAGAAAGAAGTAGAAGAACACATATGATAGTTTATTGTGGGCCCCTAAGATGCTGAGGCATGTTATTAATTTGATTTTGCCCATCTATTTATTATAGTATGGGAATAAGATGTTGTACAGCTTAAGCACGTATCCATATCCACATATTAAACAAGAAATGTTAAATTAGCTTTGGTTGTACGTGAAAAGCAGATATAAAAGAGAAAAATATACACAATAGTTTAAGTTGAACCACTAGTGTACTATAGTGTGTTGTTCATTTGATTTTATCCATCTATTTACAGTAGGAGGGCAGTCCAACATTCTATAATAAGATTATAAAAAGAACTAAATAATACCTAAAAGTATAATATTATGAGATATACAAAATAGTCCTATATTAGATAAATAATAAGTTCCTAGATATTAAATCTCCATGATCTTTAACACAAACCCTCAAGCAAGTAAATAGATAAGAGATTTGCCAAACAAGGATAAAGGAGGGAAAATAAAATTAAAGATAGAGAAAAGATAATCTAAGAATACAATAATGGTCCACTCAATGGGCTATACAAAAATGGTCCACTCAATGGGCTATCGAAGGAAAAGATAGAATTGGGATAACAAAGCTTTCAATAAGTTCCAAAAGGAAGGATGAAAGAAGGGCAATGGCACTCTTTAACATGTCGCTAAAAAGAAAAATACTCCCAATGAACTGCCAGAAAGAAAGGCGGACAAAAAGGCATCCACTGAAAGGTGAAGATATTGACAATGAATGAAGAAATGGGGCATCTAAAACAAAATAAATAAAGAATAATGCTTTGAGAATGAAACTTCAAATTTTGAAGAGGATAGGTTCTTATAATTAGAACTTGACTCTAATATCGTGTCAAATTAGTTTGATACTATGTGAAAGTATGTTATGTGCCCGAGAAAAGGGATGATTAACAGTGAAGTCCGTCTCTTTTCCTTTGTTAGTGTTTCTTCCTTTCTTTAAAGAACCTATCTTGGTAGAAAAAAGGGATGCTATTACAGAGCTATTCCAAAACTACTACTAGTAATAATTAAATTAATTAAGACGAATATTGCTTGCTTCCTATTGCTTAATACCTACGTATATATAGGCAAAAGAAAGACAATGTCTGAAATCTCAAAAGGAAAACAAATTTCTACCTAAATTAGGACTCCTGATCAGGTAGTAATACTACCACCAAAACAGAATAATATATAAAAATAGTTATTTCCTAAGCAAGCAGAATAATAAAAGGCTTCCTAATTAAGAATCTTCAGCTGCCACTTTTGTTTTGTTCCTCCTACGATGGTATCTTCTCCCAACAAAAGCATCCACATCAAAGTAGATATAAAAGAAAAAAGAGAAGAATACGAATATAAATAATGGTTTACCATAGTTCAATTCAGAAACCTTAATTCCCACCATTATGGTACTGAATTGTGTGATTCATTTTGTGTAAACCATCTATTTATAATGATAGGGTAGTACCACATTACGTAGAGAAAATACAATAGTACTAAACAATACTTCAACCATTATAGTATAGGATATACAAAATATTCCTACATATGATACATAATCATATTTCTAACCAGATAATATACATAATATATTTTGAACATCTTCAACAAGAACAATACAACCTATGGATTATGATGAAAAATATAATATATAAATTAAAACTGGAAAAATAAGACTAATAAAAAACTTACTTTATGACTTAAAAGATCACAGATGGTGGCATGTAATGAAGTTGATTCCAGCAATTTACTTGCATATCTATAAAATTCAGCTTATCAGGAACGTTTTCAAAAGAAGAGTTAACAGAACAAAAAGAAAATTTTTCCTTTTGAATATGCAAACTTAGATTGTAAGTATATACTTGTCATTGATAGATCCCATTTGCTTCAACTTGTCAAGTAAAACCAGAGCTGCCTCAAGCCTTCCCAGACAGAACTGAGACTTTGATGTTAGGCTCCATCTCCACAGCTTAGCAAATGAGAAACCTTTATTTTCAGAATCACCAGTATTTCCAAGTGGGTTATCAACACCCACTGCTAGAAAATTCTTTTCAGCAGCACAAAGGGTCTCCTCACATATCTGAATCACCTCCTCATATCGCTGTAACTGCAGCATGACACGCAAAAAAGGAGTCCATGCTAAGACCAAAATTTGCAGGCATGCAAATATAACTAGCACAGCAGTGATTTTAGTTGCTTGCTAACATAACAATTTGAAAGTGAAATAAGGAAAATATAGAAACACTGCATTGAAAGAACACAAACCATGAACATAAACTCTGCTTTCATTTCCAGTAATTTTTCTGAGTATGGGCTAATTGACAAAGCTTCAGCAATTATATCTAAACCATTAAGTGCTGCATCAGATGTCTTCTGTTCCAAAAATTCTACACAACGATCCAGACTGCCAGCAACTTTCTGCACGTCAGGTAACATAAACTAGATTAGAACTGAAACTATGGATGCATTACTCTTCTTTATCTCTCTGTCTCTCTCTCTCTCGTACACAAATGTTGAGGTGAAGAGGCAGGCATCTTATGGATGAAGATGAAACAGAGACTCATAACAACAACATGACAAAGACAAGATTGCACGCAAAACACTCATGAACTTCGACGTATAAATAAAGTTCCATCACAATGTTCATTTCTATCACTCAAATGCCATGGGAAAAAATGTTGCAAGGAAATACGGGCATCCTTATCTCAAAAAGGAATAGAAATACTCTATTATTGATAGTTCCTAGTTTAAGATATTTTTGTAATCACCTCTATGCCCATTTAATGTGACAAATAGCTTGATTCTATGTCAACAAAAGATGACCGGTCAGCAGCACATACAAGAGCAAACCATTTGGTACCTGAGCTCTTTGGAGGCCTGTAGCAGCTTCTACAGTGAGTCGTCTATCCAAACACACGCCAGCTCCACAATCCAAGCATATATTGAAATAATGCATTGCCTTTTCAATTTCACCAAGCACAAGATGACAACTGATACAGAAAAAAAGGATGAAGGTGCTTAGAAGTTCAAATATGTCTCATTCTTCAGAGTAGTGCACATAAGGACCCATGCATGTGCAACCTGAATCTGCACTATAGAAATGCAAGTGAAGGTGATTAGACCATTTCCTTGTGTAATTTTAAGCCTCCCCAAATCCAGCAATCTACTATTGATATTTATATTGTTCTCTCCAAGGAGCCAAATCAAGTGTTAAAGATATAAAGCACTCTTTTAATAAAGTTGGTAGGTACGCATGGAAATGAGCCAAAGTGGAAAATAGAAGATAAGAAAATATTTTCCATATTTTAGAAAATGGAAGATAAGAATGCATAGGCTACATGATGGAAGTTCCTAATCTTAAAATGAAGCTAATGAGAAAATCCTTTTGAATTTTGCCAATGCACCAATCCATCAATGAAGTTTAAAGTTGGCAAAAAATCCCCAAGAATTATAGGAACATAATCTCTTAGAAATAGTGTTTCATTGCTAGGAAGATTTTGGGAGGTTGCTTAACAGTCCAAGGGCAATATTGTGCACTTGGCAAATTCTGGTAGGTACGAATCTAAAACTCCCATTATCAACACAAGCAAATAATATTTTGTTTATCCATCTACTCACATGAATAATTTGTTAAAAATCAGTCCAAAAGAATCATATATGAATTTTCCTTGCACAATTATAGCTATTTTAAGGATAAGATTCAATTAGCTAAAACGAAGACCTTACTTGGCAGCTCTAATTTGAACTTTAAGGAAGTTGGGATCTAAAGCAGCAGCCATCATACAATCCGCTAAGGCTTCCCTAATGTTTCCAAGAGACATACGTGTTGCTGCACGATTACTATAGCAAATAACAAGTGGCCTGAGGCAGCAACCCAATGTATTGGTAGGTGGAACAACATTTATCCCATGTGTATAGAGCTCCTCAGCTTTTAATAGATCCCCTTCTTTATAAGCCTGATTGCCCCTGATAACATTGAAATGAAATTGTCCATATATAAGAAAATCATGCCGCTAAAGAGAAACACAAAATCAACAATCATACTTCTGGTCGAGGAATCAATCATAGACAAACCAGAAAACAATGAAGTTTATATTTATATGAAGAGAGGCACCTGAGTCGCCAAGTCTCACAATCTTCCAAAAATGCAACAGCACCTGAGGGAAAACCTTTCCTCGTCTGTTCATTTGTTTCAAATGTATTGCCGACTTTCTTTTGTGATGTAGATGGCTCTTCTCCTTGAACCTGCACAGTGTTAAAATTTAACAATGTTGACATAGGTGAAAATAGAATAAGACACAACCAACCTTAGCATTTAATTCTGGCATTATAACAAATGGCTCATTAGGGACTTTTCTTCTAGTTTTCTTTTTGGGCAGACGCCTGGATGAGGATAAGTTACTACGTTCTGAGGATGAGGCAGAAAAAGAAAATTTTCTGCCATCTATGCCTTCCAAACCTGAAGCAAAAGAAAACTGCAATCCATCACTGCGTTCAGGGTTAAAATCTTTTTTATCTTCAGTTGAAGCAGCACAATCACCATCATTGTTGCAGACCTGCTTACTGTTAAAATCAAGGAAAGCTGTTCCAGCTCCAAAAACACTTGAGGAATGATCGATAACAACTGATCTGTCAGACAGGCAATTATGGCTCTCGTTTTTAAAAATATTTGATTTGTCCTTGTTTTCATTGATATCAGTTTTTTGATCTTGCAGTCCAGGAACCACCATTGGAGAATAGACAGAGTGGCCATTATTGTCATCTAGTTGAGTGGAACAAGCTGATGCTTGCATCGGCAATTCCTCGGCTGAAGTAGTTTCCTCGTAAGGAGAAAAATCCATAGGCGAGTAACATTCTGTATATTTTTCACTCTCCTCAGTACCATCTTCATCTTGAGCGGGATCTATCTTTGACTGTTCCTTGTTGACAAAAAATTGCTTCACTTTTTGTCTCCTTAACATTTTCCCCCTTTTCGAGCTTCCCTTCTCATTCATTCCTTGCTTTCTAGTTAATTCAGGAAACAGACTTTCTTTTAAACAAGAAAAATCCCACTGGGGAGCTTTGAAGTCTCTCAAGGGCAACTCTAACCTATCTTGAGAATTTAGAGAACTTTTCTCATGAATTTCATTCACAACCACACCTATAGTAGGTGCTTCAGAAATTCCAACGTGGGATTCGAAACCTATTTTTGTTGATGGCATAAATGATGCAGCCGCATTGACATCATTCACCTGTAACTGAGGTAACTGGCTATCAATAAAACTTCCATTAAGCACTGCATGAGAAGTAAATGACTCTGAATTGGAAATCCCAACAGAAGCACTAGCTGTATTACAACTTTTGTTACTTTCTATTGAACCAAAGTCAACAGGTTCCCTTACAATATCACCATTAATATTTAGCTTACTCATCCCGTCACCAAGATCACATGTAGGGTTTAGGGTAAAGGCACCTGGCATGTCAGTAGTAGCTTCAAAGGATGAAAAGTTGAACTTATGCCTGAAGTTACTATCTTGATCGTTCGATATGCTGTTATAATTTTCACATGATTCAGTACATGACTTCACATCACCCCAGCATTCGCTAAAATTGAAAGTTTTCATATCACTACTACCAAATACGAACATAGGATTATTCACAAGTCCATTGTTCGAATATTTAACAGAAGTAACTTTTACTTCATTGGTATTTCGTTCAATCTCTCCTGTATCATCAGACAAGCTTTTTGGGCTCTTATCGAAATTTATTTTGTCCTCATTTGAATTTGAAACCGACTTAGACCCGCTAGCACCAAACACAAAACCTGAACCAGCAACCTTATCGTTTGTGGTGGAAACATTTTGGTTAGCACCGAACACAAATTCAACAGTGGCAGATTCTCTCTTCGCCATGTTACAACTAGAACAACCCATAATCGGATTCAAGTTCAACATAAAGCTACTCCTATCAATACCAGACTCAAATCCAACACCAGTGTCGTCAGCAAATTCAAGTTTGGTTCCTGAATTCACATTCGTCAAATCAGAGCGATTAGCAAAAGAACCCACATCATCGAGCTTATCATGGGAAATATCATCTGTACTGAATTGCCCCTGTTTTCCAGTAAACACAAAACCATCATTATCAGATTTCGAAGATTCTACTGTAGAACCAAATTGTCCATTTTGCACAGCAAATTTCTCAGAAGAATTCAAATTAACAGCAGTATTCATTCCACCATCAGCACTAAATCCAAAATCCAAATTTGAAAATTCAACTTCACTAGACACGCACTCTTCTAGAAACCCCTTAGAAACCCTAGCAAAATCAAGATAATTCTCGCAAGCCGATTGACATGTGTTGAAACCCTCATTAGACCTGCCGCGCGACTGCTTTCTCAACTTGGCCAACCTCGGCCGAGACCTATTTGCAGGCCTAGTTCGTGGAGGGCAAGCAGTTTGAGCTTGGAAAAATTCAGATGGGTTTCCGAAAACCTTATCAGATTTTACAGTATGTTGTTGGCGAAATGATTGAGAGAAGTTGGGTATAGTGGTATTGACAGATGGGGTTTCAGAGGTTGCATGATATCGGGAATCCACCGCCGGCGGCGACATAAATGAGTGGTGGGTTGACGTTTAGTAAGGAAGATGCGAAACCCAGAAAAACACGTAGAAATGGAGAGTGAATGGAACTGGAGTGGGGTTAAGGCAGGAGCCAACTTTAAAAACAAAGGTTTTTGTACAATTTGGTTGGCCCTTTTCCCCTACTTCTATGTATAGTATAATATATTTGTCATTTTTCCTTTTTCTTGGGGACCTAAAAAAATAACGGAAATTTATGCATAAGCTTCAAAATATGGATCAACAAAAATACGAAGGTTCAAAACAGAAAAGAAAAAAAAAAACAAAATGTAGAGAAAAACGAAAAAGTGAAAATAAAGATAATTATAACTGGAATTATAAACCTATAAAATAAGAAGAATTAAACTGTTTTGAATATTACAAAAAAGTTTATAAGATACGAAAATTACCTACAAAATATATACCAAAACATATAACATTAGGACCAAATAGAATTCTTAATTTAGACTGTGTTTTATCACCAAAAAAATTATTACTTAAATGGTCTAACAGATTAATATTACTCATTCAATTAGAAAAATATTTTGAAAGCTTAACAAATATTAATACTTTACATAATTTTATTACCTATAAAATTACTAGTATAGTGTTAAATTGTTTATCAGATAACAAAATACGAATTAAAATTACCACTAAATTTCTTAATACTATTGAACCAATAAAAGTTTTTCATGTAGTCACCAATAAAATTTATAAAGAATTTATTGAAAAAGATATAACTTCATATAAATAAAAGAATGAAAAGAAAGAAAAAAATGCCCTATGATTATAGTTTGACCTAACTAAAAAATTAAATCAAATTAACATCTTTAACTTCATCTTATTTTAACTTTTTTGTATTACTAATTTGATATGGTTATTTAATCTTTCAAGTAAATTATTTTTATTAAAAATAATCCAAGTAATTAAAATGATATTGCTCAAAAGAATACAACATTTCAAATAATTTCTTAAATTATTTATTTTTCTTCAATTAATTATTATTATTCTTTCTTTCTTTATGATAAAGTATAAAATTTTATATATTTTTATTTAGTTGACTAGTTTTGTTATCCATGATAAATAAGTCCTTATTTTAGAGAATACTAAGTACTAAATTACTTACTTTTTAATATTACAATCTTATTTATTAGTCATATTGAATAGCTTTTTATAAGTCAAAATAAAGTCAACTAATAATACAAAGCACTTCCCTATTCTATTTTTAAAGAGCCTAGGGCAGTAAGATAAACTATTGGTGGTAGAATGAAGATGTTAAAGAAAAGACTAAGTTCAAGAAGGGTGCCCATAAAACTCTATTAGACAGTATTACAAAGGTAGAGATAGTAATTAATAGAGAAAGCTACAAACTAGCAAAGAAAGAGACAAATAAGATAATCTCATAAGCTAAAAGAAGAGCTTACGAGAAATTATACCAACGATTAGAAACTAAAGATGGAAAAAAAGATAGTTTTAAGTTGGCAATAGTTAAGGAATATAAAGCCAGAGACTTAGATTACATTCATTGTATAAAAGATAAAGCAGGGCGGGTGTTCATGGCTTAAAGTTAGATGAAGAGATGATAGTAGAGGCACTTTTATATCATTTTTAATGAAGGCATAGAGAACAACATCTCTTTAGGTGATCTTAACACATCCGAGAGGTATCGTAACTTTACGTATTAGTGGTAGATTACAAGGGAAGAATTTAAAAGAACTTTGAAGAAGATAAAGAGTGGAAGGGAAGTAGGGTCTGATAAGATACTCATAAAGGTGTGAAAGAGCCTGAGCGAAGACAGTCTTACTTGATTAGCCAAGGTTTTTAATGTGATCCTTAAGTCTACAAAAGTGTTAAATGAGGGGAGACTTAGTATGTTAATTTCTATATACAAGAACATAACGGGCTTCTAAAATTGTAACAACTATAGAGGTATCAAACTACTTTGTCACATCACGAACTTATAGGAGAAAATGAATAGGAAGAGAGTGAAAAAGGATGCTCCTATCTAAAAAAACTAGTTTGGCTTCCTGTCAAAAGGTCCACGACAAATGCTTTACATCTTAGAATATTAATGGAATATTACATGGAAAAGCATTGTAACTTACCCACAATTTCTATTAATTTGAAGAACGTGTATGACCAGGTACTTAGAAAAATCATGTAGAGGTGTTTAGAAGTTAAAGAAATTCCTATGACATATATACAATTTATTAGGGATATGTATAAAAGTATAAAAACAAGAGTAAGGATGATAGGAGGATATACAAAGCATTTTTCTATTGATATCGAGCTATACTAACGCTTTTTATTGAACTCTTTTTTGTTTGCAGTAGTGATGGATGAGCTCATCAAGAATATTCAAGGAGATATACCTTAATGTATATTCTAACATACCACTACTATAGAGAATACACATGACATACCAGAGTACATCCGAGCGCATACCCTATGAGAATGGCACATTAGAGCAATCGCATACTTATTTTAAGGCATCATACACAACACACAATTTTAAAATGGTCAATCTTGCCCATTTCATTCATAAACAAAAAAACACATTCATTGTGTCATTAAAACTTGTAACTCATGTATATATACATTACATAACATGTGCAAGTTTACAATCTTATACAAAAAGTCCAACATGAAATGGGAAGCTAGATCAAAACGTCCTAACTAGACTCTTCAGTGTCAGCTGACCAGACCATTAAGCCATATTGTCCCCAAAATGTAGGTACTATATCTTTACTTTATCATCTTAGGAGCTAGAATTCCCTTAAACCTAAAAAGAAGTAACGTTGCAATTTTTATGAGTTTGAGAACTCAGTGAGTGAACCATCATCGATGTGCTCACTCATTTCAGCATATAACAACAAGCATGTGGTTTAGTTTACCAAGTTCATCATACAAATAAGCAATTCAATCATATCATATTATATATTGATTCAAATAATTCAGTATTTTACCTCAGTTCAATAAGGCATGCTAGAACAATTATTTATTACATATAAGGATGCATATGCAAATGCACTTACGACTCCACTTCATTTTTATTTTGTTATGACCAGTGTTATGGGTACGGCGACGGATGTACCGGGCAAAAATTTCGGCCGGTACCGGCCGTTTCCGGTCGGTACTAGCCGGTACCGGCAAATCCGGTATTTTCCGGACCATTTCGGAAAATACCGAAATCTCCAGGGACGAAATTGCAAAAAAAAAATTTAACCTAAAAGAAACTACCCCAGCCCCCAGCCCTTCTGGAATCTCAGTCTTCTTCTCTCTTCTTCGGCTTCTGCTTCTTCTCCTCGCTGCCGCTCGTCCCTCTCACCATCGTCTCATCGCCGCCGTCCCCCGAGTCCCGACTCTTCGGCCTCCTCTCTCCCACGTCGCACGCCTCCTCTCCTCGTCGGTGTCTCTCTCCGTGTCTGGTGACTCTCTTTCGGCCGTCGCTATCTCATCGCCGCCTCCTCCTCCTCGCCGTCTCGTCCTCCTCGCCTGGCCGTCGCGGATCTCCTCCTGGCCGTCTCGGATCTCCTCCTCGCCTTCTCTTCTTCGACGGATCGGTCTCCTCGCCGCTGCTCGCCGCTCCTCGTCGCCTTCTCCTCCGTCCTCCTCGTCGTCAACGCACCACACGACCACCGAAGGAAGACCCGACCCTCAGACGACCCTCAACCTCAACGAAGACCCGATTGTGTTTGGGTGTATGTTTTTGATTTTTTGTTTGATTTTGAATGGAATTTTGTGTTGATTGCTTCTGTGATCCTGGGTGTTTTTGTTGATTTGGTGTTGTTGTTGGATGGAGGTGGATTTGGGGAAAATTGTAGGTTGTTTTCGGCTGAGAACGAGGAACACAAAAATGGTGGAATTGGGGCAAATGGTAGAGGTAGAGCCGTAGTCCGTAGAGGTTGATTTGGGATGATGGTGGATTTGATTTGGTGGATTTGGGGAAAAATCCGAATGTGGGAAGTTGAAATTGACATTGAATTTTGTCATTTTGCCTTGTGGAAGTACCGAATGTGTGAAATTAAATTGATTGGTAATTGTTATTGTTGGTTTGATTGAAAATTAAGTTTGGAATTGGAATAAAATTTGGAATTGTACTGAAAATTAAATTTGGAGTTGGAAATTAGAT
>JANITW010000005.1:51187356-51198005 GCA_027564335.1 Erythroxylum williamsii
ATGAAAAATATCATATTCAATACATTAACATTTATAAAACTAAAATGAAACGAAATACATCAATTAGTATATATACAAAAATAGATATGATAAAATAAGGAAAAAAGTAAAAACTGATACGAGAATTAATTCAGATAATATTTAATGTACATTCAACTTTTTATTTTCTGTTAAACTTTATATAAAAAAAATTATAAGAGTAACTTCTCTTTTTTAAAATCCGTTTTCAATTTCTAGAAGTCTTTTATAATATTTCTCTCTTTCTTATGATAACTAATATATATATGTTCTTACTTAGATTTTAAAGAATTAATACCTGATTTTTAGTTAGAAATCAGATTCTAGTTATAAATAGGATTTAGGAAAAAAATATTCACTTTCTTCCTAATATGGCCAATTTCAATCATTTTTTCTTAAATAATAATATAAATAGATTATTTTTAAAATTTTTCTTTAAGATTTAATGATAATTATTTAAAGAAAAGAACTTCCTTATATTTAGTATTTTAAAATTTCAAACATAATTCACAAGAATAGTAATAGCTACAATTTCTAACGATAAGCATGTCAGATAAAATAAAGAAAGGAGTGAAAGCGGAGAAGAGGATTAACATACCTCTAGTAGTAACTTCACATAGTTGGCGATCTCCTTCAAAGTTGCAAGGATTATAAATGTCGTCATTATGGCAACAAAATAAATGAAAAGAAAACTGGAAGCCAAATAGCAGAGAATCATGGATGTCTTTATAAGTTAGGTTGTTCCTATAACTTAGCAAACTCTCCTCATCAGATGCCGTTTGAAGCATCGTCCTCTCTACACGGCACAAATCCTCTAAATCTGATACTCTAATATGATTGTAACTAACGACTACATAAGAATATTCATTTTCTAAGGAGTGAGAAGCAGAATAATTGCAAGCTGAAGTCTCTATATACTTAAATGCGTACCGCCAAGAATATCGAAAATCATTCGATAGATCACTGTTATATCTAACATTCTGTGCCACTGGATTCGCACATCGCACGAAAACCAAGTTGTCAATATATCCATCAAGGAATCCAGACATAATCCAAGGGCGTAATAGATTCCATGTTAGAGGATGGCGAGGAAGTGAGGAGCAGTTGTCCTTTTGGACACCGGTGTCCACAACTCGAATGCTAAAGCTTGTGTAATTGATTTCGCGTACGTAATATTTTGCAAAAGAAGACAAGTACAACACCGTTTTCTGGTTGTCTTCGCAGTCAAGCTCAAAGGATTTGAAACCGCAACCTTCAAGGTCTGTTCTCAAGCGAAACGGCAATCTAATAGATATATCTCCACAAGAAGAATTGCAGCTCTTGCTCGCCCTACAACTATGTTGTCCTGCCAATAGGAAGACCTCAAGAACAACTATGGCCACTAGCAGGACATACCTATTGCAATTCATCATTGGGACAGTCTAAGAAAATGAGGCTATTTTGAATGAGTTGCAAGCTTTGGAGAAAGAGAAGCATGCATTTGCTTATATATCTGAAGAACAGCCTGCCAAAGTTGAATTTTTAGTTTGATTGGAATTAGTCAAAGTCACTTGCGTAGAAGAATGATCCCAAGTCGTCTCATAAAACAAACAAGTCAATGATATATTATTTTCTTCACCTACTGCTCTTTTGACTTGAGAGCCACAACCGTCTTTTCCAGACAACAACTTTACTTATTTGACTATATGACCATCAGTCAAGCTTATACAGATTATTTTCCAAAACAAAATTTCCTTGATGTGCAATCATTCATCCCACTTGATAATCTTTATCAAAGTTTTAAATTACTAATCTCATTTTAATTATGATTATGATAATTAAAAATTAAATAAATAAAATTATAATTGTATATAAAGTAATTACTATAAATCACAATAATATTTAAACATTTATGCAACTACAATTAGAAGAAACTGAATTATTTAATAAGATTGTATCACGCATAATTTATTCTAAATTCTTTTGAATTTAATTTAATTTAATTTAATAATTTTTTCCACATGATTGCATTACAAATAATCATTTTATAATATTATAATATTAAATATTAAATATAAATCTTAAAAATTAGACAAGAGTTAAAATATAAGTTGAGAACTTTTGTTTTATATTAATATCTATGTGGTTGATTTTATATAAATGGTAAGAGTAATGTATTATAACATCTTTCTCGCAATAATAAAAGTATTTATTTCCTTGTTTATGGCTGAACCATGTGTGGGGTTATACTGAAGAACGTAAAATTTTACAAAATCACGATAAAGAGATAATAGCTACTCAAATTATAACAAGTTACAGGTAATTAACTTTATAATTAAATATAAATCAGTCAAAGTCATAAGTAGAAATTATGACAATCAAGCACATGCAACAATGAATCCAATAGTTTATTGGAAAGCTTTCCCAGTTCATTATGATGGAACATTAAAAAAAATTAAAAATTAAAAATATCTTATATTTCAAATATTGAGATTGAAATGTACAAATGTTAAATTTAAGCTTTTTTTTTTAAAAGTAAACAATACTAACGCAAAGTAAAATATTAAATGGAGAGGCATCGAAACTAACCCAAGCCAACAAGCTTACCCCGTACACCCAGAACCTACTAGCCTTTCTCCATCAACGACAAGAGCAACAGTATTATCTGAATTTAAAAGAAAATCTAAGCAAGAGGGACGAACATTCCAGTATTGTGGGTTTGCATGTAATAAGGCAACCCTAGCTAGTGAATGAGCCGCCTTATTGGCAATCCTACGCGTCCATTGGAAGGACAAGTGAAGGAAATGTCGCTTGATAGATAGACAGTCAAGGGACAAAATTCCAATCTCAAATCGATATAATGAAGGAACTCGAATTGTTTGAACAGCCGTCAAACAATCAGACTCCACAATGACCTTGTCAAAATGTTGTTCTTTTAACCAAGAAAGAGCTTCCCTTATAGACATAAGTTCAGCAAGGATTGGATCATACATGACAGGGTAATGACCTGAAAAAGCAGCCACAAAATGTCCTTGACAGTCCCTGAGCACCGTTGCGAATCCCGTGGCCTTCTTGTCTCTAAATATTGCCGCATCCACATTGCATTTTAAATAGCCTTCCTGGGGTCTAACCCAAGTGGGAACGTTTACACTTGAAGCTCCCGATTTGGTATTAGCCTCCGCAAAAGTCTCCCTCGCCTCTTGCCAATCGTTAAGGAAGCTGTCCGCAAAATTTGCTATCACCCGAGAGGAGCTAGACTTCCCTTGCCACACACGAAGATTGCCGTGAAACCATACACTCCACACCATCGTCAACATGCGTTCTATACCAGGAGCCGATTGGGAGCTTAACATGTGCTCTACAAAGGATGCAATACCATTGCTTGGACGACACCAGCCCATCGAAGACCATACTGCTTCGGCTATTGAGCAGTCCATTAAAATGTGATTCATATCTTCTGTATGGCCACAGACATCACATGCGGTATTAAGTGTGATACCCTTCCTGCGAAGCCGATCTTTGTAGGGGAGGAAATCGCGAAGACACCGTCAAGTAAAATCCTTAATCTTTGGAGGAATAGCCAGATTCCACATATGGTTCCATGGACCATTCATAAACATGCTAGCAACGTCAGTATACAGATTAAGAGCCACTCTATAACCAGTTTTTACCGAGTATGAACCATCCAGACTATGGTGCCAAACCAATTGATCTGGGGGTTTTGAGGCAGCAATTGGGACCTTGGAAACCCTTTCCACATCATAAGGAGTAAGTAGTCCTTCCATCATCTGTATATCCTAGCCAGATCCGTCTTCCCTAATCAAATCGCACACCTTAATATTGCCAAAATCCGAGATAAATGGAGACGTGACATAAAAGTTGTTTGTTTCCGATATCCATGGGTCTGTAAAAACCTTAATCAAGGTACCGTCTCCCACCCTCCAACGAACCCCTTGACGCAATATGTCCTTGGCCGCGTATATACTTTTCCAGATAAAACTAGAGTTGGCGCAATCTCTAGCCTCCATAAAACTACATGAGGGGAAGTATTTGGCTTTGAAAATTTTACTCGGGAGAGAGTCGGGAAAAGCCAAAAATCTCCAAGCTTGTTTACAAGGCATAGCTAAGTTAAAACAGTGAAGATCTCGAAACCCCATACCTCCGTATTTTTTAGGAGCACATAATCGGTCCCAACTTGCCCAATGAATATGCTTTCTGTTATTAGTCCCTGACCCCCACCAGAAAGAGTTCATCATTCGCTGTAATTCATCGCAACTGCCTCGAGGAATAAGAAACACACTAATCTTTATTATTGATAATTTCATATTTAAAAATATGTGGAGAAATATTTTTTATGTAATTGTTAGTGCAGTTTTTTTTTCCGCAATGCAATATAATGTAGCTGTTTGTTGTTTTGTTGTTACTTAACAGTGTTTTTAGTAGATGTTAAATTTTAATAATATAAACTTAGAAACGCTTAAGACAATGAGAGCCAATAGTTCATGTCCAGCGCTCCAACCTCGACGCTTGTCACATTCCTGCATACACACCTCCAAAATGTGTCTTCTAGATTCCACCTTTCAGACTTGTGGGAATTTTGTAATTAATAGAAATCCCAATCCCAAGTGCTACCACATCACGTGTAGTTGGTACTCCTCTCATCTCAGGTATTCCCGACGGCAGAACTGTTCGCAGCTCTTTCTAGTTATTGGATGTCTTATTTTCTCAATGAACAACATAGCAAAATGATTTATCTTCGAGTTGCATATGCTTGAGATTTTCTGCCATTTCTTTTCCTCATCGTTTGCAGTTGTATAATTTTATGTGAAGAAGAATAGTCGGTGCCGTGGTTTTGGCTATTGAGTTTGAGATAAGTTCTTTAATGTTTACCGTGTCATTTATTTGCGTTTGGGTGGGGGATTAGGTCTCTAGAGGTACGAGAGCTGTTGATGATATCGATTTTAATTCGTTATAGATTTTTCTGTGTTATTAGATTCAGATGAGTTCTTTTCCAACTATTAATGCCAAGATGGAGACTGGCTTGTGGGGTCTATCTTTTTTACTTTCTCTTGTTTATGGAGCAACCTCAGTCAAATAACCATTCCCAAACATCTTTTAAGGCATGCAGGCGCGGACTCAAGCATCTTACTTAATATTGCTATTAGTTCAACTGCTGTAAACTGAGATTTCACTAAGCTGTGATAGTCATGGAAGTGAAACCTACAGGCTACATGCTCTAGTGAATTCTAAATGTTCCAGATATATGCCACTATAGAACGTTGAGGCCCAGTTTGGTTTGTGACATGGCAAGAATGGTAGTTAAGTTTAGAGAAAACGGGGCTAAACTTGAGAGGTCTGGGTTGACCCTCTTTGAGGTTTCTTATCTTGGTCAACATTATTCTACTTGTGCTTGAAGGCGCATTAGAGATTTGCCTTTCTCTTATTGGAAGCATGTCAACTTCTTCAGTCACTAGAAGGTTGGGGCAAGATTAGGCTTTCACATCTCTTATTGATGTGGGTAATTTTCAGGAAAGTCCGCCTATGCATTTGGTGAGTTGATTACTGTTGGAGATGCCAAATTATTCTCCTGCCTTTAACCTTTCATCTAATACCTAAAACAAAACAGCTTTGTTTGCGCTCAAATTTCAGTAATGCTTATCTTCTTTTGGTCATCGTTGGTTAAAGTAACCTGAAAGATGTCCTCAGAGAAGTGGTATAGCAGGCTTTAACTTTAGGTTAGAGATGTCGGTGGTAGCTTTGGGTTTCATGGGTCAGCTAGTTGCTCAGATGATGTAATTTTGTGTGTGAAAAGATCAAACTTGTATTTTATCCAGGATGACTGGTGTGGCAACTGCTTCAATGCTTGATGCATTGCATCATCGGACAATCTGGTTTTGTTCAACTATGATAGTCATTTTGTTAAAAGCGTATGTTCATTCTAAATAGTCTTACTTACATTCCTAAAGGCATAATCCTCAGTGATAGACTTAATCACATCACATGCTTGCTTGCATTAAGTTTATTTTTCTAGTGGACGAACATTATCTTCCTTATTGCAGTTCTTATGAATATGCTTCCTTGCTTTTTTTTATGGTACTAAGAAGTTGAATCAAGAAAGGAAAAGAATCTCTTGTAATAACTGGCGTAGTGTACAAATTTGCATTGACATTTTCATGAAAAATAGAATGTGAGCAATGTTTTTCAACTATTTAAGCCTAATAAAGCTTCTTTGCTTAATTTAGATACTAGGGTAATTGATTTGATGGATGTGAAAGGGCACCTGATTGTGTGCAGACCTTAAATATAGTATAATTGATCTGTAATCGTGTAATAATGAATGTGGGGCATTTCTGTTTGGCTTTGGAACCTTGTGGTTGAGTATGCATTGCAAATGGTAGTATCTGTTCCTGATTTTGGTTGATAACGTGGTCACCTGTCTATGGGAGTTGGTGAATGTCCTCAATACTATTGTCTCATTTCTTGCAAAGAAAATTTCATGAAGGAGGTCTTACACTATAAAGGAAAGCTGTAAACTATGAAAATGATCTCGAAAGAACAAAACAAAGAACATCTATTCCAGTACATGGCGTGATATGTAATCAACTATCGTTAAGGTCCATGAACAGATTTTTGGCAAGTTATGAAGACGGATGTTAGGTGCTGATAATGACATGTGAACTGGTGATTAGCTGTTGGATTTGTACTAGTTTTTATTCAATTAGTGAATGTTTAGATCCAACTATGAAATTTATTTTCCTGGAAATTGTTTTGAATGTGATTTTAAAAGTAGCGTGAGAATTGCTGTGAAAAACTTAAAGGTATTAGAACAGATGGCTACTGGGGCTATCACATTCATGGGATCAATATCCATGCTGGCAAACTGTTTCCTTTTCATTAATCTATGTGAAGGAGGTTGACACTGTAATGTCTTCAATAATGATTGGCAAGAGATGCTTTTAATATATGACCAAGGAGTTGGAAATGGCACTGATTATGATAAATGAGTGTGTTCTCAGTTCATTAATTTTTCTAGATGTGTGTGTGTGTGTGTGTTTGTGAGCTCTGCTTTCCATCAATCTCACCTTTGGATGCCCCAGATATGGAAGAAAACAACAAAAGGAATGAGTCAATTGGATCCAATGGCTCCAAGAATGGTGTTAAAGAGATTTCAAGGACGATTCGTATGCATCCAGGTAATGTAGTTAACTTGGAAAGAGAGAAAATAACTCCTCCCAGTGTAACTAATGAGCACATAATTGGAGAAGTAAACATGGAGGCTTATGTAACACCTGATGACATTATACGGGCTGGAGGCTTTGGGGCTAGGGACGATATAAGTAGCTTTCTCCCCGTAGCAAGCGATTCCACTGATTTTGAAGCAACACTCGTCGATGCTAGAACCTATGAAGACGCAAAGGGGGAGATAAGTAGACCAGGTCTTGGCTGGAGAGAAGCAACCACAAAAAATTAGCTTTTATTTGAATTTTTTGTCATGGTTAAAGTACTTGGTGTTGACTACCGCTTAAAACTGTTTATCTATCGAGTAGTGGTATAGCTAGCTTACTTTATTCTGTGCATCTATATATGCAAGGTAATAGGTAATTTGGTTGCTTCTACAATAAAATTTGATACTTTTCCTTTAACATGAAAGTGGCATGTGATAAAATATACTGTAAAATGGACCGCACCTCTTTTGTTTCTTCAATTCAATCATGTATGAATTGAAAGCTTTTGCTAATTTACATTTGTAGGCATTTTAGGCCCATGCGTGGCTTACACGCGAGTGGGCAGTGTTTAACATGGTTATTGCCTTTTAAAAATCCTTCGGCCGAAGGGTCATAATTCGATTTCCTCTGTACAAATTGTTCCCACTGAGGGCCATACTGAGCTTCCCATCCTTCCTGCGTGTTGTAATGAGGCAAATATTGCCTAATTCCCGGCTTAGCTTTGAAACAGAAGTCTAGAATTTTTTGATTTGGGCCAAGATGTGCTCCAAATCATCTCTTCCTGCAGAAGATAAGAATGCTACTAGGTAAAATATATCCTCCTCTGGGGTAATCAAGGATGTCATGTTGCTCCGCCTGCGGCATCAAGGGAAAAATAGGCTCAGAATATGACATTTTGATATAGTTCTAAAGCACTTGGAATTGTTGACTGTGTCGATTAGGATTGGGCCATTGCTGTTATTTGTTAGTATGTTGTCAAAGACTTCTCCAGCAAACTTCAAAATTTGCTTTTCGGGAACAGTAGATTCATCGATGGGTTGGAAAACTGTTGGTTTTAGGCGTGGCTATAGGAATGCAATCATCATCAGTGGAAGGAATCATCGGTGGAAGGAAATGAAAGGAAAATAGTCAGCGTTAAGGAGCTATTATAATTGGTTACAAATCTGTTATGAATTTTTAAAAAGTTGTTTAGATTCTAGTGTAACAAACTAGATTCAAATACTTTCCAGCTCATTCAGATGCTATATATACAAATACATTATATTACTTCTTATGATGGAATAATATACAGTTTAACAGATTCTTCCTTTTTTTTTTTCTACATGGTATTAGAGCTAATGCTCGATTCAAACAGCAATTATTTTCTTCTCTATGTTTTCATCCAAAAAGCTTAGATAAGCTATGGCTAAAAGGAGCTATGCTCAAGTCTTACAGACACAAGAAGAAGGATCTAGATCTAATGAAGAGGAAAGGACCAGAAATGTGGATCAAAGATCAGATCCATATGTTGAGAACACCACACATATCACATGAGGAACACCACAGTATAATCGCGAATCAACAAATAGTGACAATCCAAGTTTGATCCTTATGAGTTTAGTGTTAAATAGGAAGAATTTCATTTCATGGAAAAGATCTATGCTGCTAGCATTGAGTGCAAAAAGGAAAACAAATTTCATTTTAAAGGATAATGAGCTAGATGTTGACTCAAATGAGTTTGCACAGTGGAAAGAATATGATGATTTGGTTTTTTTTTTTTTTGATCATAACTTCTTTATCAAGAGAATTGGTAGATGTTTTTTTGTTTGCTCCTTCTTCCAGGGAATTATGTAAAGAAATTGAACAAAGATATGGAGAAAGTAATGGCCCTCTTATTTTTCATCTTCGAAGGGAGATTTGTGGATCAAGGCAAGGAAATCTTTCCATTGTGGATTTTTTCAACAAAATTAAGATGTGAGATGAATATGCTGTATTGAGACCTACAACAATATGTAGATGTGGAGGCTCATGTACATAGCACAGGAGATTTGTCAAAAAGAGTAACTTATGCAATTTCTTTCAGGCTTAAATGCGAAATTTGAACATGTTATGAATCAAATTTTACTCAAGGATCCTCTTCCATTAGTACATAAGGCTTATTAGATGCTTGTGAAGATTGAAAAATAAAGAGATGCAACAGTGGAAATACAAAACGGCTTTGTCAATGCTGTTGCCTCAACTTCCAGATTTTAGAACTATCGTTTTCCCTATAATAATAAAAAGAAAAACACTAAGGCAAGCAAGAATAAAGAAGACAAATATTGTACAATTTGCAAGAAAGGTGGATATGAAAGATTAGAATGCTTCAGGTTGAATGGCTATCCTGAATGGTATATAGGTAGGAAGTTCACGAGACTTGGAAAAATTGCAGTTCAAACAAATCTAACTCACGAGGTACAGACACCATTGGAAGAATTATATTTAGAATCATGTATGGAACAAAACCACAATCAAGATATACAATTAATGGTGCATAAAGAGGTTCAAAAAATTCTAAAAGGAAAAATGATACAAGATTGTAGATCAGGTGGCATTAACTTCATTGCATTTGCAGGAGCCTATGTAGGTAAGTCCCATTCCATATCTAATTCTATAAATTTTGAACCATAGATTATGGTTTCAAGGGCAACAAAACATATGAGCAATTCATTGTCTCATATGAAAAATATTGAAAAGTTGTACTTTCCTAAACGTGTATATCTGCTAGATGGTTCAATCAAAATTGAGACTCACATAGGAGATGTAATTTTCAATTCAGGGTTTAAGATATCACAAGTGCTTTATGTGCCGCAGTTTAAGCATGACTTGCTATCAGTTGGCAAATTACTCAGGGATTAGTGCTTGAGTGCCTATTTCTTTCCTAAGAATTGCATTTTGTAGCACCAGAATTATGAAGAGGTGGTGGCTGCTGGGATTTTGATCAATGGTTTATATTACATTACTCAATCCTTATTTGATCCTTCAATATTGCAGCAATTTGGCAGTACTTCTCATTTGTTTTTACTATAAGTAATAGCCTAGAAGGCAATATTGAGCTCTGGCATAGACGATTAGGACATATGTCCAAGGAAAAGTTAAGGCATGTTTGTAATTTTCCCCATTCGAATAAGATGGTTGTTTGTGATACTTGTAAGGCAAAGCAAGCTAGAAAACCTTTTTGTAACGGCAACATTCAATTAACAAAACCTTTTGAATTGTTGGACATTGACTGCTAGGGGCTATATAAACGAAAATCCTTAACTAGTGATAGTTATATATTAACCATTGTGGATGATTTTACTAGAGTGGTTTGGACAATTCTATTTAGAATCAAGAATCAGGTTGTTCATTTAAATGAAGGGTTTCTCAAACTGGTCTGCACACAAGTTAATGTACATGTCAAGAAGA
>JANITW010000005.1:51270296-51281292 GCA_027564335.1 Erythroxylum williamsii
GTGTTTCCTAAGTTTGTAGTCCGCAATTGTTGTAACTGATTTGTAGTTGTACTTTATGGTTACTGTAAAATATTATTTAATGATTGTATCTACTGTAAAAGATTTACTACTGTTTATTGATTGTGAAATGACTGAAACTGCTTCCTTTTAACATGGAATGAACGGTTTTTCCAAAAAAAAATAGTATACCAAGTTTTACCGACCGACTGATGTAGTACGCCACCCTCGTGGGGCACGGACTCGGATATCGCCAACGATATCGGGTTCAAGTCACTTGGGAGTGGGGTGTTACAACATGAGTGTAAGCGAATATGAGCTGAAGTTCACCCAGCTCTCTCGATATGCAACCAACATTGTGGCAAATGGGGAGGACAAGTGTCGCAAGTTTGAAGGAGGATTTCATTTAGGGATTAAGGAGAAAGTCCTAATCCACAACTTCTGTAACTACTAGTAGTTGGTAGATGCGGCACTCTAGGCTGAAAAACTAGAGAATATTAAGAATGAAGTGAATAAGAAGAGGAAGAACTGGGAGTAGTCTTCCAAGAAAGGAATGAGTGCTCCAATTCCTGAGAGGGGTATACAGAGTTTTCATACACAGAGTGAGGTAGGGAGTAGTGCCTCTACTAAGAATAAGCAAGCAAGGGCAGTGTCAGTGCAAGCCTCAACAATAGGAGGAAATAGCGAGGTGGAGAGGAGCAGGTACACAAACCCCCAATGTGAGCATTATAGGAAGTTTCACAAGGAAGAGTGCTTTAAGTTACTTAGAGCATGCTTCCGATGCAGAGAGAAGGGACACATGATCAGGGACTATCTCCAAGTAACAAGGCAAGAGGGGTCGTAATTGCAAGCCCCAAGGGGAGCAAAAACAGTGGGAACCAGACCAGTTGCTGAGGTGGGCAATTTTGAAGCTACAAGGAACATTGTTCCTCCAGGAAGGCCTAGGGGTCAGGCTAAGGCAAGGGTGTTCGCCATGACCAAAGAGGAAGCTACAATCACACTTGAAGTTGTCGCAGGTGTGGCTCAAGTATTTAATTCTACAGTATATTTGTTGATTAATTCTAGCTCCACGCATTCATTTGTTTCTGCAAGCATGACATTACATGGTGTGAATTTGGTACCATTGGATAATCCTTTGCTCGTTAGTACTCCTTCAGGAAGGAAGGTGATAATAAGTCAAGTATATAGAGATTGTGAACTGGTTATTGAGGGTGCTAGACTGGTAGTAGACTTATTGCCTCTAGAGCTGAAGGGTTTAGATGTTATACTGGGTATGGATGCCATGGAGAAATATTGTATGAAGTTAGATTGTAGCCTCAAGGAGGTAGAGTTTGACTTTGGCAATGATGAGAAGGTGATTTTTAGAGGAGATAGGAGAACACCATCACCCAAAATTGTTTCGGCTTTGCTTACCGACCGGATAATAAGAAAAGGGCGTGAAGCCTTCTTGGCACACGTCATGGACACTGAGGTAAATGAAGGGAAGTTAGAAGATTTTTTGATTATGAGGGAGTTTCTAGACATGTTTCCAAAGGACTTACCTGGTTTGCCACCGGTGAGGGAAATCAAGTTTTCCATCGAATTGATTCCTGAAACTGCACCTATTTCTATACCACCATATAGAATGGCTCCAGCTGAACTGAAGGATATTAAGGAACAATTAGAAGAATTATTAGAGAAGGTGTATATAAGGACAAGTTCCTCACTATAGAGAGCGTCTATTCTGTTTGTTAAGAAGAAAAATCGAACATGGAAGATGTGTATTGATTATCAGAAACTCAACATGGTGACTGTTAAGAACAAGTATTCTCTACCCTAAATTGATGATCTATTTAACCAGCTGTAGGGAGCAAGGGTCTTTTCCAAAATTGATCTTAGGTCAAGCTATCATTAGCTCAGAATTAGGGAGTCTGATGTGAACAAGACAGCCTTCACGACATGTTATAGGCATTATGAGTTTCTGTTTATGAACAAGGTCTTCAAGGAGTATCTAGATCGATTTTTCATAGAGTTTGTAGATGACATTTTGGTCTATTTCAAGAGTGAAGTGGAACATGAGGAACATCTCAGGATATTGTTGCAAACATTGAGGGAGAAGGAACTTTATGCCAAATTTAGTAAGTGTGAGTTTTGGCTTCACAGGGTGGTATTCCTTGGACATATGATTTGGAAAGATGGAGTACATGTTGATCCGAGAAAAGTTGAAGCAATGATAAACTAGCATTCACCCAAGATAGTGACAGAAAAGAGGAGTTTTCTGGGATTGGCAGGCTATTATAGGAGCTTTGTGAAAGGATTCTCTATGATAGCAGCTCTGAAGACCAAGTTATTGAGGAAGAATCAGAAGTTTATCTAGAGTGATGAATGTCAGAAGAGCTTTGAGGAACTTAAGCATAGATTGACTAATGCACCAATGCTAACTTTGCCCACAGGAGATGAGGGTTATATAGTTTACAGTGATGCTTCAAGAAAGGGTTTGGGTTGTGTGTTGATGAAAGGAGACAGGGTGATAACTTATGCTTCACGTCAACTAAAGCCTTAAGAGTTAAATTAGCTGACCCATGATCTGGAATTGATAGTAGTAATTTTTGTCCTGAAGATTTGGTGACATTATCTGTATGGATTTTAGACGAAGATTTTTATAGATCATAAAAGTTTCAAGTATTTATTGAGTCAGAAAGAGTTGAATTTGAGATAAAGAAGGTGGTTAGAGTTGCTCAAGAATTATGATCTGTTAATTGAATGTCATCCAGGAAAGGCGAATGTGGTGGCGGACGCCTTGAGTAGGAAATCCTCTATAGCTCATGTTCGAACAGTTTATCTACCGTTATTAGAAGAGGTGGCTAAGCTTAGGATAAGTTTGAAACAGGAGGAACCAATTTGTATTCTTGCTAATTTCATAATAAGAACGATAATTAAAGAGAAGGTTAGGGATTTACAAGCACTGGATGCAGAATTGAACAAGCTCCGACAAGAAATTCAGAATAGCAAGTAATCAAAAGTGGTAGTGTGGGATGATGGACTAATGGTTGTAGGAAGAAGACTCTGTATTCTAAATGTCAAGGAGGTAAAGGATGAGATACTAGATGAGGCACACAATGCGCCTTATGTCATACACCCAGGTAACACCAGAATATATAGAGATCTAAAAGAGCATTTCTGGTGGAAAGACATGAAGAGAGATGTAGCAGAATATGTGAACAAGTGTCTAGTGTGTCAACAAGTCAAGGCTGAACACCGGGCACCTTCTAGAAAGTTAAGGCCATTGTCCATTCTGAAGTGGAAGTGGCAACGAGTAATCATAGATTTTCTGATGGGTTTGCCCAAGACTAGTAGGAAGCATAATGTTATATGGGTTGTTGTTGATCGTTTGACAAAGTCAGGCCATTTTCTAGCGATCAAACAAACTGATTCTTTGCATGTGTTAGCAAAGAAGTATATTTATGAGATAGTAAGACTACATGGACTTCTCGACTTTATAGTTTCAGACAGAGATCCTCGGTTTACTTCAAGATTTTGAGGAAGCTTAAAAGAGGCTCTGGACAGTTGAATTTTAACACGGTTTTTCACCCCCAGATATATAGTCAATCTGAGAGGACCATTTGGACCCTTGAGGGAATGCTTAGGACGTGTGTGATGGGCTTCGAAGGAGCTTGGGATGAGCATTTTCCATTAGTCTAATTTGCTTACAATAATTCATTCCATTCAAGCATTCAGATGGCTTCTTATGAAGAATTATATGGAAGGAGATATAGAACTTCGATATTCTAGGATAAAGAAGGAGAAAAGAGACTGATAGGGCCAGAGTTACTTCAAATGATAGTGGAAAAGGTCAACTTAGTTAAGCAACGGCTTAAGATAGCTCAAGATAGAATGAAGAGCTACGCTGATGCACACCAAAAGGAGATGGAGTATGAGGTCGGTGAGAAAGTCTTTCTTAAGATGTCTCTTTGGAAAAGAATCATGAGGTTTGTCAAGAAGGGCAAGTTAAGCCCAAGATATGTGGGTCCCTATGAGATCGTTGAGAGGATTGGACCACTAACCTATAGGTTGGCGATGCCCCCAAAATTGTCATAGATACATGATGTCTTGCATGTGTCCATGCTGAGGAGGTATAGATCGGAGCCCTCCCACATCATTCAGACCACTGAGGTTCAATTAAGAGATGATCTGAGTTATGAGGAGATTCTAGTGGAGATTTTGGACACCAAGGAAAAGGTACTCCAGAACAAGACAGTTCAATTGGTCAAAGTCCTATGGAGAAACCATTCTGTGAAATAGGCCACATGGGAGCCCTTGGTGACCATGAGGGAAAAGTACCCACACCTCTTCAACGATTCAGGTAAGAATTTCGAAGACGAAATTATATTAAGAGGGGGAGAAATGTTAGCCCCTGAAATTTTTTTCAGGATGAATAAACATGATTTAAATTAATTCTGAGGTCTTGATAGAATAATAGATTTTGGAGTTAGTTAGCATGTTGATGTGAGTAAGATTTTATAACATAAGTTAATTGAATTAAAGTGTTAAGGTGGTAAAATTGCATGAGGTCATTTTTAAAAGATCACTTAAGTTAAAAAGTCTTAAGGCATTAAAGCAAGGGCAAAATGGAAAAAAGGAATTGTTGTCTTGTGCTTGAGAAGAGAAAATGTGAGTGAAGAGTGAAAGAATAGAGAAAATACAAAAATAAGAAAGAAAGGGAGAGAGAGTGTCGTGGGCTGAGAGAAAGAAGAGAATTGAGTTAGGTTTCAATTTTTCTTAGCCTTCAAGAGAGATTTTGGGGTTGTGCAAGAAGGGAAAAAGAAAGAGGAAGGTTAGAGCTTCCATTAGAGCCAAGAAACTCATTGTTTCGTGAAGATTCAAGGTAAGTTTATGTTTAATCTTTTGGATTTTTGGAAGGATTTTGGTTCAAAGAGCTTAAGAAATGAATGGGTATAAGTATTCTAGGATAAATTTTATGCATATGTTTCTTTAGGTTTTCCAATTTGAATTCCTTTTGAATGGGGGTTTTTGCCAATAGTGAAGGGAGGAAAGAGAGATAAGAGGAGCAAGAGGAGAGGCATTCTTGAGCAAGTTTACAAGCAAGGAAATTAAGGTTTCATGTTTATAATTGGATAATGAGCCATTATGTTTTCTTTTTAGTGAAGAGAATAAAATGATTTCTCATTTCTTTATAATTATGACATTTGCTACTTTTAAACGATTTGAGAAATTGCTATATGATTGGTATATGAATTTGGTTGATGAATTTGGAAATGATGAAAGAAATGAAAATGAAATATTCCATTTTCATGATAAACTTGTTTTCAAAATGTGCCATTTGGGCAACATGTTTAAAATTTATGGAATGCATGTTATGTAGGTTTGGTTTGGTCCCTTAAGAATGTCAAGTGCACTTTGAGTAAAGACTTCTCCCACCTACCTGCTAGTGGCATAAAGCTCTTTTAAGGATTCCCATAAGTTCATGGCTACGCAAAACTATTTAGTGGGATTGCGATAGTACATTCTGTTCACAACTATATAGTACCTTCATGGGAAATGTGTAGTACGTTTTGTTTTTGGACCTACCCAAACTATTCTGATGTGTTTATGTGTTCATGATATGTTGACAAGATTGATGGATACATGAATTGTATTATTGCGAATTTAGTTGAGAATTTGAGAACTATGTTTTTTTTGCATCAATAAGAATATTGATGGCAAGTGAACATTTTGAATGATTTTGCTTGTTATTCGTTATAAACTTGTTACCCACGAGCTTTTAAGCTCACCTCCCATTCTTTCCCCTGGAGCCTCGTTCCTGGAGCCTAAGATGTTAAACCTCGTTCCTGGAGCCCAACTATCCGGAGTCAAAAATCGTGAGCAGGTTTCCTTTTAGGGTTATTTCAATAAACCCTCACTTCCTTTTGATCAATCTTTTGAATTCAACACCAAAGGCTATCAGATTTTTTTGGAAGTTAGAAAAACGTGTTAGGAATCTATTGCTTCAAGAATCACTTCATTTGGAGGTTGGATGATGAAGTTATGGCCAAAAGAATCCAATATGTTTATGTCTTTAATCATTTTGTACCTGCCTTGGCGCAATTACTATAACTTTCACTACAGATGTTAGATTGACGTTATTTTTAAATGGTCTGAAAGAGAATTTCTAGATCTACAACTCTTGTGAAGACTCTAAAGTTAAATTCTATCATTTGGACAAAGCAAGAACCGTGTGAAATCACACGGGCAACTCATGTTTCTTTCAGGTCTGATTGTGCTTCTACATTAGAAACACACGACCAATGTGAATATACACGATCTGATTGTGTAACCTTTGGGTCTGGCGATTTCGTTTGGAGGTTCAAAACACGGACTATGTGAATTCACACAAGTAGACCGTGCAATCCACTAGTCTAGCAATTTTTCAACATCAGGAATACACGATCCGTGTGAATATACACAGCCTAATCGTGTAACCTTCGGGTGAAACAAAAATTTGTACCCTCCAAGACCCCTCCAATGGATCCTAAATCCATTCTAACATCCCCTTTTTTCTCATAATCTCCTCAAATTCACCCCTTCTAATGCAAAACCACTCCATATCCATTTAACTACTAAATACTTCTCATTAATTTTTGAATCTCAACTCCAATGATTCGTCACATACAAGCTTTCCAACTCCAACATGCTATTCTAACACTAGCAACAATTAGCAATCTCAACCAAAAGATAAACACATAGATCATACTCAAACTTTAAAATAACATAATCATACAAAAAGAAACTTCTTAAGTTCTCATTCTCATTTCTAAACACAATGAATGTTTGAACAAGCTTTACTTACATATCAACATGCACTTCAAACTTAATACAAATACAAAAGGATGCTCATGTGTGATATGCCTATAAAGCTACCCAAAATAGTCACTAGCTTAGTATAAAGGATTTCTAGCTATCTTGGAGTTTCGAATACCTTGCAAGGATCGCTAATCTTCTCGATCTGCATGTAAGGAGGGAAAATTATGGGTTGAGCTACACAAATCAGTGGTTAATATATTTATAGCCATTGGCAACGAGCCACATAATCAAACATATATAAATATCCATATAGGTGTACATGTTTTGTCTTAGTCCAACAATGAAATCTCAGCATTCACAATTCCAATACACATCTCATAGAACATAATGGATGTATTTCACATCGATGCATAACACTCAAAATGTCATCATAACTTGACACATCAAAATGCAAATGCATAAACAATTGGCTCGAGGGTTCCGTGAAACAAAATAGAGAAACCGAAGTTCACTCCATAAACAAAACGGGTCTACTTTTTAGATCTCGTATGCCACAAACGGGTAGCCAAGAGAAGGCTTTATGTCGACGTGCACGTGACTACGAAACAGTTCCACTCTTTCCCAAACACAATCAATTTTCATACACAATTCAATCATTCACAATTTCATATTCTCATACTTTTTCTTTATACCAAAATGTCATGACACAATTCAATGGCATAATATGATCATACTCACAATTTAACCATATCAAATTGTCATACATCTTTCAATGCATAGCATAACATAAAACACATCATAGCAATTCACAATTTATCAATTCAAGCATATACATACACACATATGCACATTGCCCATTTACATAATAACCATAAATATTTTACCCACCTTATAACTCTTAAAAAAATCAATTTGGCCCTTCCTCTTGCTCTTGGGTAGGTTTTTCTTGATTTCCTAATACAATCAAAATTCTCATTCAATTCCAATTTAAATGGAAATCCCCTAAATTTCCATAATCAGAATAAAATCCCTAAAACTTCAAAATCAAAACAAATGAAATCAACACAAATCAAGCTCAAACCTAACCTACCCATAGTTCATCTAGGTTAGAAAACCCAAAACCTAGCTTAGAAACCCTAAAATCAAATGGGTTTCCCCTTAAACCATTTCCTTTCTCCATTCATTCCCAACACAAAACCCTTTTCTCTTTCTGACTCCTTCTCTAACACAGCAAGAAGAGAAATAAAGATTACCTTGAACAAATATTCTTCCTTCTTCTTCTTCTTTCCTTCTTTTTTTCTTCTCTCCACGACTCTCTCCTTTTCTCTTCTTCTATTTCACGTTTTGCCCTCTTTTCTAACTCCTATGATTTTCCTTTTCTTCTTTTAAACAAAACCACATTTTGCTTGCTCTTCCCTTTTTACCCTTCATTTAATTAGTTCTCCCAATTTTGCCCCTTTTACTCCATCAACTACTAATATCTTAATCCCTTATTCTGATCAGGTAAATGAAGAAATTTGACAACAGTTCCTTCTAGAAAAATGTTCCCCATTGTTTTAATTTTCTAATGATACCAAAATCATTCCATTTGGTTTAGAAATATGAAAGTTATATCCCAAACATTTCCGAACTATTCTTATATTGAAACAAAATTCTATGCTCAACTTCCATACAAAAATTGAAATTCTTCAAGACTAAATTAGAACTCAATTTTATCAGATGATTTGTAAATCTATCTCTATAATTTAATCCAAATCAAGAATCACCTCATTCAGGTAACTAGAAAAAGAGTTATGGCTAAAACATAAAAGCTTACTTAGTGATCATGTTTCAACTACATTTTTCCAGCTTTCATCTGCCAACATTTCACATATAATAGTTCTAACTTCTAAGAAAATTTTGGGTTTCAACATTAGGATTAGTTGCTATTAGACTCAAGGTCAACTATTAACATATCATAGGAATCTCCACTGTAACATCCCATCACCGATGGGAAGGTTATATCGGTAAATTGGGATGGGTTAGGATTTTACATTTGTATATTTGGATATGAGTATTCTTTTGACCTCTAATTTTAGAGGAATGAGTCATTCTGCACATGCACATATAGGTACATGCATTCATGACATTTCCCAGTACTTATTTGTGGGCATGTTATGATTTGTGAATTTGGAGATCATTATGTTGATTATGATTTATTAGTGATTTATGGAATAATTGGGTTTGAATATTTGAGTTGGAATCGTTTTAGAATGATTGTCAGTTGATAGGGAACCTTAGAAAATTTCTGGAAAAAAATTTTGAGGGTAAATGTCCGGACCGAAAATTTCCCGAGTAACGGACTGATTGGCTTTATAGTATTGTCATAACTGTCCAATGGCAATGGAAAATTAGATTTTATGATTTTAGGAATAAAAATGTCGAACTATTGGAATTTGGAGAAAACTTAGACTAGAAATGATTTTTGAAATGAGTTTGAGATTTAAGAGAGTGTTTGAGGAGAAGAGAGTAACCCTTTAAATACCTTAGGTTTTGAAATTTGCAGAAAGGCATTTTCTCTTCTATCTTAGGGCACGTTCTCTTTCTCCTTCGATT
This sequence comes from Erythroxylum williamsii, assembly GCA_027564335.1. Lineage (NCBI taxonomy): Eukaryota > Viridiplantae > Streptophyta > Magnoliopsida > Malpighiales > Erythroxylaceae > Erythroxylum > Erythroxylum williamsii. The sequence goes on from JANITW010000005.1 coordinate 51,279,669, forward strand.
GTGTTTCGTTTCCCTCTTCTTGCGCGATCCTTGCTTGTTTGTTTTCCTTTGTTGTTAAGACCAAGCTTAAACCCTTAAGAAGATGATGTTCTGTGTAGCATTGGGAAAGAATCGTAGGTGTTAGGGCTTGAAGAAGAGTTTTAGGGATTTGAAGATTTAAAGCTTGATTGGTAAGTAATTTGGCTTTATGTTGTTTATTTGTTAGTTAGAATGCATTTATGGTGTTTAATATGAAAGATTTGTAGTAGTTGTGAGGAGTTATAACTTATTTATAAGAGAAATAGGTAAAAATCTAGTCGGAGAAGACGAGAGGAGCCCCACACGTCGTGATGTCTGCGAGGGCCTCGTCGCGACGAGCGGATGAGTACTCGTCGCGACGAGTGGTTAAATCCTCGTCACGGTGAGGTCCTTTCGACGTCACGGCGAGCCCGAATTTTTACTTCGTGACGAGCCCTTTCCATGCGTCACGGCGAGCTACTCCCACACCACGGCGAGAGTTCTTTAGCTGCGGCGAGCTCCATTTTTCTGAAGTGAGGTATTTTAGTTTTTGGGGCATTACTACTAGTGTAGACCTGCAATTGAGGTGATTCTTGATTCATTATAAACTAGAGAGAGGGGTCTATAATTGAGGTGAAGAATGAAAGTTTGAATTTAAATTAGTAGGATCTCAATTATTGAAAGAAAGTTATGGATAGATTTTTATTTCAACCTAAGGATTGTTTTATGATATTGGAGTATAAATTAGAGACTTATGAAATAAATGGCATGCTTTTAGAATCTTCAATGGAGAATATTGATCTAATGAATAGTATTTTGGTTTTGAGGTCTTTCTTGAGGATAAGGATATTGTTTAAATGTTGTGGTACTTATAGAACGAAAAATTGGTTTTGAGGCAAAAGATAGTGAAATTGGGATATAGCACCGGGAAAGTCGCGAATATGCATTGTACATTTCTGCATTTCAGCATGTGCATCTGTGAACCCCTCTGATTGTGCATTTAGTAATGAGAAATTATTTGACTGTTATAGAGGCACCGTTGGATCGACATTCTACGGATATTGCTGGGACTTCCAGGCAGTAGCTCGGAAGTTACAGGTGAGTAAACTAGTTGGTTCCTCAATCCTTGTGTGTTTAAAATTATGTGCTTATGCCATGTGGAGATAATGGAGGGTTATGTGTTTGATTTTCATTGATTTCGGACCATAGGTGTCCGAAATATTAGGAACTTGATATCGAAGTGTCATTTGTGTGCGAATTGTAATTACTTGGTTTTAATGCGATTTGAGACATGTGGCATTTTGTTGCGACACAACTATTGTAAATTGAGACATATGCATTCATACATAAAGACATGTTCAAATAATGACAGTTATGACTGGAGTAGCCACCGTATTTCAGAGCTTAAAGCTCAACGCAACAGGGCCTCGAGCCCAACGTAATTCAGAGCCACAGGTTCATCATATCAGGGCTTCAAGCCCACCATAATTCAGAGCCACAGGCTCACCGTTAATGAGCCCATTTTTGGAACAGATCAGGCGCACGGTCAAAACACCGTAATAAAATGAAAAGTGTCACATGTGCATTGCATATACGAATGATTAAATGTGGACTGTGTGAAAGGCGA
>JANITW010000005.1:51294739-51313234 GCA_027564335.1 Erythroxylum williamsii
ACGATTTTTAAATCGGATTTATTTTTATTCAAGTTTAATCAATTATTGGGATCCGCTCGGAATCCGAAAAAAATATTTTTCGCTGCATCCGTGATTCGATCACAGTAGAATTCCAACAATTTAGTCATCTTTTAGATAAAAACACATCTAAGAAATGTCCTTTTCTCTGTAAAAGCTAGGGTTAGTTACCAGAAGGCTTATATAACCATCGATTTTAAGCTATTTTCACTAGAAAGTCAATATTGCAATTGCTGGAATTACGAAGTTCATCTAGATTTACTTCTACTATGATTTATCTATTTTTATCTTTTTATTTCATTATTTTGAATATGTTTTGTGACTAAACTCTTTATATAGATTGAATAAGGAAAACCCTAGTGATTATTTTCTACAAATTGATTTCATATTTTTGTGAGCTATGTTTGTTGGTCTTTATTTATATCGATATTTGAATCTATCATTAATACACCTATAGATAAGTTAAGAAAGCTTGCCTAAGAGTGGCGCATGACTTAGATAAAGAGGGTTAAACATGGTACTCGATGAGGACCTACGTAATCTTCCCAGTGTTAAAGTGAAACCATTCATGGCATTTGACAGATCATAATACATTCAAATAGGTGTTAGCATTGGGAGAGACATGGGTTAACAAACCAGAGAGGGACTGGCTGTAGCTCGAAATAATACCACCTCTCTGCTTGCTGAGTTGCTAGCTCTTCAGCATGGGATGGCCTTGGCCTGGGAGCGTGGTTTCCGACAGTTGATTGTGGAGTCGGACTCCCAGGATGCCATTCGGTTGGTTACCAATCCTTGTCTTTCCTCCCACCCATACCTGCACGTCCGTGATGCTATTAGGACTTTGTTACTGCGCGAATAGACTTGCACTATTGTCCATGCCTTTCGGGAAAGAAATCGCTGCGCTGACCTGCTTGTTAAACATGGCGCTACTAATCGTCGTCGTTGGTCTCTCTGGCCTGAGCCTCTGCCCTGTCTTCGCACGCTCCTAGCTCTTGACGCCTCTGCTTGGGCGTTCTCTCGGCCATAGGCCTACTTTCCTTACTCACCAAAAAAAAAAAGAGTTTTAATGCCTAAAAGGTATTACACTCTAGGGAATATATCCAATCTAAATTAATTAAATCATGAAGTCAAAACTACTACTAAGAAATTGCATTTTACAGCCGTTTTGAAACTTTAGAATTAGATTCATTAACGAATTGGATTCAATTATATTTGTGGGATTAAATTAAATTCAATTTATACTGTTTGGAATAAATCTATAAATATAAGAATTAAATTCAATTATATTGTTTGGAACATAATAAAAATGAATTCAACTACCTTATATGATTTTTTTATCTTTAACTAAAAATAGTATATAATCAATGTGTGTGTGTATTTTATAGTAATTTGTATATTTATGATGTGTATATTTTAAAAAAAGAATTTTTAATGCTTTGAAAAGAATTGATTCTTTAATTCAGAATTCAATTCACATGTTTTGAGATGTGAATTGAATTTATAAAAAAATAAGATCCAATTGCATAGTTAAATTCAAATCATTTCCTTTATAACATTTCAAACGCATAAATTGAATTTAATTACATAAAATTAATGAATTGAATCCAATTCATTAGTTTCCAAACGCCTGTTAATCAGTTGCCTTATCATTCAGTACTTGGACTATTTTCAATATTAAATTTAAATTTACTTTTTGTTTCTTCATTCGAAAATTCATTTAAAGAATCGTTTTACTTATTATCCTTAGGCTAGTTACGAGTACTTATAAGTTTTTCTATTCATACCATTTTCTTATATATAGAAAACGATACTAAAATTACTAAAGAGTCATTATTAAATACACTTTACCTTTACAATAATGATATATTTTCTTAGAATATAAAGAAGTAAAACACATATGTTATACATTAAATTTAAATTATATTTTCTAAAAATTTTAGCAATTATATTAGTCAATTTAGTATAGTATTAAGAATCACATTTTACCATATATTTCATGCTGTCATTGGTTATTAGGTTGAAAATTTGTTGAACCCTTTCAGACAAAAGCTTGAGATATGAATTCATCATTTGCTTTTGTTGAACCAAATTTATTTAAAACTTAAGTTTCCAAACAAATCTAGGGAATGGACATCTTCTCAGCCTTACCCATCCTATGATAAGGCCTATACGACAGACCACAAGCCGTTCCATCGCATGCCAACATTTACATGTTCAATCCACTGCTTTCCACATGTCTTTCTGGTCAAAGCTTGTACTTTCGGGCTCGAAAAGAAAAATATAACAAGCTCTTCAAACACGAACGGCTGAGCTTGAGGAAAAAATGACATGTCACACAGCTGCATTTTGAAGGTTTCAAACCATCAGGAGTTCCATGTGCAATCATGCATCGACAGACAGGAACTCAGCAACTATACGTATCTCCAACAACCACTACAATGTCTAAGCATGCTATTTACGTTCGAGCACAAACCTTGAAGTTTGTGTTGATTTATGCCAACAACTTTACAGGACATTGACCACCTTTTCTACTTGAGCTCAACAACTCTGCATCAGAAGAATGGTAATAGGACCTTCCATCCTCATAAGCCAAACTGTGATCGAAGCAACTATGTCGACGTCCAATCCGTTGCCTTGGTGTGCTCATCGACCTTGTCTTGGCCATTGTTGATTGTGTTGCAGCCATGTACGACGGAGAATTTGGGACGGGGGTGTCATGTCCTCCTATACTCTCTCGTCTGCGAGCAAATGATCTCCGAGAGCATGAGGCCGGCGAACTCAATCCATCTATGGATCTAAGTTTAAACTGCATTGGCCCATAAGATGCATCAGTAGTACCCAATGTATTAGAGCTAGCGATCGGCTTCAAGTTCTTCACTCCTCTATGGCCAGCCTCTTTGTCTGCCCGTTGTTCAATAAAGTTGAGCGTTCTGCCATATTCCATCTTCGGTAGTGGTCCGTGTAGTATTTTAGTACTTCTCTCCTGGAAAGCATTTTTTTAAGAAAAAAATTGTTTTAGCATCACAGAAAGTAGAACTCTATAAGATTGACAATATGCCTATGAAATGGAGTACCCGATGTGAAAATGAGTACTTCATCATTCTCTTTCTTTTTATAGCAGCCTCTTGCTTCCTTGACCATAGGGCTTCTATGGCTTCCTTTGTAAGGATGCTATAATCCCAACTTCTTTGACCAACGCGTTCGAGCTGCCCAACACAAAATTAAGTTGTAGGTAGGATCTTTGGCAATTGAAGAGATTAAAGAAATACAAAGAAAAAACAAAAGTTTCTAAAGAACATTTATCCCATTCTTCCCGTGATCTGATTCAAGAAAAACTTATTGGATGCTTGAATTTGAATGATAGTTAAAACAGATTACCTAAGCTACTTACCTCAATTCCTTCCTCCTTAAACTCCTCTGACTTGAAGACTAGATCTTTATCACCATCATTACAAGTTCTATCTAGATCCTGGACGTTCTTCATGTTGACGGCCATCTGCCGTCTCACAGCTTGTCCACGAACAATTGCTTGAAGCCTTACCACTCCCTTTAATGCCCGCAACGCTTTCCTTGCCTGTTTTAGATTTTAGCTTGAGGATGTTTATCAGACAAAAGGCGCTGCATTTGTATTACATGGACTAGGTAGTTGGAATTCAGAATAAGCTCAAATTCCCCCAAGCTTAATATGATTGAAAGAGTAATGTATTTCTTGAGAGAGAAAATTAACAATTTTCACATATCACAGTATTCGGATGTCATTCAAAAGAAATTTCAGGTGAGCACATGATTTGTTTCTTCAGTAACTTCCGACATAAGTGGAAATGCAAGTTTTAAAACCGACTTTCAAACTGTATGTTATGTGAGCTTGCAATTGACCAATTCAGTTTCTGTTTTAAAAATTTCACGCCTCAACTCCTAACTTGGTCCAGTGACTACCATTTTTTGACTACTGACTAGAGTTTACCAAGCTAACCAATCAAAGGTTTACTAAGCTGTCTCCAACCATCAAAGTTATGATTAAGATCAAAGGGTTTCAAGAATTTTACAAGGTATCCACGGAAGGCGCTCTGAATGTTAGTAGCGGCCAAGACTTGAGAGTGAGAGGCAGCTGTGAGTCTAACAACCTCAGCAGCTGCCTGAACAGCAGCAACAGCAGCCTCAGCAGCGGCAGCAGTTGCCATGGCAACCGTCATAGCATACTTTTTCTGATTTTCTTTTGCTTCATTGACAGCTCCTTGAGGTGTTAGAAGTGCAGGGCATTGCTTATACTTGAGCTTTCCGGCAACCCATGTCCTCCACTTACGTGTTTGCTAGTTGATAAAAGCAAGGAGAAATATTTTAACTTAATTAATTTCAGCGATAACTATCAATTGACGAATGTAAATTTTATGCAACATCAGACCTTTTCTGCTTTTGGTTTTTTGTCGCAGGAACAGAATCTCTTCACCCGGTCAAACCATGAAAGAGTCTTTGCCATTGAAGGCTCGCGCAATAACATTTACCCAACACTATGAATATCATCTTCTGTAATTTGCCATAGATGATTTCTTTTCAGAAGGTAAACAAAGCCCACCACAGAAATTGCTGCACAAACACATATATACTAGTACTTCAGTTTGTTTTCAGAGAAAGAAATATGGATTAATTATTTTAAGCTACAGAAAGATACAAAAGCAATTTCCAAGCTAATTCTGTCGATATTCGATAAAGCTAATGTTGCAGGTGGTGAAAATGTTTTGTCATCATTCTTGAGTTCAATTTCATCCAAAAAGGATAAAGAATCACAAGCGTACGCACCCAAAACTGAAACGAGTGACGTAAACCCAAAAACAGAGGTAGGGGATAAACATTTGAGAACTGAACAGCCTGATGATGATGATAGTGAATGATGTTTCAGTGAAGTACTCTCCCAATATGTAAACTAATGAATGAAGGAGAGCCCTTGTAAGGGAGCACATCAAATCCACTACTTGTGTTGTTGTCTTTGCAAACTGGAACAAGTCAGTCTGTCTGACACATCGACAAATTTATCGTCTACCACGACTACCGCTTACCGTTTCATGCCACCACACATTTGTACAACAATACAATAAAATATTAGATAATTCCAAAAGATTAGTATTCCATATTTTCTTAATTGAAGATTTTCATTACTAACCACTTCATTCTATCTAAAAGGCAAATAAAACATCGCAAAAGTAGTTAAGAGAAAAGAAGAAAAAGGGGAAAGAGTAATAATTAGCACAGACTCGGAGGCACTTTCTTCTCCATGCAGTGTCTCGTTTATGTTTCTTATCTTCGGATCGCCGAGTTTGTGGCGCTGTACTGTAGCTCTTTGCCCTCTATCTCTCATGACCCATGACATTAACCAAACGATAATAAAAATCAAACCAAGTTGGATGATAACAAGTTAACGTTCCAACTAAATTGTTAAACATTATGCTATATTGTTTTGTCATCGAATATTTGATCTATTTTTAGTTTGGTCAACCAATGACCCTCAAAATAAATACTCCATCTGGTCTAAAATAAGTGTCATTTTAAAGAGATGTACACTTATTAAAAAAGCTAGTGAAATGTTTGATATATCTTTATTAATTGTATGTTGAATTGCCTTGAAAATGTAATCTGTGTAATTAAGATGTGAGAAAAATTAAAGCGTAATTTTGGAAATAAAATTATAAACATTTATGAAAAATCGTAAACGACATTTATTTTGAATAATTAAAATCTATCTAGAGCGAAACTTATTTTGAATAGGAGGGAGTAGATGTTGAGATAAAATTGCAGTTAGAGTCACTAAAAATCAGCTATCAGTGAAGAAAATCGTTCAATTCCATTTGGTTAAATGGAATTCAGAGTAAATATATCTGAACAAACTAAAAATAAAAAATTTTGTTGATTAAACGAGGGTAGTGCCGATATCATTGCGCTCCCTCAAAAGTCAAAGCCTGAATCTTTGTTTTTGTTGCCTGAAAAGAAAAAAAAATTAAGAAAGACGTTGCTGGCATAATGAAAGCATGATCCTTCTTCTTTAATAATGGATTTAGACCTGCGGAAATTTGCCGCTTGTTTCGCCTCATTTGAAGCTCTGATTCAAGTAATAATAATTACTTACTCAACATTCTCTCCTAGTAGTTAGCCTTTTTGTTAGCAATTAATTGTATTTGTATGTAACAGCCGACATTAAGAGGCTGATTTGGCTTTTGATCTGTTCACCTTCAAAAAGAACATATATATTTTGTACCAAAAGCAAAAACCTTTTCTTTATATCCATACATATTACTTGGTACATCTTGTATATTTGTGCCTTAATGCCCGTCATATTACTATATAGTATATAATGAAATGTCTCCATTGAGGAAGCGAAAAGGTTAGACGAATGACTTATACTTTGAATAGTTTAGTTCGTAATCATTAGGAGCATTTACGTTAGATTTAGGTAAGCTGCTTTGATTATTGAAACTCGGACACTACGCTTAATAATTAGTATGCCAAAGCCCAAAGAAGCTAACATCGAGTACCGCTGTCACTATAATAACCCCGACTCCCAACATTCATGTCTTCTTCCACTCCAAGCTTTAAATAATTAAACATCAACTTTAATTGCTCCTCAGCAACAATTAAGTTATACCTAATCCTGCTATTTATTAGATTGCTATATCTTTCTTTGATTAGTTGTTTTAGTTATTGCATGGTTGATTAGTTACTAGCTAAACTGCGTGTTCAAGAAACGTTGTGATTGAGTCCTTCCATTCTACTTTATTCATCCGTCACACATAAAAGAAACTCCATTCTTCTTTATTCATCCATCACTGCCCCTGTACAACAGTGACAAAAGAGCTGGAAGAAGGCATATAAGCAAATACAGCAACGTTAAAACAGCTACCACCCGAATTCTTATCGCCAAGTTATCCCTGTAAAGCCAAAAAGAAAAGGAAAAGACGACCATAAAAACCATAACAATAAGTACACACCTAACACTTTTGACGGCCTCGATCAAATACACCAGAACAAGGAGATTCGAATGAGCTAATTATCTTTTTGCACATGATGCCATTGTCCTTTCATCTACAAAGTGCATTTTCTGCTTAAAAACATCTCTACACAAGCCATATATTTGTGGATCAGCTATTCTTTTCTCTCAACTGTGTTTTCCCCACTTCTCGCGACATAATGACAGGGGGCAAGAAATCAAGAGCTCAAGACCACTTCACTATGTACTTTACCGTCTTCCATCCTAATCCACGATTTGAGTGAGAAGGGCTTCTCAAGTATCTGCAGAATTCTAGCTCCTCTTGCCCAATCCCCATAGCCACCATAACCAGTATGCCTCGCAAAGCACAACCAAAGCCTCTGGTAAGGACAGCACCAATCCAGTCCATGATTGTGCCCTACAAATACTGCCTGCAATAACCACAAGGGCTTTATATTTAGACAGATTCATCTGAACCTATGAACATTATATCAACTTTTCCGCAATAAACAGCAATGCCTATGAGACCAGCTAGTCTTTCCAAACCAACTACTTTTCTGGACACATTTGATCAACTACTTTCAGAATATTTCATTGAAAAAAACCTTGACATCCTCAACCTATAGGTTTTCATTACCTTTCAACAGAAGAATAATAACAGTAACCACCAAGTTGTTATAATCTTAAATTTCAGTCTTCCTACCTGAAGATTGATGGCTACTCATGACAGACTCTTGTTCTCCAACATACTCAAAGGCGTTTGCCTCAACCATAGAATTTTGTTTAAGAATCAAGAGTTATCCTAATAAAAATAATTAGAAAAAGTTTTGTACAGATCAACAATACATTAGTGTCACTCCAGACAATAATTTACACTTATAACAGATAGAAACGAAAACTGCCATATTTTAGCTGCAGAAACCAATCATCTTAAATACTTAAGATTCTCAAACCTGTGTTTGGTCCGCTTTCTTTTGAAAAAAGCACATTTTTAGATAGCAAACATCTCTGTGGCTATGTTTGCTTCAAGATAAACGTTTTAGAAACAACAACTATAATGCCGAATTGCCCTGTCATTCCAAATGGACCCTGAATACTAGTGATTTTATGAAATGCAAGTCACAGGATATCAATTTTCTAGCTTAAGGCATGAATAGTTGAGATTTAAACTATTCAATTTAGACTATAAAAGAAGCTAATAAACTTAGCCTAATTTTAGGAACCATCAGATATGGTTAGGTTCACAACACAATTCCAATAAGTTAAATAAATTAGCTTCCCATGCAAACCTGAAATAGCTAAAGAAGGAATTTGTGTTATCTATATGAATGTTCATAATCAGCTTTCTTCTGCAGCACTTGAACCTACATACGCACAATATGCATGTCCATCACATAGCTCATGTGAAATAAGAACTGACCTTGACGGAAGGCCTCTTAACAAGAACGTTCATGATACCTAATTCAGCTTCTTGTGTAGCAACACTTTCCTTGTTAATCGAACCAATACAAGGCTTACGTATGCCAAACCAGGGAGCCACCTTCTTGTAAGATTTAGTTGGTATGTGCCAAAAGACTATCTCAGGAACCCTGTGGAAAGTCAAGCCTACAATGATCACAATGTATTTATAAAAGAAAACATCAAAATGAAGGGGCAAAAATCTTTTTTACCAGCATCAACAAGAATTGCATGATGATATTTATAATACCCAAGTCAAATATTCAACTTAACACTCTTCAAGTATATGAAAGAAAATAAATGCTTTCAGGAACTCCAACCTTGAATCAGGATTGATCTCTTCAGACTTTTTCTTGAACCAATCTGCTTGGGCGTTTGATATAACCTCAGGATAGGACCCACCCCCAGAATCTAGGAAGTACATGAACAAAACAGGGGATCTTGGATCATCTGAGGATGAGACATTGAGAATGTAGTTGGATATACTAGGCCATAGATCTTTAGGACCATTCTTGGTATACGATAGGTCATTATGATCAATTTCCTTTCTTATCAACTCTAAACGTGAAGTCCCTTCGAAACTACAGTACTCTGGCCCTGAAATGCAAACTAGTCTCATGTAAATGGTCATTACAAAGATGATATGCAACGATCATCTCACTTATCGGGTAATCATTCTTAATGAGGCTGAAGTTAGAAACACTTTTAACTGTTGTTCTCTTTTCTTAAATTCAAATTGTGATAACCTGGTCAAAATCTAGAGGAAAAAAAAAGTGCTGCTTGCTGCAATAGTATTTACGGTGAAGACAGCAATAGTCTGTTTAACACAAGGACATGTTTCTATGATATGTCTATCAGTATGAGGCCTTATTTCTTACTTCTTGATTGGAGGATCTTTAAAGCACCAGATTGATGTTAAGGATGTGGAGAATGGTGTGGTAACTTTTCTTGCAAGGACTAAGAAATTACCACCATAATTGTTAAAGTGAGGAAACTATAAGGTTGTAATTGGTTTCAGAAAGAAGAACTTCATTAGGTCGGGAACCTATTATAAATCAAACCACATCCTCAAGTTTCATTAAAATGGTTTGCGCAACGGCAGCAGAGGCAGGTTTGAGCTGAATGATGTAATCAGTAGTTTTTTCTCTTTGGAACACATAACCTAATTTCAAATTTTAATTAAATCATTAAATGCCTCCATATCATGATTATATTGGCGGATTTCTCATAGTTGTCACTGCTCTAATGCAATAAAAGCTCAATGATGGAGTATAGTATGCAGAGAAAAGATCCTCTGTCAAATATTACTCTGTCTTATTCTGTCTCATAGAATCTCAATCATTTATTTTGTGGGATTCATGCAGGACTCATGCGGACTCACATAAATGAATGATTGAGATTTATTACACAATAAGATACCATAATATTAGACAGAAGATTTGAACTCCAGTATAATAGTGGCGTGCTAAAACAATACCACATGGCTACCACGTCATAGCCAAAGAAAAAACAGTAAAAAGATAAAGTACTGATGACATGATTTTACCATGTCTCAAACTCCGTCAGAATTTACTTTAAGAGGAAAGACTTCATGCTAAAACCATTTAAATGGGGGAAAGAATCGTGCTCACCATAACATGAATAATTAACTCCAGGACAGATAACTTGAGGGACTCCAGGGGCAGAAAACCACTCCATTGGCCAGACAAATGGTGCATCATCATGGTTCCCAAAAACACTGGACCATGGTATACTCCTCGACCTAGTTGGAGAGATTGCCAGATCCCAGTACGAGCTTGAATTGGCAATTGGAATATTATTGGCCGTAATAACATCTCCAAGATATATTACAAACTCTGTAAATTGTATTCTATAAGTTACCATTACAATGGGAGGTGAGAAAGCAGCTAACATTGCAAAGGGAGAAGTCAAATAGATAGCAAAACCTTGTAGGCTGAGCCAACAATGTGAAAGAAAACTCCCTAACATAGCCAAATAGTTTGGTTATCCTGTGAGAGTAAGAATTGTAAACAAATTAAAGTTCGTTTCTAAGCCCTGAATGTTGTCAAGTGATTAACACACAAGCATACAGTAAAAGGACAAACATATTTTATATGCGCAGCCAACAATTTCTAGAAACTTGCTATAGTCAAACAAAGAAGTTTGGGATCAAATCTCAAACTGGAAACTCAGGGAGAAATGTCAGTAACAATTGCCAAACAAGCTGAAGGTTTGCTTTAAACTAGCAGTATATCATGAGTTTTCAATTTAAGGATGTGAACCTAAAGAATGCATCACTACCATTTCATTAGAAAGAACAAGAATAAAGTATGCAATTTAGCAACCCGCACTGAATCTTGTATCATCAGCAATTCCATCAATAAGAATATCTTGTTTATTGTCTGGAAGTATGTGTCTGACATTTGACAGCTTAACTCAGGAAGGAGAAGGACAAACCAAGAATATGTGACCATTTAAGTTAAACGATAGCCCAACATTTGACTTGGTGCTTGGGAGGAACCAAATTAAACTCCAGAAAGAAAATGAAAACAATCACCTGGCGTTTCAGCGTCCAGCACAGTGGACATGACTTTAACAGAGTTCAGATCCTGCTGAGGACCCCAGTCAGTCCAAGCAGCCTCTCCAAAGTGGAGGTCTGCAAAAAGTGCGATCTTGAAGGGTGCACCTGCCCGTAAACGAAGAACATCTCCTTTCACACACTTTTTGATCACAGTAATATCATGATTTTGTCCATCAAACCCGATTCCAACGGTCTTTACTAGGTTGACTACTGAAAAAATGGTCAGAAGAGCTAAACATCGTCCCATGTTCAGAAGAGGAATAGAAAAGGTGTGGATTGTTGAACAATAGCTAGCTCTAAAGTTCCATCCAAAGCAAATTCAGCAGCACTAAAGGCATCTGGTTGAAGCAGCTTCTTCGTTAATTATATCTTTGAAAAGAATTTAAGAATCTCTCAAGGAAATCAAAGGCGTCTAACTAATCTAACACCATAAAATAATTTAGCAAACCCTGCAAGAATTCTCGCGTTAATCACATAAGTGGAAGTTAACTTGCCATGCCCCGCATGGAACAAATAAAACATAATCACAAAAATAAAAAGAACAATTATCATATCTCACCAATACAGTAGAGAAAGACAACATAATCCTACCCTTATTTTCTTCATCTAACAGAAACTTGAAAAAAGAGTGTTGCTTAGAAAAAATAGTCTTTTTTCCAAGAATGGCATAACAGAATAGTTAAGAGTGATAAGAAACAAAAAGCAAAAGAGTGATTTTTACAAAGGAAATCTCATTTGCTGCAGCAACAGTCAATAAGAGAGAAGGGAAGACGTAAGTTACCCTGTTGTGCTGATCGTCAAGGTTGCATATAGCTTTTTGTAGAGGTGAAAATGTATGAAACTAAGCTAAGAACAAAGAACAAAGAATTGGCGTAGAATTGAGGAAGGGCTGTATCTGCGATAAGTGTGCAGACAACTGAACCAAGATAAAACAACGAAGTGTCACCAACTACTTTCTTCCACATCATCACAATTAATATATACGGTAAGGCAAGCGTTGCCAAGCTACAATAGTTTAGTTTTAAATAAATAAAATAGTTCTTCCACATCATCACAATTAATTTTACGTGTATAGACCTTCTGATTAGGTTAAATTAAAGAATATAACCAATTTTATTTATTTAATACCATAAATATTTTTATTAATTATCCAAAAAAAAACAAAATACACTAAATCACCACAATTAAGAAATTGCTTACGTTATGAAAAATCTTAAAAGTCACATCTCATAGGCAAACTTAAAAATCAACATTATTTTTTTTAATTATCAATATGTCAATTATTTTGTTTTCTTCACTGAATTCTCGTTTTAAATAAAACTTTTCTAAGTCACTCTTAATCATAATTGCATAATACGGTCTCTTTGTTTCTATTTATGATTTTAGTTTTCTTTATGTTCAAGTTTTTATTTTTATTTTTAGTTTTAATTTATTTCAATTTTTAAATTTTATGAAAATGATTTTTGTTTTGCGCTTTTATCTTTTCGTAATCTTATTTATTATCAACTAAATATAATTATTTATTATATTAATTATTACGAAAATTATAAATAATTAAATTTGATATTATAATTAATTAAAAAATTATGAATGACTTAATTTTATTTAATAATTTATTTAATTTTTTAATTAAATTAATAATTAATATAATTAGATTTAAAATATCTTCAAGATATATAAATCTTAAATTAAAATTAATTTAATGATTGAAATGTATTTAAAATAAATATTAATTTTTAAATTATTTATTTTAATAAAATAAAAAATTATTGATAATTTATTATTAAATACTATATAATATATTAAAATAAATTTAATTAATTGAAAATAACTTATCATTAAGTTTTGTCTGATATATAATTATTATCAATAAATATACAACCAAGTAATAAAAATATAAATACATTGACATACAACTAAATATGTTTTTATTTTTATTTAAAAAACATAAATTTAAACTAAAAATTATAATAGAAAAATAAAAGTAAAAACAGAGGTTCTAATAACATCTTACATTTTAATTTATAAACATACATGCAATAGTATACTTCTACATCTCAAACAATAGTATAGGTTACGCTTTCTAATAACGTTATAAATATTGTACTGGTATTAGTATCAAATTTAATTCTAGTACGGTATTATATCATTATCGATTAATGTCGAGTATTATTTTAGATAAATGTTTAAATTTATAAAACAGTTCCTTAGAGAGTGAGCCTTAAAGTAGTAATAAAGTCACTCATTTATGATCATAACGTCACCTATTCAAGTCACATAAACAACTTTTTTTATAAAAATATAAAAAGAATGTTGCGTAAATTATAACTCTTTCTAGACTCCGGCAAAGTGAAGAGCCTTATGTACTGGTTGTGTTGGGTGTGTTAACTTTTATACAATAATTCTTTAATTTTTGTAAATTACAAAATAGTACATTAATATCTTGTATTGTAAAATTTAAAATTTTACATTAACCTTATGCCCAAAAATTGTAATGATAAAAATTTGAAATAATAATTTATTTGTTTCTATTAATATTAGTTTTCACATAATTAAAATACAAATAATAATCACAATTATTTAATATTTATTATATAATAAATAATCAAAATATCAAATAAATTTAAATTTAAATTTAAATTTTTATTCAAAACGATACCAAATGTTAAATAATAGCGACGTATCAACATCAAACTCGATACCAATTCTTACTAGTATTCATATAACTGCTCCAAAGAGTTTGGCGATGTACCTGAATCCGCAATGCCAGCATTTGGGGCACTGATGGAGGAGAAGAATCTTTCGCTAAATCTTGGAAATAATCACAACTTTATTACTTTTTTTCCCTTTCATTTTTCAATTTATCTTTATTCCCTTTTTTTTTTCTTTTGCGAACGCATCTTTACATCAATTTCTAATGAATCCATATTTTTTTCCGTATCTTTTTCGTTGAACAAATTATCCTAAAATTTTGTATTCAAAATTAATCCTAAAGAAAATGATTTATAACATAACAAATAAAACAAAACCAAAATAGAAAATTCTTTGTTATAACAAATATAATTAGAAAGTAATGATCTAAAATTAAAATAAAAGTAAATTAAAGAAGATTAATGAAGTATCATCTTTGTCAAATAAACAAATTTTAAAATTTTAAAAATTAAAATTAATAATATGCTACCAAATCTAATAAAAATAAAATTAGATTAAAATAAAAATAAAATTAGATTAAAATAAACATAAAATTATCAAAAAATAATTTTCTTAATTTTTTCAAAGAAAACATTTAAATAGATAAAATATATTAAAAAAAAGGTATCTACAGTATTTTTAAAAAAAACTTATAATATGCAGTCGTTTAAAATTTAAGATCAAAATTTTATCTTTTATAAAAAATTTATTTGACTCGAATAAGGATTAGTCTTGATACGAATGACTTAAAAGTATCTTCTTATAATTAAAATTTTCCTAAAACACCTTACGGGTAAAAAAAAAAAAATTACCTAGTTGATCCATTCACACGTAGGAAGTTCATACACCAAAATAACAATGACAAACCCGAGCGTTCATGCCTTGCATTTTGCACGTGTTGCGTCTTTAGACAAAAACAGGAAAGGAGCAAAGCATAATATATTAATTATATGCCAAGTCGAGTACAATTTTTGCTTGCAACCTGACAAAATGTGATCCCTTTCCCTTGTCGGCCTAACACTTTTTAAACCCCGTTTGCAAGCGACAATCGTTAGCCCTTCCTTATTCCAGAAACTCAACACGCTCATCCGAACGCGTGTTCACACTCTCGTTTTTCCGGTCGCTGTGTACTGCTTTAATAATATGTCATACTTAAATACTAATTATGTTATTAGAATGAGTAAAAGAATTGAAAATATTATAAATACTCTTATATTCTTAACAAGGTCAGCTTAGAAGTTGTTTTAGTAAAGATATTATAGTTAATAGTTCATTATTCTTGTAGCCACAAAGTTTATAGGCCTATAGTTTTTTTTAAATCTACAAACTTAGTTTATTTTATATTCAGAATATTAAAAATAAAAATATGAAGGAAATTATTAGCGTTTTGAATAAAATCTGAAAAGTTATTTTATTTTAATTATATTATATGTTTCTGATTTTTAATCTTTTTATCCAATTATTTTACATATAATATGTTTTTTCCAATTAGTTAGAGCATTTATTGTAATTAAAACATTTTTATGCATGTGTAAAAGAAGATGTCTAATATGTTTATGCATACAATAAGTTTATTTTAATTACATAAATTTTATTTTAATTAAACTATCAATATGTGAATTAAAGTATAAGCATCACTTCAAAATTGTCATATAGAATTCAACATTTATCTTTTATTAAAAAATTGTCCCTTACAAAATATAATAATTTAAAATTTTGTTAAATTACTCGTAACGAACCAATACAAAAAACTTATAAAATTATAAGTTGAACTTAAAAAATCTTAATTCACCATTTCTAATGATCTAGGACTCTAAGAAAAGCTCTCGAGATACTATATGAAACTCCTAAATTTATTTCATAAAAAACGACCTAGATTTATAGAAATTACGACTGAAAATTTCAATTTATTTAGATAAATTATCGATCTCCTAGTTTTAGTCATTTTTGAGCAAAACTAACATTACCATCGTGTCTAACACCCTTAACAATAGAAAAGGATGGAAACCTGGTACCAATTGACCCATTTTACGGGTGAAAGGAAATAGGTTACTTTCGAGCTTCAAACCTTCAATTCTCACAAACTAGGAGGAGTTTTGATACAAAATTAGTTCCATTAGATTCCTAGAGGTAAGCTCGTCATTTCTGGGTGGTGGTAAAGATCACCGCCTCTCTAGAGCTGGCACATGTACCTCACACTTTGGTGTTAGTGATGATTTTTCGACCAGTCCAGAAAGGACTGAAAATAATTTTAAAAATTTTAAAAATTATATGGATCAATTTTCATAAAAGCAATATATTAAAATTATTCATACTTTGTGATATAAAAATTTAGAAAGGGTTATATTCTTATAGAAATTGATAAAATTGAGTTGTTATTGATTAGAATTGAGAATATCTTGATGTATTGAGTATAAATGAGGTTGTATGGGTTAGAAATTGGTATGCTTGTAATGCCGCATATTAGGGGTTAGAATATTAAGAAATTTCACTGCCTAGTATGCTATGCATAATTGAATTTTTGCTTATTTATGCATAGGCATTCTTAGACTCATATAAATGAATTGTGCATGCATTCATGACATTTTTCAGGTAAAATGGAATTATGAAATGTGAATAAATTATGGGAATTTTATTCGGAGATTATTAGTATTATTTTGGAATTTTTGGTAAAATTTTTTAAAAATATTGAAAGTTGGACCAATCATAGTGTGACATGTGGACCGATTAAAGATTGACATGTGGCATCATTCATTGTGTGACAAATGACTTGACATGTTGGTGACATGTGGTAGCTTGCATGAAGGACAAATGGCTCACATGCATAGAGCCATATGTCAAATTGGCAGTAACCCATATAGGCACATATTTAGGCAAGGAAATTTTTGCAGTTTCCATGTTCTTCATTTGAGTTGTTCTTCATCCACCGAGAACTTCATTGCTGGAGTTTGAGCTGAACCAAGGTAAGTGAAGTTAAGTTTCTAAGTTCTGTGAATGCTTTTGATAATGTGTTGTGTATTGGAAATAAGTACATGCATGAGTTGGATGATGTTTTAGGTGTTGAGAATGAGCACTTGCATGAGAAGTTTCAATATTATAGCTTCGGTAATACCCAGGATGCTTTATATAAACTTTGTGTAATTTCAAAAATATATAGATTATGTATTTGAGATTGGGGGATATGGAAGTTCATTGTGATGTAGTTAAGTACATAAAATTGTGGTAAAGAATAGTGTGGTTATAGGTTCTACATTGGTTGTAATTTGAAAGTTAAGTCACAGTAGTAAGAATGAAAAATATGCAATAGTGAGAGAAAGTGTATAGTTAGTTTCGGATTTCTGATGTGTTTATGGAACCTAGACTTTTAGTTTATTTGAAATTGTGGAGTTGAAATGGAAGTAGAAGATTTGGTTTAGTGTGTTACGTGTTCATTGAATAAGAGGGAAGTGAGAAAATCTAGGAAAAGAATGAGAGGAAGAAGATTAAAACAAAGTAAAGTTCATCGCGGCCAACTCAAAGGAATTAATTTCTGTAAAAGTTCGCTGTGGCAAACTTTTAAGAAAATGTTGAAGAATTTTGCTATCTGGAAAGTTCGCCACGACCAACTTTTGGCTCGCTGCGGTGAAGTTTCCTGATAGCTTAAATATACTTTGGTATTTTAGACATAACTTTCTTTTTAGTTATCCGAATGGAGTGATTTTTGATTTGGAGTAAACTAGAGATATAAGGCTACAAATTGTCTAAAGAGATTAAATTCTAATTCTGCCTATTTGATTGGACGTTGAGATGAGAATTTTGATAAAGCTTAAGAACAGCCTGAAATCTTTTGAGTATAACTTTTAGTATACTAAACCAAATTGGACGAACTTGATATCATTGGAAACCTAAGATAAAGAGGGAAAACTTTCTATAAGGAAGTATTACATAATTACCTCAACTACTTAATGAGAATAATTAAGCAAGGTGGACCCGAAGGTTGAGTGTAAAATAAATCTGGATTAAGGAATTGAGTTTGGCTTCACATGAATGATAATGTGAGAAGATTAAGGATAAGAAACCTAGAATTTGTCGTGAACATGCATCATACATATTCAATATACATGAGTGTGCATAATTGAATTCATAATTGTGCACAATAATAATATATGGCTTGTATTAAATGCTATAGAGGAACGCATCGAGCGATTGATTCTAGATATTGCCGGGACATCGAGGCAATAGGCAATAAGGGAGCTTTTGTAAGTAATTTTAGACGATATTTTTGTAAGTAATTTAGATGGTCAAATTTGATAGTTTTGCTTTGACTGTTTTGTTTGCTATTGTTTTTGGTCCATTGAATGATTTGCAAAGCTGTAAGATTGATATGTTGAATTTTTGGCATGAAAGCAATGATTGGCTAATTATGTTGAACATTAAATGAATTTGTTTGGTTTTAAAACTGTCAAGTCCTAGTCGTAGGTAAATTGGCATGCCTAGACGGATCTACAGCTGCTCCTATTATTGACACCTCAATGTCTCCTGCATCGACACTTTGGTGTCTTCTGTATTGACACTTTGGTGTCTCCTGATATTGAGACATATGTCTCTCCTGCTGATACCAATCATGATATCTCTTGTATAAGTCCCATTACCTGCTTTTGTAAATGGATTTAACAGTCATATGATTTTGTATTTTGATTTCAATCTAACTCTGATATAAACAAAGAAATTGTGTTCTGAATATGAAGGGTTTTTACCCTCCTTTGAGACTCATGCATGCTTTTGATATATC
>JANITW010000005.1:51331219-51343568 GCA_027564335.1 Erythroxylum williamsii
ATGTCGAAAATAACCTTGCTGAAAAATTATGGTGCAACTCCCATGTTTGGCTTTCCTGGAAGTTCATCAGCCATCGATATAAATTCCACCACACACCTTGCATTAATGCCAAACCAATGCTCATGTGTAAACTTGTGGACTCGCTAACAGTAACACATCCTCTTTCATGGCAATTTTGAGATTAGCGGCATGCCATGAGGATGTACATGCCCCCTCCTTTTAAAGAGTAAGATCATCATCTATGGAGACAATGTTAGCGACATTATCAGTGGTATGAGGCGTGCGTCTCAACGCAACAAAACCCATTGGTCAGGGGTTCGAGTCGCAACCTCACCCTGGTAGATCAAAGGACACAATACTAATTTATCTTGGGCCGGGCTCTGAACTGCAACCACGTAAGCCGGTTAACCCACCCAAACCACTTATGATTATAGTGATCTGGGAATTATATTCAATAAAACCTTTTTAATATGTTTATATTACATTAATCATAACTTTAATTAAGATTTTGAAAGTTTGAATACTTATTTGAATATAATTTGCTAGAGATAGTTAATATTAATTAGTATGAATATAAAACATATAAAAAATAAGAAATGTAATTATAAAGAAGAGACGGAAACTCATTTATTGTAAATAAAATGATCATGAAGAATGGTCACTCTGCATGTGGTCTCAGGCCGTTTGGACCCGCTTGCATGCTCCAAATGTCGATCCTTCCTTTTTTGCAGCGTCATTAGACGACTGGGTGGCGGTAAATGTGTTTGCCCCACATGCCGCCACAACCTCCATGCTTCGGTTTCTAACTGGATGTTGGGTCATTTGGTGTGCCCGTAATAAAGCGGTTATTAATGGTGTCTTTGTCTACCGGGACCCAAATGCTTTGGCATCGTTCATTTATGCAGGACTGTCTTAGCGTGTTCTACTCGGGAGCGCACTTGGCATCTCACCGTCCCCCTAGGTGGATCGCTTGGACCAAGCCACCTCCTGGTTTTGTGAAGCTCAATACTAATGGGAGTGCAGTTGGTAATCCCGGTCGAGCGGGGTATGGGGGCCTTATTAGAGACATGGAGGGCCGTTGGATTGCAGGGTTCTCTGGCTCGGTTGGTATAGTGACAAACATATTCGCGGAATTACAGGGGCTCAAACATGGTCTACAACTCACGTGGGTGGGTACCGTAGTGTGCTTGCGGAAACCGATTGCTTAGTTGTGGTTAATCTTATTTCCGACTCGCCACAACCTTATCATCCTCACCTTGTTCTTATTCGGGATATCCAGGACCTGTTCACTAAACAATGGCACTGCTCCCTTCACTATGTTTTTCACGAAGGTAATCAGTGTGCGGACTTCCTTGCGAAAATTGGATCGACACAGCTGCCCATATGGTCTTATTGGTCGACTCCGCCCTCTGGACTTTGTTTGTACCTCGAAGGCGACTGTCAATCTATTGTCTTTTGGCGGACCTAGCTTTCCCCAACCCTTCCCCTTCTCACCAAAAAAAAAAACCTCATGGTCACTATTGTTTTTGTCCTCCGAGTCCCGAATGTTTGAAGCAACCTTCATTAAAGTTGTATCTAAGCTAAATGTTCATATAATGTAGAGTTTTGAACAAAACATTGGTGTCTCATTTTAGTTTGGAATTATATTATATATTGAGCTTTGATAAGTAAATGTGATCCAGTTTAGGGAATCCCAAATCCCTCGTATAACAACTAAAATCAATCATTACTATTATTATGATATCTCTCAACGATGATTTTTCATGTCACTACATATTATAGTTGAAAATTTTGAACAATTAAGAAGCTTGACGCTTGTTTTATTAAATTTCATCTACACATTTATATAGAGTCTATGTAAATATATGAATGAGATTTAATATAATAATATTAAAAGCTCACGTGAATGTGTTGATGAGATTTAATAAAGTATAATAAAAATATCATAATCAGAATAAGAGATCTAATCTCCTATTAACGTATTAAGTATATTGCATTTTATGGGAAAGCTGTCTAAGAAAAATATTAGTACTATTAATTATTAAATTTATCAATTAATTTCATTACTAATTGAAATTAGAATTTGGATTGACAAACTTGAAGAAAATGATTATGTCAAAAAATGATGGTATGATATGCACGTTCCTTCAAGTGAGAGTGGGGATGCGAAGACCATTTACTCTTACAAGGTGAACAAGATGACTCATCCTGCGTGTCTGTCTCTCTCTCTCTCTCTCTCTAAGACAGGTGTCTTCTCCTTAGCAAGGAAGTTACGGGAGAAGTCGCAACAGAACATTATGTAAAACCACGGGCTATAAATACCCACCGCCAACTCAATGTAACGGAATTAGGCTATGCATTTGCATACCCCTTTACATGTTGTTTACTAACAAACACATCACAAGAAAAAGGATTTATGTTTTGATATTTTCCTTTTCAACTTGAGATCATCCCATTGAACCGCCTTGGATTCTCGCTACATTTAAGGCCATGACGAAATTTAGGCTTTGATACGGTCTTTGACGCCAAACCCCTCTGTGCCCATTTGTTGTTTCCTGTGAATTCTTTTTTTTTTTCTTCTTTTGAATTGATTGTTTGCTTTTCCCAATTGAGCAGCTTTCCTTTCTGAACCGCGTTCCCTTTTCTTGGATTGTTATAAAAACTGAACCTTTTCGGTCTAGCTTTTGTGGGTCGGTCTTGTCTTTGAGCTTTTAGATTTCGCTATGAATAACCGGAGGAGACAGTGGGCTGGTGATGCTCATCGTCATGTACAGAGGACAGGATCGCAGTTCACGAAACCTCCTCAAGGTTTGTCTTTCTCAATTGTTATTTCCTATTCTAACTGTTGCTTGTTAGGTTGTGCTTGATTTCCCGTAAAAGATGATGTCCTTGATGATGAAAAAGAAAGGCTTCTTTCTGTATTTTGAAATTGCATGCTTGGCTGCTTTTGTTCATTTGCAGTTGTGGTTTCCTTGAATTTACCAACTATATCGGGTATGTCTTATATGAATTTTCTGAAACGATGACATAGTTTAGGTGGCGATTTGATTATTCATTTGTGACGGCTTTGGGAATCTTTTGATGCCTTTATCTTTCCTATGAACCGAGTGATTCCAATTTGATGTCAAGTGTACTGTCTTAGCTGACACCCGATAGTGTGGGCTAAATGGATTTAACCAAAACCCTATCTACCATTAGAGTTACCGGATTTTTACGTTTCTATAAGCTGCAAAAGGAAGCATCCGGCACTTACTGGATGCTTATTTGAGATGTCAGGTCAAGGTCGTGCTTGCCTTGAAATGGCGATGATTTACTTATATCATGTGCGGAAATTGCCTTGAGTAATAGAGCATACATATCACCGTTTCTATCCTCTTTGTGGTTAACTTTGTAATATGCCAAAATAATATGTAAATAACTATTCAATAGCAGACAGATTTCCATGTTACTTTTGTTACAGAGTGAGACAGTAGTTTTTGATTTGCTTCTTAAATTTTTAGGGACAGTGGCAACATACTTATTTCTTTCCTTCTTTCTGCTCTTGGGTCCTGTCTGTCCTCTTTGTATTAATTTCTCTGGACACTGTTCTTTTGGCTGGTCAACATATGAATTTTTTATGGTTGTTTCTTAGCTTCAAAGTGTGCTAGTCTTTATAACAACTTGCTTTCTTTGCTTCATCCTTGGTCACTCCTGGATGTTCTTGTTTTGTCAATAGTTCTTCAACAAGTTACAATGTCGTGTGAAAATGATGCAGAAGAACTTTAGTTTGAAAATAATGTGCACAGTGGAGAAAAGCTCCTAAGACGTCATGAGTTCAAAATACCATCTCTTTTCACTCAAGGAGATTCTCAAGTCATTAGTTTTTATAACATATGTTGGCAATCAAGTGACAAGTGCTGATCGTGGAACTCCTTAAATATTTATGCACATGATGTCAGAATATTTCCTTTGCAGCTACAGACAGATTTATGTTGTTGGCCATTTATATACATTTATTAGCTTTTCTGCGTGATTGTTGGGGCTCTTCAAGCTGGTTAAGTTTATGTATAATATTTCAAAACCAAGTGGCCAATGAGGAAATCCTGGAAGTCCTTAAACACCTACACGTATACACATAATGTCAGTTTTCATTTGTACTTGAAGTAAATTTATGTCATTTTCACTTTTATGTACATGTCAAGAATTTATTTTCGAAATGTATGTATGTTGTAATGTATGTTTTATTTCCCTATCCTGTTCCCTTTTTGAGAAACACAGCTTTTGATATACCTTTTTCTGTTTATGACCATCATTACTACTTCACCTTCTACTTGAGTTAACTTTTTGTGATTTCTTTGTTTCCAGGTAGTTGGCAACCAACTGTACCTGCATGGGAGAAAAAATTCTGCTATTTGGTTGGTTCAATACCGTGGAACAAGCTATTAGAAACCAAAAGATCTATGTATCTTTATGAGAATGTAGTGAAATGGGATGATTCTGCTGGTGAAGAGGCATTTCAAAATGCCAAGAGCCGGTTTTGGGCAGAGATTAATGGGCTGCCTTGCAATATTTCATTGCCTGATCCTGACATTTACATTGATGAGATCGATTGGAATGCAAACGTCGACCCGGACTTACTATTGGACTTGGAACTGGAACCTAAAGCTTCGGATGAGAGGGAAAAAGGTGAGGAGGTTGTCATTCTTGGTAGTTCTCTCTTCTTGAATCAGCCATTTTCATGCACTGGCTGGGGTGATTTTAAAGATGATATGCAAAAGGCTGCTGAGGGATATGGGGAATGTAATCAAAACATTGGTAATAATTGGAATTCCTGGGACAGTAATACTGGCCAGACAAATGGAGGCTTTAAAGATAATAACTGGGAAAATTGTTGGAATAATTCAAAGGGATGGGAAGATAATTGTAACGAGTGGAATAAAAGTTCCAGTGGGTTGAATAATGTCAATAGTAGAGCTAAAGGAAGCGGGGGAATGATGGATGGGTATGGAAAGAAGCGAGATGTTGGCCATTGTTACATGTCACAGTACAAAGTCTCCAAGTTTCATGGTGATGACTATCAGATTGATCGGGGATGGCGAAGAAATGGTAGAGGAAGGAAGAAGGTAAATTTTGTTCATTAATTTGTGCTTCTCAATTGGTGAATCATTATGAAGCTGCGGAAGCTTGAGAACCCTGCAATGGATTCTTAGAAGTTGCATCTTTGTAGATTGAGGAAGAAAGTTTTGTAGGCAGATAAATATATGTATAGAAGTCTAGGTTGCATGTCACCTATTATTTCATTTGTTTGTGTGTCAGCTTGTTTGATAATAGGAAGTTTGAGGTAAGAACCTTCGGTTATCAGCTAATATCTCAACTTTATAACCTTTCTTGGACACAAGTCAGGTGCTGTTTACTAATAGTATTTGTCTATACCCTGGGCAAACAATTTCAGCAGTAGCTGCCTTATAAATGTAGAGACAGGGTTTGCTTTCTTTGCCAGATATTAATATGATCTTACGAAAAAGCAAAATCGCATTGCTAAATTCTGCAATTTAAGGGTTAATAGGGTTTGATTGCCTTCTCCCCAGTAAAACCTACACTTTGCCTTTTTTTATAAAAGGATAAGACTTACATGAAAGGGGTGAGCAGTGGGTGATTTGCGTTATTTTTTATTAGAATCGTAGTTTTTATTTATTTATTTAAGCTAAATCAAATTATATGACTTTGGTTTTCTCAAATGGTTTGCATTGATTTAATATTTCAAATAAACTAATCTTTCTTTACTTGTTGGAAACAACCTCTTTTGTTGTACGATGATCACAAATACACCAAGACTAATAAATTACTATATGTCTCGCTTTTCCATCCTTTTCTTCTAAAGGGGCTACAAGTTGAGTTCTAAGTAGGTAACTGAGCTTTGGATTACTCGTTCAACAATTTAACGCAAGCCCATGTAAAACTTGACAATTATGTATTTGTTTATTTGTATGATAATAATGAGTGATTTTGAGCCCAAATGTAAAAATAAAATCACATTAAAATTGGTTTAGAAGTCGCCAATAAAATTGGACTAAAATATTTATTTCCTTGATCATTTTAGATTATATTATTTGTTTTTTTTTTTGACTCGTGCTCATTCATTTTTTGTTTGATTATGTTATGTAATAGTATTATATGACAACCTTTTCTTGCGTTATTCTATATTAATTATGTTAGTACTGATTGCAATTGATTTTGGATTATTTGCTTTTAAGTGCCTATTTAGCTTAATCTAGTGGAAGATGAAGAATGAGAGGATGGGGTTTCATCACTTTTGGATTATTTATTTATTTCATGTCCGCATTAGCAGTAATTTGGGCATTATCTGTAACATGTTCTTGTCCTTTTGTATTGTGACGGCCGTTAGTCAACCTCCATTATTATAGGTAAAACGTCATCAATTTTTTCATACAAGGGAGAGCCTTTTTTTTATTTTTTCATTATAATGACTTTCATAATGTACTTTTGATACACTTAAAAAATTCATATATTTTCTTTCTTTAGTATTTTGCATCCATATTACTTTAATTTAATTTTTATATCTCTTTGTAAGTAATTATGGAAGAAGTTGCTTGAGGAATGCAATAGCCAATAATAAAGGAGAGTTCAAGGCAAAGCATGAAGGAAACGGTACTTTTTCTTTTTTTTTTCTCTCTCTCCTGAATATAGCCTAGCATGTGGCTGTGTATCAATCCATGTGAGTTGATGAGGGGTATTGTCGTCAAGAGAAGAGAAACAAAAAGATACAGAGCTTTCTGTCTTAACTCTTTCTAACTCCATAAAAATTACACACATATACACGAGTTAGGATATAAGCATCTTTGAGTCCATGTCCCCCTCTGGATTATTCATAAAAAGATACACCATAGTACTCAATTGTATCTTTGGTGAAAAGAATTTATATAAAGTAGTGGAAATTATGCTTTTGAACTCTTTTTTACTTTTAATTTATTATAGGCTTTAGTTTTAGCTAGGGTTAGCCATCATCTATTAAAGGAGTCCCTAAGAATATATTTGAAGACTATTTTCAATAAAGAGATTTGAGACCAATTCAGAGAAGTGGCAACCTCTTCAATGAATGAAGACATTACTTAAATTCATCGATTTTAAACTATGGTTTTTTTTTTTCAAATTCATGTTATCATAAAAGAGGATAGATAATTTCATTATGACCCTAGAATTGGTTTTCTTTTCTTCCTTTAAAATGCTATTTTCTTATTTGCATGGATGATTTGTAGCTAAATAATTTTATATCTAGATTAATGAAAGCCTAACAAACTTTTATATGATTTGAATCAATTTTCGATAAAGGAATAATATATGTTGTTGGGAAACCAGGTTGAGATCCAATCTCGACCGCAACGGAATAACAGTGAAACTTTTTCATGATTTTTGATTTCCGAAAAACCAAGATTTATTTCATTCTATAAAATGATTAAAACAAATCATAATAAAGTGAAAACTTAATTTGTACCTTATTCCGAATTTTGATCTTTGTCTTGTTGTATCTCTTGAATTGTTTTTGAAATCAATTTGTTTCAACCACCGTAGTTGCATAAGTGTTTGACCTCTAACAGTATTCACAAAACAGGTTGAGAGAACTCTTTAACTCTTACAAAGAGGGTTGAGTAAGAAGTACTTGCTCCATAAAGCTTAAGCCTATTTATTGACATTCTAGTAATTTAATTGAAATTAAATTTTAATTTCAATTAAACTTTAATTAGAATCACAAACAATTCTAATTAAATACCAATTATGCCCATATAAGATTCAATATCTCATATTGATCCTTATTTATTAAATATCTTATATTTAATCGTAAAGTTTCTCAAACTTTACAATCAAGTCCAACTTGATTAAATTAACTTTGCTCTCTTCAACCTATTCTATATGTGAGACCCATTAGGTTCCCAAATATGTTGGCAATGATTGTAAAATCTAGATAAATTAAAACTCCTTTTAATATATCTTTAATTCTACAATTAAAAAATTTATAATCATAGATCAAGATTGGCGTCTAGCAACGCATCATGACCACTCAAATATTTAGGAATGTTAAAGTGGTTTTGACTAATCTTTCCGTGTATAATTTTTCTGCATAATTCAATCCTTTCATCATAAAATGTTTTGATTAGACATAAAGCATGAAATTAATGTCTATTCTACTTTAGGTTTAATCTTATTAGTTCTCTACCATTAACTATTGATTAAATTAATGACATTTGTAAACTATTTACAAAACATTATTTCACTTTGGCTAAGGATTTCTTGAATTAATACTAATTGAGAAAAATGAAATGTTCTTCTTAATTACTTTAGGGTGATGAATCTTATCTTGATTACTCAACTATCTTTATATAGTTCATGCTACATCCAATGACTATCGATTAAATGAACTATGATTAAATAGATCATAAGAGTATCAAAACATAGCAATTCATATACTTCAAGTCAAAGGATCACTTATACAATCATCACAATGAGAATTTCATGGACATACAAGTAATGTTCCAAATGGATTTCTCATATCGAGTTTGTTGAGTGAACTTGTTTTCTAGCAAGCACTCACACATTTGTTTAAGTATATTTATACTTTAGCCTATAAGATCAACTACTTCTTTCATAAGAAAAAACAAAATGTGTGCTAGTCTTTTTACATTTTATTAATGTCCAATCTTAATAGAACAATGACTAGGAACATTTAGGAATAATACATAAATGCAATATGAATCTCATAATAATTTCATTTGTATTGTACAATTATCCCATGGACTTTATCATAGACATCTAAACATGTACAAGATAAAGAATACCTTTAAATAATTTGTCACTAAACTACAACCAAACCGATTGGTTGTAGGGTATAAAAACAACAATCTCCCATTTACACTAGCCAATCATTTAAGTATCTCATACCATATCACCATATGACGATTATTATACTACTGGGGCACTGGCTTAATGAGAGAATTTTACAAGATTATCTATAGTGAGCACTTGATTAAATCTTACAACTCCCATCTTAATTATCATCATAATTAAGAAAATTTGCCTACACACATTTTTGGATATTTGATGGGACATTAGCTCATTATGCATGACCAATGGCTCTAATGTTATACAGTACATCACTGTCTTGAACAATATAAAGAAACTATATCAAGTTCACTAAAGAACTTGTTGATCCAATTAATCATTTCCACTAAACGATGGCTTAATTAGCAACCAATTGCTACATTGGAACTTTTCTGATCCTAAATGATATTGTTCTAAGTAAATAAACCTTAGTTAGGATTTACTTCTAAAGTTATATCCTTATCATCTTGAACTCAAATATCAACTTACACATAGAGTAATGAATATTTTTAATACTTGACAAGTATCTGATATCTTAAATACTAAACATCTTTAGTACATTATCTATGCACTTGGGCTTATAATAAGAATATCCAATCTATCTCTATATATTTAATTCCCATAATTAAGCTGTTACCTTTTCATATCCAACAATAGTTATTCTTGCAAAATTATGTGTTTGATAATTGACAGTTAGAACTTTTGTTCTTTGTGAGTAATATGTTTCCACATAGTTCCACTGGAGAGGACAACTATACTCTCACTTACCTTTTTGTAGACGTGATAAATTCATAATCATCTCTAAAACAAAGTCTTTGAATTCATTGTGAAAGTGAATCTTTCAATGTCTTGTAGCCTTTTAACTATACATCAAATGTATTATTAAAGAAATTAGTTCTAATTAGATGTAATGTTATGCGATTTGAACCTTTTAAATTCCCTCTTACTCATACTACTTATCTTGAAAACCATTCTCCTATAAGTATATATTGAATTAAACAATTTGTTCAATGAATCTGTAAGCTTACATCCAATCTTTTGGATATCTCATAACCTTTTATTATCCAATTTAGTTTTAAACTTAATGGATAATGTATGCTTTAACCAAGCATCACATTCTTGAATCATTAACTTTGAGTCTTTGAAAGACTTAACATTTGATATCTAATATGAAATCTTGCTGATTGATTCAATTGGAACTATAAAAGGTAAGTCATTATACTAGGCATTGCTATAAAAGAAATACAGTTGCATCATACAATATCTCATATTATATTTTACTCCTTACAGAAATTCATACTCTTATGAATTTAGTTATGAAGGTATTTACTAGAAAATCTCATTCCATTTAAATAACCAAAAATTTAAAACTCACCAATCTCATCAAAATGTTTCAGCATTCTCAATGCTTAATTTTTACTTAGATTCAAACAATTTGAATTTTTCAAAAGTTTAGATCATTATTTCATTTAATACGTATAACTATATCATATAAATTCATTAGTAATCTGTATTATCCTTTTATAAATTATTATTATATCCAATACATAACATGTATAAGATTTAACAATTTAATACCATTATCATCCTTTCATCAAAGGTCGATTTGGTTATTCTTCAATTTGACAAGTTTCATAAGTTTCATATGATTCATAATCAAAAGGATACACGTATCCTTATATGTAACTTTATGGTTCTTATTTTGTTGGTTTAACCAATATGACATAAAAGGATTGTCTCGGTGATCCAACTTTTTATTCTTGCCATTTATGTTAAGCATAAGTCTCCTTTGATCCAATACATATAGAAACTATTTGCATAAACTTGGATCAACTACTTAGATTTAACATTCTACTTCTAACCATACATTGAACATTACAATAATGTTGAATCTAAATTCAGTTTCAAATACTTATAAGCATGAATTAGAAACGCATATGATCTTTATCATATCACATATAAGTAAGAAAATTCATACAATTGTTTTCTTTTAATGACAACTATTACTGTACTGTTGCTAAGCCTTTAATTTAGTCCACAATTATGCTTTAGTAGGCTAAATTAAATGGAGCAATTTCATCAAGGTATTATACCTTTTAGTTATACTCCATGCAACCATTTACATCTTGCTATCATAATGTTGACATATATCTTACATGTTGTCATCAAAGTTTATGAGACATTAGTTAACTCAAAATGTTAATACATTTTGTTATTTATATGATTTTGACATATCTCTAAAACTTTAACATCAAATCCTCAACAAGGATTATAACAAATTTGCATAAAATGGGCATACAATTTTTTTTTCTAACTTTTGAAAACACTTCTCAAACATATCCTATGTCCAAGAACTTAGGTTCACTAACTTAACATCAAATATTCTAAACAAGGTAAGTTTCACTCATAACAAAATAAAAGTAAGAAAGCAAGTAATCAATTATATGCCATGACTACCAAATAAAATTAGGACTTTAATTATGCATTTAGTTACTCCTACTATTTTATTCGAAATAATAGTCCTCACTACTATTCAGAAAGATTATTCTAATCTTTCTATTGGGCTAAGATCTCATTTAAATATAGTTGATCTTGAGTTTGCTCAACAAACCAACTAGAGCTAAATTTGGTAGAAAACAACTTTATCAATCACATCTCATTTGACTTCTAGATCCATTGGGTGACAACTCTTGCTAAAACATATCTATTATGTTGTTCCTAACCTTACCTTTAAATTCATGCGATCATGAGTTTGCTCATCAAAACCACATAAATTTAATTAAGTAGAACCTATTATCATAAGACTAAATATGTTCAGGTTAAAGTGGCATTGAGTTTGCTCAACAAGCCTACAATAAATAGAACTCTGGTTTATTCTTCTAACAATGGAAGGTAATAATCACGTTCTCAACGTGTACTTAATATTTTAACGAGGGATTTTAATTTCATTTGCCTCATCAATCACAAAATTGCATGTAAAATATCACATATATAAAACATATAATTTAATATGCATCCAATATATATATATATATCAACCATATAAATAAAGTATGGAACTTATATACTCATAATCAAATTATATGCATAAAATATTAAGTTTCGTTTGATTCTAATCATTGATCTTCATAATCTAAAATGACATTTCCAACTCCTTCGAAAAATTAAATTAGATTAAAAACATTGATTCCTAAATAAATTAAATTCTTATTCCAAATAAAATTTTAATTTGATTTGAAAATAATTTTGAATTGAAAACTATTTCCAATTTTTCTTGACTCCTTTAACAAAATTTAATTGAAAACAATTTTAAATAAATTATTCTTCCGAATTTTATAATTTAGAAAACTTTTTTCTAAAATATATAAGTAACACATTATAATCTAATTAGAAAACTATCTCTAATCTAACTAGAAATTATTTTTCCTTAATTAAAACATATTTTCTAAAATTAAAAGGAAACTACTTTCAAAAT
>JANITW010000005.1:51343668-51359437 GCA_027564335.1 Erythroxylum williamsii
TATCTTATATTGATCCTTATTTATTAAATATCTCATATTTAATCATAAAGTTTATCAAACTTTACAATCAAGTCCAACTTGATTAAATTAACTTTGCTCTCTTAAACTCATTCTATATGTGAGACCCATTAGGATCCCAAATATGTTAGCAATGATTATAAAATC
Organism: Erythroxylum williamsii; assembly: GCA_027564335.1. Taxonomy (NCBI): domain Eukaryota; kingdom Viridiplantae; phylum Streptophyta; class Magnoliopsida; order Malpighiales; family Erythroxylaceae; genus Erythroxylum; species Erythroxylum williamsii. Next base: position 51,343,834 of record JANITW010000005.1, read on the forward strand.
TAATTTTAATTCATAATTAAAATTAGATAAATTAAATCTCTTTTCAATTTATGTTTAATTCTCCAATTAAACAATTTATAATCATAGATCAAGAGCTCATAGTTGATTTGGTCTACATATAACATATAGACATATGCTTTAACATATATAGTTAAAGCTTGAATATAAATCTAGAGATAAGTTAACATAATAACCTATCCATATACAAATAAGAGCTCAGGTTGATTTGATCTACATAAAACATATAGACAGATGCTTTAACATATATAGTTAAAGCATGAATATAAATCTAGAGATAGGTTAACATAACCTTTCTAGCATCAGGATAACCTTTTATAGGGTCTCAAAGAACCTAGTGCATTCTAATATAGGTTAATCATATAGATATACCGACTAGCCTATTAGGAGTAGATGGTTATATATTAAAAGGTAACAATTTATTACACAAGTAGACTTTATCAGTCTAAATAATATAATTTCTATAATTGAATATGCATGAAAGATAAAGTCAGGGGAAAATATAGTTTAGGTATTTCCTAATAATGATATTGTTTTTGATTATTATGTAGTGTTCTTGTGGAGACCTAAAGTAGTGGATTTTTAATTTAGTGTTAATTTAATTAACAAAACTTCACTTTATTATTGGTCAAATAATAAATAGAGAATTAAATATACTATATGTCAACTCCTTGTGGGATCAACTTTACTACTACTTAACGTATACAAAATGATAGGTACACTTACCTATGTTGAGTATTGAAATAGTGGGGTATAAAATTAATCCATTGATTTTTTTGCATAAATAACCCATTTTTGTTCTAGAATATTAGATGTTATCTACATTGAAAGTTAGGTACATATATATTGAAATCACCAAAGAATTTCATTTTACTTCTATTAATATATTCTTTTAAGGTGTATTTAACACTGATTAATTGTGTTTTTTTCAACATCAGGTTAAAAAGTGTATAAAATTATTCTTAGATTTAATGTTGTCTAGTTATTTTCTTTTTCTTTTTAGGAATTTCGTAGTAATTTTACTACTTTAGTAGCTCACAACCATATAGCAGAGACTAGTATCACATGCAAATTGTATAAATTTAATTCAAGGGCTTGAATGAGAGAAATCAGAGTTCATTTGTGGTGAAGTCTTGGCCTAGCATATGGTTGTGTACTAACCCATGTTCCTCTTGTCAGAATATGGTAAAAGGAGGAGGATCAGGATCCCATCATATCCTAAATAGAATCAGTCAAACGTTATCTCTAAAATAGGGGCATGATTACAGCAATTAGAATTAAATACCTTTCCTTGTATAGCATCTGTCGTTCCTATATGAGTAGCTCTGTAAATCTGTAAATCAGACCAATATACAACATATTCTTTCCATTTCATGAGTCCCGTGTACCAAACTAAGACCTCTTGGATAGGATTGAAGGTGATACGTGAGTTGAAAAGAGGTCACGTGGTAAGCAGAAGAGAAACAAAAAGATATATAACATGTGTCTTAAATTGCGTCTAATTCTAGAAGAGTTACATTCAAATACACGACTTAGGATATAAGCATGTTTGAGTCCATATCCCCCTTTAAATTATTGATAGAAAGATACACTTTATAGGCACAATTGTATATGTGGTGAAAAGAATTTATAAAAGTGGTGGAAATTATAGTTTTGAAATCTTTTTTACTTTTCCTTTATTGTAGACTTTAGTTTTAGCTAGGTTAGCCATCAACTGTTAAAGAAGAGCCCAAGAATACATCTGAAGAATATTTTCAATAAAGAGAGATTTGAAGTCAATCCAGAGAAGTGCCAACCTCTTTGATGAATGAAGACATTCATTAAATGTATAAATTACTCTAGAAGTTATGAGTTTTTTTTTTCACAAATTCATGTTATCATAAAAGAGGATAGATAATTTCATTAAAGGTTACCTTAAAATTGGTTTTTTTTCTTCCTTTAAAATGTTATTTTCATATTTGCATGGATGATTTATAGCTAAATACTTTTTTATCTAGATTATATGAAAGCCTAACGAACTTTTATATACTTTGAATAACTTTTCAATGAAGGATTATTTGTGTGTGTGTGTGTGTGTGTGTGTATTATTTAATGATATCCATATACAAGCAAGAGCTTAGGGTTAATTTGATCTACATATAGACATAACTGAGAGAACCTATGTGTAGATTGTCTTTGGAATAAATGATTAAAGAATTAATATAAATCGAGAGATGGGCTTATATAACCTTTTTAGTATTATGATAACACTTTAATGTCATGTCACCATACATAAACATGATTTATGATATATTATCGTTAATTATTTTCTCCCTTCAAATTTTATGTCTTGTTAGTGTCTAATGAAGATAGGTTGATTCTAGTTTCTACACACCAGTTAATACATGGTTATGGACTAAAATGTACCAGATAAAACCTTTATTAAACACATTTTTTTACATAGTCATATAGTATTATATATTTGTCACATTTTCCATTCCAAATTTCTCAATAATGACTGAAACTAATGTCATTTAGTTATTATAATGACAACACTCATCCAATGGTGGGGATGGTGATCAATAATGGCTAAAAATCTATAATGACGTGCATTGACCATACAAAAGAATACAATATATAGAAAAAGTTTTGTATACTAGGTCACTTGCTTTCACTGGTACATTCAATAATCACCATTTCATCAAATAGAAAAGAGTTCGAATTCTATGATAACACTTGAGTATTTATGTCTATTTAAATCAATTACAATTTCACAAGGAAAATGGTAACAATATGTTGGTATATATCAATCTTTAGAAAAGATACCTACCATAGATGTATAATGACTTTCTTGAAGAAAACACTTTTTAGGCATATACTCATTTCATGCTTTATAGGTTTCATTGGAAAATTTTAGGAAATTACACTAAAAGAGTACCTTCTTTGTAAAACCAAAATGAGTATTTGCAATTTTACTTTTCCAATAGTTTAGTTTCAAAAAAAACAACCAAGGTACGTTTTATTGAATATTAATATTCTTTCAAGTAAAAGTTATTTTTAAGGCTATTAAGGCCTCTCATATTCTAAGAAACGATATTCGTTTGGAAGAAAATTTAGAGCCTAAGCTCCTCTTCCTTCGATTAGATCACCTTTTAATAATTGAAGGGAAATCTTTCACTGACTCCTTACACTTAAAAGTCTTAAGAGGGACCTCTCATATTTCAAGTGATGATTCACTTTTACAAGGAGTGGAAATATAAAGATTGTTCACTATTGTTACATGGATTTTCTCTTAGGAAAAAAGAATTGATGTTTCCAACACTACTACAGAAGGATTTGGATAACTAAAATGAGCCATGTTTTCCAAATATTTACTTGCATCAATTGATTCATTTATAATACCAATTAAATCAAAGGTGATATTTGCAATTTGCATTGAAGAAGATAATGCTTAAATGTCCCTTAAAGCATCCTTAACATTTTCATTTAAGTTAGAAATTCCTAATAACTATAAATAATCATCTGATTTAAATTTTCTTCCAGTTAACCTTTATATTGCCTTGATGGTGAGCTTGTGGTCCCCATTGATAAGTAACCATAACTGCATCTTTATGTAGCTTATCTGCTTATTGAGTTTCATCAATGGAGTCACCTATGAAAGTTCTTTCTTAATCTCTGCACTTAGACACACTCTTGCATAACTTATTCTTTTTACGCTGGCCATGGCTTCATCTATACCTATGGGCTCTCCAATGAAGCTAGTAAGGTAACTTAAACCAATGGTAGTCTAATACTTAAGAGGCATACTGTAAAGATTAATCCAAATGAGAATTTGTCTTTGTTTAGTGCTTTGATGTGAACTATAGTTACTAATTCTACAAAAATGTAAGCATATTGTTAAAGTGCCAAGGTCCACCATCAAGAACTCTTTGAACTTCTAATTTAAAGATAAAACTGAAGATAAAAAGATTCTCAGTTGATATCAGGACTTCAATTAATCTAGATTATATTTCATACTTTTTATGACCAAGCATTGAAAGGAGGAAAAACAAGTTTCTTGTCTTAGAAAAAGCTTATCAAAGATAAGTTCCATTTGGAGGCTCAAAGAGTCGTTAAACAGATAAGTTGATTCGTGAAATCCTAAAAGGTCAAATAGTGCTCGACTTTATCACTAACTAGTAGAAAGAGTATTTTTTAAATGATAAAAAGTTCTAACGTATTAAGAGTATCATGCGTGTAATATTTTCGTAAATATCATCCTTTCATAAATTTTAATTAGTAGACATCGAGAAATGGTTTTTAATAATTTTTTAAATTACTAATAAATATAAGTTTCTAAAAGACAGAAGGTTGAAAATTTGGCAAACTAGATGGCTTTTCTCTGTTCACTTACTTGTAAATTTTCAATTGAGAAAAGCCTAAATTGTTATAACTCCATAGTGGCTCATTCCTCAAATGGCATTACCACGTCCATTTTTTATAAGGTCACTAAAAAAAAAGAAGCTTAAACTATCAGCTACTGTGTTCATAACGTAAAAATTCCCAATTTTTAAAGTCTCTTATAACTTAAGACCTCAGATGAAGATTTTTATGTACTAAAATAAATTCCTAACCTTGAAATAGTAATATGATAACGTGTTAAATATATGCTTTAAGTGTTGCACGTGTTTTTTAATGCTTTTGTATCAGATATCCAACAAATTTGCTAGTCAATAAGAAGTCCTATTCTAAAGGGAATTAGGATCACATTTTGCTAGTTTTATGCCAGATTTTACTATGTTTCAGTTAGTAATTTAGCTATTTAAGTTATGAACTAAAGCTCTAAAATGAATCCCAGTTCTTGTTCATGTAGTATTGTTTCTTTGAATAAACTCTTTCTGCTGTCTTTTGCAATCCTTTGTTTCAGCTTTTATTTTTTAACTAACAATTGGTATTAGAGCAATTTTTCTTAAGGGACTTGTGAGTGCAATGGAGTTTGAAACCAATTTTTCCCATCTTTCTCCTCTTGTCTTCGATGGTGAGAGTTACCAACTTTAGGCAATGAAGATGATAACCTATCTTGAGGCTTTGGACCTTTGAGAGGCAGTTGAAGAGGATTACAAAATGCTTCCTTTTGTCAAACAATCCTATTGTGGCCCAGATCAAAAGCCACAAGGAAAAGAAAACGAGAAAGTCTACGGCAAAACCAACTCTATTTGTTGTTGTTTGAAAAACAATTTTCACAAGGATCATGTTGTTGAAATCAGCAAAGGAAATATGGGATTAGCTCAAGGAAGAATGTGCTGAAGATGAAAGGATACGTAGCATGCAGGTGTTAAACTTAATAAGAGAGTCTAAGTTGGAGAGGATGAAAGACTCAGAGACAATCAAAGACTACTCAGAAAGATTATTGGGCATTGTGAACAAGGTACGGTTGCTTGGAATGAAATTTCTAGATTCAAGAATTGTTGGAAAAATTCTTGTAACAGTGCCTGAAAAATATGAAGCATTTATAGCCTTTTTGGAGAACACTAAAGACCTATCCAAGATCACTTGGCAGAATTGCTACATTCTTTGCAGGCACAAGAACAATAGAGACTCATGAGGCAGGATCGAATTGTTGAAGGTGCCTTGTTAGCAAAACATCAACAATATGCAAAGAATAAGAACAAAAATGAAGCGTCAAGTAGTGAAAATGTGACTAGCAACCATAATCAAAGCAAAGGAAAAATCCAAAGAAGAACTATCCACTTGTAAGCACTGCAACCAAAAAGGTCATCCACCAGTTAAATGTTAGAGGTGGCTAGATGCGAAGTGTAGTAAGTGCAATCGGTTAGGACATGAAGCCATAATTTGGAAGAGCAATTTTCAAAATGTTGAAGCAACCACCCAAGTTGCCAATCAGGAAAAAGAAGATAAGATTTTTGTGGCAACATAAGAAGATAAGATTTTTTTGGCAACATACTTCGTAGCAAATCACTCTTCCGAATGTTGGTTAATTGATAGTGGTTGTATAAACCATATAACGTAGGATAAAACTCTCTTCAAGGAGTTGAAGCCATCAAAGGTCAGAATCCGCAATGGTGTTTATCTTCTTACAAAAGGGATTGGAGCAGTTGCAATCACAACACCTTTATGTACAAAATTAATCTTAGAAGTTCTGTACATGCCTGAAATTGATCAGAATTTATTGAGTGTTGCTTAGTTGCTAGAAAAAGGATTTAAAGTATCCTTTGAAAATTTTCACTGTCTTATTATTGATGCAACTGGAAGAAAAATCTTGAAGGTTAAAATGAGGGGTAGAAGCTTCCCATATGACCCAACAAAGAAGGAGCAGATGGTTTGTTGCAACAAAGCCAAAGCTAGTGATACAGAGATTTGGCACAAATGGCTTGGCCTTTGTCATCTCCAAAGGATAATAAGATTGAAGAAAGGTGACATGACAAGAGGCCTATCGGAATTTGATGATCACTTGCCAAACTGTGAAGCTTGTCAATTTGGAAAACAAAGCAGGTTTCCATTTCCCAAGTTAACTTGGAGAGTTTCTCAAAAGCTGTAACTAGTTCACACTAATGTTGTTGGACCTCAAAGAACACCATCCTTACAAGGTAGTCTTTACTTTATATTATTCATTGATGATTTTACGGGAATGTGTTGGATTTTTTTCTTGAAATACAAGTCAGACGTGGCTGGAGTATTTTGGAAGTTCAAGAAAAAGGTGAAAAAACAAAGTGGCTGTAAAGTTCAAGCGTTAAGGTTTGATAACGGGAAAGAGTACACTTTAATAAAATTCAATTTATTTTGTGAAGAAATTGGCATTAAACATCAATTTACTGTTCCATACACTCTCCAGAATAGAATGGTGTTAGCGAATGGATGAATCAATCCATAATGGAGATGGCCAGATGTATGCTGCATGCAAAGGAGTTGTCAAAAATTTTCTAGGCAGAAGCAGTCAACACAGTAATATTTTTGCAAACATGGCTTCCAACCAAGGCTCTAGAAGATAAAACTTCATTTAAAGCTTGGTATGGGTATAAACCTTCACTAAAGTTTCTTAAAATTATTTGACTGTGTATGTTTTTTTCATGTGCCTCAGGTTAAGCGTGACAAGCTTGACAAGAAGGCAACTCCAGGCGTCTTTATGGGCGATAATACTGCTTCGAAAGCCTACAAGGTGTACCATCCTCAAACCAAAAAAAATGACAATCAATAGGGATGTACACTTTAATGAGGATGAGCAATGGAACTGAAAAAATTCGCAAAATAAGGATTGCCCTTCAGAACTACCTAAGGTCACCAGTGATCCTTTGCAAGATGAGTTGAAAGATGATCATCCAGTTAGAGGAACAGGACCACTTTCAGACATCTATGCAAGATATAATGTGGCAATTTGTGAACCTGCTTGCCCTGAAGAAGCTTTGCAGGATTCAAAATCGAAGAAAGCAATAGAGGAGGAGCTATTTATGTTTGAAAAAAAAACTTGGGAGCTAGTTAAAAGACCTGAAGGAAGAAAGGTCATTGACGTCAAATGGATGTTCAGGAGAAAGTTGAATGCAAATAGCTCCATCAATAAATATAAGGCCAGACTCGTTGTCAAAGGGTGTGCTCAGATTTATGGTGTTGATTACTCTGACACTTTTGCTCCTGTTGCAAGATTGGATACAATTAGATTGTTGCTTGCATTATTAGTACAATTGGGATGGAAGGTGTTTAAGCTGGACATCAAATCAACCTTTTTTAATGGCATCTTACAGGAGGAGATATATGTTGAGCAACCTGAAGGATTTGTGAAGGACAGTGAAGAGGACAAAGTGTACCTACTCAAAAAGGCTCTTTATGGCTTGAAGCAAGCCATAAGGGCTTGGTATAGGAAGATAAATGCTCACTTGTTAAGCTTAATAGATGCTCACTTGTTAAGCCTTGGTTTTGTTAAAAGCCCATCAAAAGCCACTCTTTATGTGAAACATAAAGTTAATGACAAATTCTCATTGTGTCTCTTTATGTTGATGATCTTTTGGTGACAAGAAATAATACAAGGTTGGTTGAGGCATTCAAAAAGGAAATAATGTAGTTTTTTAAAATGACAGATCTTGGCCTCATAACCTATTTTCTTGGAATGGAGGTCAGGCAAGGAGAAAATGAAGTATTCATCTATCAGAAGAAATATGCAAAGGAAATCTTGAAGAAATTTCAGATGTAGGAGTGCAAAGCAATGAGCACACCAATACATCAGAAACAAAAGTTGTGCAAAGAGGATGGAGCTAATAAAGTTGATGAAGGACGCTACAGAAGCTTGATAAGATGCTTAATGTACCTCACGACAACAAGGCCTGATATACTTTCTGCTGTAAGTCTTCTGCCTCGGTTTATGTTAGTGAAATGCATTTAATTGCTGCAAAAAAAATACCAAGGTATATAAAAGGCATTATTGATTATGGTGTCAAGTTTGAGAAATGCAAAAATTTCAAGCCATATGAGATCTCTAATAGTGATTGGGTATGATCGGTTGATGACATAAAAAACACTTCAGGTTGTTTCAATCTAGGCTCAGGAGATTTTCTTGGTGTTCTAAGAAGCAAGAGATTGTAGCACAATCTACTGCAGAAGCTAAATTTATTGCAGCAACAAAAGCTGCAAATCAAGTTTTATGGCTGAAAAAGATTTTATATGATATACACGTCGAGCAGAAAGAAAATGCTGAGATTTTTGTTAACAACCAAGCCGCTATTGCAATCTCAAACAATCCAGTGTTTCACGAGAAGACCAAGCATTTCAACATCAACCTTTACTTCTTAAGGGAAGTGTAGCAGCAAAATAGATAGCTCACTTTAGTCTACTGCAAGTCAGAAGACCAGCTAGCAGAACTATTTACAAAGCCACTTCTAGTTAGCAAGTTTGAGCTTATGAGAGAAATAATTGGAGTTTGCAATCCTTAAAACAAGGAGTGTTAAATATATGCTTTAAGTGTTGCACGTGTTTTTTTATGTTTTTGTATCAGATATCCAATAAATTTCTGAGTCAATATGAAGTCCTATTCTAAAGGGAATTAGGATCAGATTTTGCTAGTTTTATGCCAGATTTTACTATGTTTCAGTTAGTAATTCATTTAAGTCATGAGCTAAAGCTCTAAAATGAATCCCAGTTCTTGTTCATGCAGTATTGTTTCCTCGAATAAACTCTAGTTCTTGTTCACGCAGTATTGTTTCTTCAAATAAACTCTTTCTGCTGTCTTTTGCAATCTTTATTTCAGCTTTTATTTTTTAACTAACATAACGTATACCTTTTCATGAGCTTGAAGGCTTTAATTACCAGTTTTTGTTTTATCAAGGAATTGAACAAACTGGGGGAAAGATCAAACATTAAAGGAAATTTTAGGGATGAATCAAGTAATAACGAAAACATTATGTACACGAACATTACGGCAAAAACTTGTCAAGTACGCAATTTTATTCTGTGCGCCTGAGATTTATATGAGCTGCAATAAGAGGTTCAATATTTCCCTCCAGAACAGAGCTCAAGTCAGGCAGTTGTAAACCCGTTTTTACATCTTCTACTAGCTTGTATGGACAAGAAATGTACCTCCGAGCCTCCTTCAACCCATCTGCAATGGCCTCTCTTCTTATACAGGTTATGTCAGAAGCGCTTTGCTCCTTTGCAATCACCAGAAGCTTGGCTTTCAACCGATTAAGAGCCTTTGCCTTATTTGCGAAGTAGCTTCTCTGACCTGCATATAGATCCCTCACACTCATTTATTTTCGAGCTAAAATGATGCGATTAAAGAGACAGAAAGCAACTGCATGACATCAAAATAAAAATGCACAACACATACAATTAATAATTATCTCTCTTCATTGGGGAATGAAGTGAAGGTTAAAACCCATAGGAAAAAATCATGCTATAATGAATCCTTGCTAACCGAGGAACCATCAATTTCCATTTCACCCTCATTTGACTAGCATGGTCTGTTTAGAAAGTGAAGGCTGTTCACTATGAAGTGCAAGAAAATATGAGATTGTAGTAGTTGCATTATGAAATTGGGACAAACCTGAAGAGTGGATTGTAATGCCAGTAGGAATGTGCTTGAGAGAAACTGCTTGCTCAACCAATGAAGGTGGTGACACAATTAAATCCTCATCTTTTATCTGAAGGTCCAAAGTTGTATTGAGAGACAAAGGAATAACGTCTACATATGCCGAGATAACCTGCAAACGCTCCAACATGAAAGAAAGGGAAGAAATAAGAGGCATTATGGTTTCCAAAATTATTAAGCGAAAATTCTTAACTGCAGTTTGTAGCCAAGAGTATGTTGGATGATTATAAGAAGTGGTTTGATCAAACTTCTGTTTTTATTTTTTAATTGTTTGTTAATTAATATGAACTACTAATGTAAAGTTTCAATCACTATAACTTAATTATAAATAATAAATATCTCACTGTATAAAAAAATCTACGTACAATTTTAAAATTGAACATACTTTAAGTAATATAAATATTTCAAAATAAAACTAACATTTAAAACAAATAAATTACTTGCGCAAAATAAAATTTATTTTGAAATAGTTTTTAAATATGAGATAATACTTCTTTACAATATAGAAAACATTAAACACAATAATTAATTTAGTTGGTTTTCTATTTTTATGAAAATTTGTAATTGATATTATAATAAACATACGAATAAACAATATGTGACTAATATGTAGGTACTAATTGTATATGCTTTTAATAAAAACATTCACCTATATTTGAAAGCAGACGTTCTGACTTATCAAACATGTTTTTTTTCCCTCCTCAAAAGAACTAAAATCAAGAAGTTAAAACCAAAAATTTTAATAAAAATATTAAATTTGATACCAACCTGACCCATAGTTTGTGCAAACAATTTATATACATATATATGTATATAAGTTGGTAATACTTTCCCTTAATGTAAACACCACCACACAGCTTTGATAGATCTGGTTTATTTAAAAGCAGGACGATGGAAGATGGAAATAAAGAAAAAAAAGATTCCTTAAACTTTGAGATCCTAATCAAAGATTCAGGCTTCAAACTGTTCCGATCTGAATATCTCCACATGATGTCCGTAGTTGCATACGATCACAAGCAACGAGCAAGTAAGAAGACTAATGCAAGTATAAACCACATAGAAGCTTCCATCACTTTATTGCACAATCATAATACTTCAAATGATAAACTTCACCAGAATTAAAAACAAAAATCAAGAAGGTATTAGGAACAAAAGGCATTCTTAACCTAGAAAGGAGAATATCAATATCAGCGAATATGACCAATTTGGATTGCTTACCTTATGTTCAAATGATCCACTAATTGACTCAACCATGTTGTGGAGACCTTTTTCTCCTAGCAGATAACCATAAGCGCACTCAAACTCTAACTCGATTGTCACTGATTGGACACTGCCATGGCGGGGATTCTTCTCAACAAGGCTGCTTTTATAGCCTATTCTTTCAGCCCATTTGATGTACATGCTTAGAAGTTCTTCTATCCACATCTAAGCAAAGAGATTTCCATTTCCATATTAGACAGACCTAGTATTATAATAATGAAAAAAATGAAGTCCACAAAAGCTCAAGCTGAAACATCTCTAAATAAGTGCATACAAGAAAATCTCATACAATCAATCTGCAGGAGACACCAAATTCAGTTCCTCTAACTTATTAGAAAATTAAAAAAGAAAATTGGACCAAAGGACAAATCTTGAATAGGAAAAGGCAAGACTATATATTTGAAGTACAATAAAGAGAACTTCATCTGAAGGTGACATTAAAACCAAAGTTGCCTCCCATTTCTAGATACTTATCTGCCTACCAAGGCAGCACAGCTGACGGTTTAACCCTAAGCAGATCGATTATAAACTGAAAAATTTAACATTCCAGTCCATGTAAGATTTAGAAAACATGAACCTGAGGGTAAGTTCCCCTGGATCCAGCTTGAATAATGACACATGCTCCCTCCTTATCGTAAGGCCCCTTCAGGAGCCTTAACATCTCATACTGATCCAGGAAAGTGCTCACATCGACAGATGCACTATATGCTTGCTTGAAAAGCTGGTAATTGATTGCTTCCATCTCTGCTAACTGTGAGATTAGCTTTGCCTCTTCAGCCTGAAGAACACATATTTTCCTTGCTCTTCAGAAAGAAAGGAAACATCACTCAGCAACTTTAAGATTCTGAGCTCTTTGGTTTCAAGTAAGCTCTAGAGACATCGTCTCTAAGTACGTAGTAAAATATTAATAGATGAATTTTATTTTCTCATCCACACTTCAAAACCTGATAAAGAGAATCAGACAATTGTGGAGGCTGTATAGTGCAGACATGCATTTACCAAGCTTTGCACAAAGCTTTTGAAGCTCACATCTCCCTAGCCAAACAATGTGCTTGTTATTGTATTGTATAGTTGTTACATTACTTAAATTGTATAGGAGATTATGAGGGATTATAGGAACAGTTTTTAGGCTGTAATTAAGAAGAACACTATCTATTTAATGACAAGAACTGCTCTGTGCACCAGCATTAAAACCGTTTGACATTGTTAACCCCCATAGTACATTTCTCAGTAAGGAAAAACAGATTTAATTGGATAAGAACTATGCATTTAGTCTTCTGTGTTGCATTACCTTATATCTAAGGTCTTTGAGAGCATCTACCACTTTTGCACTATCAGCTAATTTGACAAGGATTTCGTTAGATTTACCAAGATCATCCCATAGATCGCACTGACGTATTGTCTCCTCCTGTTTAATCCGTCTTGCTTCTTCAAGCTCCAGTGCTGGTGCTGCTAATATCTCGGCACGGATAACTGCATCTTCAATCTTCTTTTTTAATGAAAATAAACCTAATAGGAAAAGTTTCGCCCTTCCATGTTAGAAACAGATGACATATAGCACTACTAGAACTCATCTAAGAAACACAGTACTTAATGTATTCTTGCATATATCATATAATAAATCTTATAATAGCTATCCAATAAGTCAATATGATAGTTTGATTAATTAGAAAGTATCACTCTAATAATTTAAGAACCAGATTCTTTTCATGCATTAAAAATAATAATTCCTCAACTCATGCGCCGTCCAACATAATACAAGAAAATTCCTATTGCTGCGTTTGCTTTTCAAAGTAAAGCACAGTTGAAAGAAATGAATACTATATGCTCTCTTTCCATTTATCTTCTACCTTTGTAGAAACTGTTGATTAGGGTGTTAGGAATCAGTCTGAACCTTATCACCAATACCTACCTATCTGAAGGACATAACCTTGAGTCAAAAGATGTGTCTATTGCATATCCATGTACTCAACATACTACCAAAACTCCAAATAAACTCTATGGAAGCATCTTAATTTTGGTATACAGTAATCCACAAGTATTAACATGTAAGCGATACCACGATTCCTTTACATTAGGGAAACAAGCCAATTAATTCATTTTTCTCTAGTTCACCTTATCTTCAACTCAACTTCAACTCTTTTAAAACCAGTATCTGCACTTTAACATGACCTTAATTTTCTGGGACGTCAATTTTTGAATTCCTATTGAAACTGTATTCCTAGGCGTTAGGGAGGTTTATTAGATGTACAAATTGTCAATCTGACTACAATAATTAAGGATGTCCATATAAAAGAGTGGGAATATAACTGGATGTCTCATGCATTTGAGTTGAGATATGGGTTCTTCTGAAATTGAGATTACAAAAATTTAATAAACACCATGTTTCACTACATCAATGAAGGTGATCTCATAAGAGTTATATAGAAGGTTGGATTTTTCAATGCAAATTTGGGATAGAGCAGTACCAGTATTTTAATTAACGGCTATCAAGTTTGAATTTGAGTTAGTGTAAGAGAAAAGGTTTTTGCGGTCTCTTGCTGTCACTAACTGCTATTACCTTACCGGAAGAGAATTTTGACAGTAATCCGTACCTTGGACATCCTTGAAGATAGCAAACTGTTGCTTCATAGTGATTTAATGTGCAGGATTTAACACATACATAGAGAGGGAAACACGTGCAGACCTTTTAGCTAATACGGCTATAATTATAACTTCACACATAGACTTTGGTCGAACTCCCCTCCCCCCTACTGGCAGCGGTACATGCAAATAGAATGGCATCTTATTTCCTATATGGTATATTTCTGTTGCTTTTGTTCAATAGTTGCTAAATTTCGTTTCTTTTTAATACTTTCCGATGTAGCCAAAATCACAATGTTGTGCTGTAAACGGCAATCATGAGCAAGGCATCCCAGAAGCTACAGAAGTATCGGTTTTGCAGATAGATGCTCCAAGTCTGATTGTCTATGCTCTTGCAATATTTTCGATTAACTTTTACACAAATTGATGAGTTCTTAAGTCCAAAGCAATCTCTCTCGAATGTCTTACGAGCCGTTCCAGTAACAAGAATAAAATAAACTCGTATAAAATACGTAATTACTTGTGTTAAAGGTCCAAGAGTTGATTTGGAACTGACTCATCCAGAATTTACCAAGTCATTCAACAGTTTAGAAGATTAATTTTCAAAAGAATCAAACAGATTGACAACTAGCTACTACTGATTATGTTAGCAACTTAAAATAATCCAATTGAGAACGAGTTGAAAGAAGCTGAAAATGCTAACGTATGAGCATCAAATTTCTGGCATTTCAAATTTCGCAACTGGGTCTCAACTCATTTACAACTTCGCGTACCCACAATGTCAAATAACTTAAAAAAAGGCCATGACATTCGTATGTGTAACTCAGGAAGAGTGAAAGATGCATATAGGAAAAAGAAACGTACCCAGTTGTTTGAAGACTTCGTTTTTGTCATCGATGGAATGAGAAGCTCGAGTTTTGGAGAGCAGAAGAAGCTTAGAAGGTGAACAACCGTGTTTTCCTTTAAAAGCTTGCGGCTTTGAATAGATAATGGCAGCTCTAGTGAGGAAACCAGCCTCTGCAGCCATTTTGGTGCTCACAATAATTCAAAAGGCGATGGCTACTCCTAAAGTCACATGCGCATATGTGTCCATGCGTCTTCTTGATCGATGCTTACCAGCCATCCGTTGATTTACTTGCATAAAAGGTAGAACTGGCCTAGTGAGAGAGGGAGTGAGAGATGGGCGTTGCCTATGTCCACATATGGCTTGTTTGTGTAGCGCGTCATCTACGATTCTTTAATCCGTCTTATCCGTCTTATTATGCGGAGGACGGGAGGAGAGACTTTCACTCCTTTTTTTTTTTTTTTTCCGGAAAAAGTATACACCGAGATCATTAAAAAATCGGAGATGAAGAGTGGAAGGGTATTAAGCACTACGAAGGAGTATACGGTTCGAGGGTTTAGAAATGAAGGAATAGAATAATAATAAAAAATAGTGTTTGCTTTGTGGTTTTTAATTCTAAGGGAATTGATTTATTCCATTAAATTTAGGAATCCTCTAAATCTCCTAAAAGGGTAGGTATCAAGTTTTCATTCTTATCTAGTGGTTACTATTTACACTCCTACTCACATAAGTAATTTTTATTTTTACTCATTACTCATCATCATCATCTTTATTATTATTATTATTATTATTATTATTATTATTATTAATTATTATAATTATAATTATAATTATAATTAATTATTTTT
>JANITW010000005.1:51670728-51695920 GCA_027564335.1 Erythroxylum williamsii
GAAGAGGCTCGTAAAGAATACTTGTAAAAGTTGAAGAGATAGTGAAATCTCAGAAAGAACTCTGAGGACTGGACGTAACCCACGGTTTGGGGTGAACTAGGATAAATCGCTGTGTCAACTACTCTTACTCTATTACTTTTAGATTCAAGTTTTATCATTACTTAATTCGTAAACAAAGTTTTTCAAAAGTTTTGATTATTTAGAATCTGTTGGAAATTATGTAAAAGAATTTTATTTCTAACAAATATTTTTGAAAGATTTTTCAAAAAGGGGAATACACAATTCAACCCCTCATTCTCGTGCATTCTATATCGTTTTCTCAACATTGTATTAATGTGTGATTCACTTCAAGAATTAGAAGAAGAGAGGAAATTCAACCCCAGAGAACCCAATTTCCTTCTAGTCATTCCTGGTCCAGAGGCAGAGAAGGTTGACCTTAAGCACCAAGACACGGATAACAGGAAAAATTCTGGAGAATGGATGCCTGATTATGCTTCCAAAAAGTTGTCACAAAACTCGCTCCAGCTAGAAAGAAAAGGGTAGCACTTCTTGTCGAAGCATTTGAAACAATTTTGCCAATACCCAAATGTATTGCCTGATTATCGCCATACCTGCTGGTACAACACACTGGTGCTACAACGATGGCAATCAGGAGCTTGTCGCAGTTTCTGTCCTAGACCTCAACAACGAGGCTAACCAGCTCGACCATCATTCCTCTCAGAGTTGCTTCTAGTAATTTGCTAAAATGATAACCAATCAACATGCTTTTGGATTAAATTGTTTAAGGAAATCCAAAACAAGCAAGACCACAACACTACCAGAGTACACTCGGCGATATGAAGAATCTGAGATGACTAAAGATACTTTCCAGAACGTCTTCCGAGCATTCGACCAGGAAATGATTGCTGAGGCATTCAACATTCCGATAAACATTGTAATAAAAATGCAGGAAAGCAGCTCCAGAGGACTCATCGTGAAGTGCAAAAGAGAGATCAGGATTATGACACCAAATCAAGAGGAACAACGAGAGCGTTATGATGGGATGCCACAGAACGGTTTGGAAGAAACTTTCTGCACCATGAAGATCAAGCACAGCATAGACATCCAAAGAGAAGCCGATGTTTACACCAAGCAAGCACGCAAAATAAACATTGCCAACGAACAAAAGCTTCCTATTCTTAGGTATATTTACATGAGCCCTGAAAGACGACATCTTATGCCGGTAAGTAGCTTAGCCCCCAATTCACCCATACTAAACTACTTACACTACAATTACTTAAAAACTCACACAGAACGCCATCTACACGCCTCACTGGCCCAGGTCGGGCCAAAGAATCATCTACTCTCTCCGAGGAGAGTTGCATGTACAAATTGCGGACGAAAATGGAAACAAAATGATGGATCAGAGGGTTAAGCAAGGTGATATGTTCGTGCTTCCACAATTTTACGTTTCAGTATCGAGGGCAGGAAGAGCAGGATTCGAATGGGTGACATTCAAGACCTGTAGCATGCCAATGAAGAGCCCTATGGCTGGTTATACCTCAGTGCTCAGAGCCATGCCCGTTGAAGTCCTTACTGACGCCTATCAGATATCCCGGAGAGAGGCTGAGCAGCTGCTGAAAATTAACAGAGACCCGCAATCCATGCTGCTATCACCTATCAGGACATCATCTTGATTAGGGTTACTTTCTACCATTACTAATGGTGCCACTCTTTTAAGGACTTCTAGCTCTGTCGTACCGAGTGACTGTTGCGGCGTTAAATCTGTATGCAACTCTCCTGTAATATTCAATAATATGTTGCCTCGTCTACTTTCCAAGGTTTTGCTGGTAAACTATATTCCTTGTGCTTTAAATGCCCTGGCCTCCTCATTATAACGGGTAGCTCCATGTTATTGTTCATAGCATTCAGGCCAATTCCGTATGTAATCAACATGATCCAAACACGATTCGCCCAGTGAATTCGCAAGATCAGAATTTGATCCTTGGTACTTCAGAGAGAGTAAACACTCGAAAAAAAGAAAACTAAAATCTCTCCGCATGGGATGGGACTTGTTCTATGAAAAGGAAAACCATCTCTTAAACTACAAATCTACCGGTTAGGTGTTTTAACGTCAATTCATAGATATCAACACCATCTTTCCCTGGTGGTTACGTAACATGACAAAAACCGGAGTAACTTCCGAAACAAATAAAAACATGGAAAGGCTTTTATCGTTCAATAGTAACTGGGAAAACTAAACGGATCATATCAGGGCTTGGACACCAAGTTGCTGCATTTCCCTCAACTTCCATATGGGATAGATAGCACCTTCTCCAAGTTCTGATGGATCAACTTGTTGCATAGCCCACGCGTAGTAGACTGTGTGAATTGTATCCTGGAAAGCATCACAAGACAGGATGAAACCCAAGTATAGATAAACACAGACTGAGTTTCCCGTTCTTTCAATACCATATGATATCTTGCAACAAATTAAGACAAACCATTATAAATATTAAATCCTGGGAATCATCCCATTGAAGTCAAGTCGCCAAAATGCACCTTCACAGAAGACATGGGTAGATTATGTTTAGAGCAAACTAGCGCCCAGGTAAAAAACCTAGAAGTGAATTGGTAATTATGTGCAAGGAAACCACAACCCATCAACTCAACTAAATCATTTGGATTTGGCGAATTTTACGCTAAAATATTTATTACCTTTAAATATGCACCTTTTGTCTCGGTCACTACCCTACTGATTTCATCTGCTAATTAGGCACAACTTGTCTTTCATTTACCAACCATAAGCTCAAAACTACCATATGAATTTCTACTATCACCTTATGTAATCCTCCCTGAATCACTATAGGTAAACGGTCTCCTCGGCTGGACAGGCTCATCTAAAATTAACTTCTTATGTCAAGATGGGAATTATAAGAGTGCCTTCAAAAATGATTATTCAAAGTGGCTGGTAGATGGATTGGGAATGTGCAGGCAAAAATATGAACAAGTGTTTATGTTGCCCAGACAATTATCTAAAATACATTATTCCTGAGAAATTCCCTTACCTTGCCCCCTTCTGTTATTGCACCGTTCCGATCACGTACACAATGGACTTGCTGCGTCTGAAACTGCAATTATAGCAAGGAACATCTTTTTATCATTAATCTTGAAACTGCAATTATGCCATGGAAACACCTTTTCATCATTTAATCTTATGATACTCGCAAAGTAGTAATCAAAAGAGAGTGCATACGGCTACAATGATAATTGGGGAAGTGCCCATCATTTTGGTCTCTCTGACTTCCACCTCAGATATATGTAATAGCTGAAAGAGGAAAAAAACATCAACTACTTTAAACTCTTCTTTAGACAATTTCACCAATAATTTAAAAGTAAATCAAATATGAAAATAACTACATCCAACAAGAATAATGCTAGACCGGAAAGAGATGCTCTAACTTCACATCCAGCCCACTTGGAGGCCCATTACTTTGTAGTCAAAATTTACAACTGAAACTTAGCAAGTGTAAGCTCACTCACTAGTACACCACCACAAGTACAAACATGAAAACATCATACAGACACTCCCAACTCCATGGCCAATTGAAAGCATCAATTATTATCTCAAAACTTACAAAAAGGCTTAGAATATGGTAAAATAAATCGTTAGTACTACCAGGGGCACATACAAATTCCAAGCACTCATCAACATGTCCCAAGATGTCTGTATTTGACTAATATTTTAGCTGTCGAGGAAACAGTATTGTCATAGCAATAGACTTTAAAGGCAATGAAAAGAGAATTATCAAATCTAGTAACTCATTTGATTAACAATTGAAAATGTTAGAAGAAGTTATTAAGACTCACATACTAACACACGAAATTGATGACCAGAATCTTATTAATCCAGATGCAGAAACATTAAGGTTTCCCATGGTAAGAAATGCTACACTTCAAAGAATCAAAAGTTGGCAGAAATGTGCATCAAAAGCATTTCCAACACAACATGCTAACAGCTGTAATCAAACCATATGACAAGAGGCTGCCAAACAGAGAGCCTTACCTTGTTATCGAAAAAAATACCATGACTCTGAAAAGCCTTATGCTCTGCCTCACACCGCGTAATCACTTCAGGACTGCAGTATTTCTTCAAAGTTTCTATATCTCCCTGTATAGGTGGGAATTCTCATTTAAATGAAGAAGATTTTCAGCATTACAGAGACTGGCCATGAATTTTTATTAGGTAAGGGAACAGAAAAAGGGGATAAAAAAATATGCAATCACAGCACTAGCAAATAAAATTCAGCACAGACCTTTATGTAAGCATCAAGGACAGGCCTAACAGCTTCCTGAACTTCTGCTACGAAGTCTGGCAATGAAAACGATCTAACACACAACTCAACCAACATCCCAGCAGAAGAATATGAGAGAGACAGAGAAGTTCAATACGTAACTGAGCAGAACATAACTTATGAAGTAAACAGAGTTTAGATAAACATACGGATCTCTACGACGTATTTCCTTAATTGATGTTGCAGCATCTGTTTCTTGAAAGATAGTGTCACTAACACTGTCATGAGAGGAAAAGGTTATGCAAGATGACTAGAAAAAGTGTCAAACATGAACAGAGGAAAATGATCAGAGTTTAGGCATACTCTTGAATTTTGTGAACAATGGGATTATCACTTGTCTCCCATCTTTCACGTACATCCTCAGCAATCTGTTAATTCCACCCAAATATTCCATAGAATCATCGTAAACAAATATACACCAAAATGGATATACATTTATATAATTAATTATGGGGGTGCACATGCAGATACCTCCTCACTCTTTGTCATTACAGGTTTACTGAAGTCAGCAACACGCTTGATTAAGGGATTGCCTCTCATCTGGGAAACAAAATCAGGATTACACATCTATTAAGAATCAATAAGCTCCCTTTTCCTAATGTTAAATTCTGTTTTGCACTCTCATTCACCTTTTCTCTGAATGCTTCCCATTTTTTACTCCATCGGGACTGTTTTGAGGCCATCAGTACGACATCTGTTTTTGTACTTAATTCACCTTTGAAGGAGGGAGGAGTACTTTCCAGGTGCTTTCTTGCAGTTGGCTTACCAGACAACTCATCCTTCATAACATCATACCCCTTCTTCACAAAGTCGGTAACTTTAGTTTCTTTCAATTTCTGGAAGGCTGAAGAAACCTTCCAGGAAGGCATGCTTGCCTTAAATTTTTCAAACAAGGATTCTGAAGAATCATCAGTTACATTCTGCTTTTTCATCTCTTCACTAGCAGTTTTCCCATCCTTTTCACCAGCATCATCTTCTGTTAACCTACCCATCCTCAAAGTTTCTTTGACCTAAATAGCAGAAAACAATCTCAATCAATAGTAAAACACAGGTGATAGACTCTAATGAATACAGCTGACAATCTACAGATCAAAGCAGACCTCATCTGTGGCAGCTGAAATCTTCTCCTTGACATTGGCTGAAACCTATAAAAGTATTATCATCATAGTCAAATTGTGTAGCTATTAGATCGTAGTTTCATTTCATATCAAACATTAGTCATGGGAAAGTCATGGCAGCTAAACAAAGATCCAAATAACCAGGTCAAATAACATATGCAAGTAACTGACATTGCCTTTATATAACCTATACAACAGTTTAGCTGAAGGCAAGAATGTATGCAACGATGCATATGTATGCTAGCCCATGACAAACTTTAAGCACAAAAAAGCAATTAAAAGGTCACAAGATTCGAGAGGTGAATCAAAGTCTATCACAACAGAGCATCAGGTGAGGACTCAAGCAATAGGAAGAATGTAAGACAGCCCGTTACTCTTATGGCATAGGATCCATGAGGATTCTACACTGGAGATAATATTTTTTGCATGTATCATCACGCAACCTCATATTACAAATGAGAGGAATTAAAATGCAGAGAATGCAGAAGTAGTAGTATATCCTGAGGTTCTGTAAATTGTAT
Organism: Erythroxylum williamsii; assembly: GCA_027564335.1. Lineage (NCBI taxonomy): Eukaryota > Viridiplantae > Streptophyta > Magnoliopsida > Malpighiales > Erythroxylaceae > Erythroxylum > Erythroxylum williamsii. The sequence goes on from JANITW010000005.1 coordinate 51,676,702, forward strand.
GAAGCTATACACAAAACATGTTATAGATTCTACCTTCTTAGCAGTAGCTTCGGCCTCTGTCCAGGCACCATCCACATGCTTGTACAGCTGCGCAGTTGTCTGCTTTGTTCTGCATTCGCCATTTCACCATCTCAGGCCCTCCCTTGACATACAACGGTATGTCTCAGCCTATTAACTAATAAGGCCAAATTCACACTCATAGATGTAATATGCTACAGAATTACCTCACTTTCAGCTCATCCTTTACACTTTTCAATTCTTTTGCTTTTTCCTTTAGTTCCTTAACGGACTGTTGGAATTCTTCATTCCTGTTTCAAATATAGAAAAATTAACATAAATGCTAATCACCTGTCCCAAAAATGCAATAAAAAAACTAAAATGACGATAAACGTAAAATTAAAATATCAAAAGGTGAAGCTGTGCCACAAAGGTAGCTTGAATAAGTCAGGACAATCAAACTGCCTTTCAAAACAAAACCTATCTCATGAAAACTACAGCCTTTAATCATGTTCCCAATAGATATACGCAAGTCTTGGATTTTAAAATTCATCATTTTGGACAATGCAGAAAGGTGGAGCAAAAGAAACAAGCACAACAAAATCCTCGATGCCAGCCAGCACAAAACCAGAATCAAAGCGTTTTAGCAGCACAGGAAAAAAGCTATTTGGCAGAGAGATCATTAGTTTTTGGAGTCTACCTCGAAGAGAAAATGGATAGCCCTATACTTACGCTAACAAAAATAGAAGTTCCAACAACATCCTTGAAGCATTGGAAATACTACCAATTTCGTGAAAGTAAAGGCACAGGTTTTTAATGGACAGCTGAAATTAGTCACAGCACATACCCAGACCAAAATCAAACATCGAACAGGACGTGGAATCTTCCATAGTTAAAAACCAAAACAGAAACAAATAGTTGGTAAAGGCAGAGTGGAAGAATAATATAAAGCGGAGGGGTACTTATTAGCTTCTCCTCTAACACGCTTAGAAAACTCGTTGAAAACGCTGAATCGACGACAAGGCGAGTACCCATTTGCGGATAGCAACCTTAACCTCATACTTGGACCCTATTTGAGAAAATGAAAAAACCGAACCCAGAAGTAGTTAGCATCAACAAAGACCCAATCAAAATTGGTGCAGACAGAGATTAGAAGTAAAGAAAGAACCTGTTGGGGAGTTAAAAAAAAGCGAAGGGAGAAAACCCGGATGTAGAAAGATCGAAGCTTACCTTTAGGTGCTAGGACAGTGATGAGATGAAGTAGAAACTAAGCCAATCAGAGAAGACTGTTTAGCTCTTGCTGATTCTTCATGCTGCGTTGGAGTAGTGAAAAGAGGAGTTGATTTTGAAGAAGGAAATGTATAAATGGGAAGATTTAAGACACCGTAAACTTAGGGTTTAGTTCAAATGAAATTTGGACTAAATTTGGGCAACATTCAACACTAACTTTGTTGATTAGAGAAAATGGGGGTGGAGACGAGAAGAAGTTTTGGTCTTGAGAAGCGTATTAACAGAAAGAGTAGTGGGCGGGCGTGGTACTTTTTAAGAAAACTGAGAGCCAGAACATTAATTTTAAGTAACCCTTACGCGACGTTTTCTTTGAAAAAACGTTGCTTTTTTAATTTTGTCACTTTTTTTTGATAAAATATCGCACAAAGTATTATAAATCTACGACGTTTTTGTAAAACGTTGCAAAAAATTACAACTTTTTGTGACATTTTTTAAACGTCACAAAAAGTGCTAATAATTTGTGATGTTTTATTAATAAAACATCGTGAATTGTATGTTTTTGTTGTAGTGGTTTCACGTGAACAACATGTTTCATGCACCAACCAAAAAGAAAAAAATGCAAGTTCATGGAGCACTAAAAAGTAGACATACATCCATGATGTGAGGACAAAACGCATGCAGTAGGTGGATCAAGGAACACAAAAATGCAGATGATGTCTACATGTCTTGCCTGAAATGTAGATGTTTTGTGTAGGTTTTTAATAAAACAACACTGTAGATGGCTCAAAAACTATTTCATAAAATCAAAACAGAACAGTAACACAAAAGAGAGAGAGGCGCAGGGGCAAGAAGCAGAGAAATATTTTTTATGGCTTCAACACTTTCTTGGCAAGGTGGTAGTTTGGAGCTAGCTTTCCAAGAGAGGATCTCCACCATAGAGACGACTACATTTTTTTACTCCATTTGCCTTATCTTTTTCATTGATTTTTAGCTATAGTCTTTTGTTCATTCGTTACTTTTCATAAGCTTAGCTATTCTCTTTAAATTTCAATGCTCTATTTCATATTCATTCCATTAGTTTAAAGCTTTCTTAGTGCTAATCTTATTTTTACATGTTCTAGAATGTTTAAGAATGAATGCTTGATGGATTTTATAGTTGAAATTTATGGATTTTGTAAGAAATCTTTATGTTATATCAATGGATGTTTAGTCCTTCAATTTTTTAGCTTCAATCTTGGTTGTTTGAGCTTATTTATGTGATTTTTTCAAATACAATTTTATTGAGTATTTCAATGTTTAATGGTTTATGTTATGGGTTTTTGCTTATTTGCGATGCTTTTGAATAATTTATGCTCAATAGTTAGGATTTATGCATGTTTTTATGTTTATGGTCAATTAATTTTTGTTTTTGTGCAAGTTATGCATGTTGGAAATTTTATTTTGATGCAATTAGTTTAGATTTTTTAATTTGGGTTATAATTAGTTATTTTTTTATCATAAAGAGTTTTGATTTCTATTAAGTTAGTGTTGAATTTTGGTTTTTATTACTTCATTTATTATTTCCAGTCTTGTTTTTTTTAATTAAGTATGAATTTTGTTTATTTAATGTCTATTTTGCTTAATATGAACATGTTTTGCTAGACTACTTAAGGGTTTGGAGATATTATAAGGATGAAAGTATAGAAATTGTGAGAATGGAGTTGAACTTGTCTTGAATTGGTGCTTGTAGGTCTAGGTTGGTTTGGGATTTAAGATAAATGTTATGAATTAGGACTTACTTATAAGCTTGATCACCCTTTAAGTAAGTTTCTAATTTGAAGGCTCGGGATGAGCATATGATATGTAATAGTCTATTGTAATTCCCGGAAGTAGCAATATGATAGTTGAATTTAACAGGATACTTAATCAACTAATTTAGGATCCTATACCTTTAGGTTACACCTTTCGAGCTTATAAGTAGGTAGCCTAAGTTAGTTGTTTCTTAGTACCTATTATGTCTTCCCTATTGAACTTAGAGAGCCTATTTTAGGTTATAGTAGAGATCAGGGCATTTCTAGAGCTTATTAGTTTTTCCTGTTTTAAAAAAATTAAAGGTTCAAGAGCTTAATTGAATCCATAGATTAACACCATAACGAGAGTATCTTTTATTTAGATTTAACGATCAATGAACATCCCAAAATCTCGAAAATATCTTTAACCGACTTCTTTACCATTGTTATTAGCCTTTCCTAAATTTGCTTTGTTTTTGTCTTTTTGTTTACATTTATTGCATCTCAATTGTTTCATTTTCATCATTTCAAGGTGTTTAGTTTTCTTTTATTTGCAACATTTGAAATAGCATTTGCATCCAAGCTCTCTATGGTTCGACCCAAGATTGTCATTTATTATATAGTTTGGTAGTTAAGAATTTATTATTTGATAGTTAGCGACATGCTATCACGCATCTAAAAATTGTAAAATGTTTTCAAATTTTTAAACATATTGTTTTAAAACACATAGTAAGTAATTTAAAATTTGAAAAGTAAATATTATTTGGATATGAAAAGATAAACATACCTAAAATTTTAATATTAATAAGATCAAATTACAATAAATTTAAATTGGATACTATTCTTAATCATTAATATTTAGTAACAATAAAATAATAATGCATATGGTAAGTAATATAATATAATAATATATGGTAAGTAGTACAAGATTTTAATTAGAAGTTCAACAATTCTTACAGATAAAACAATAAATAAAGTTTCACGCTTATTCCATCGAAAAGGAAAAGAAATAATTATCTTTTTTGATTCCACATGATATGAGACTCAATAGAAAAGGTGAAGGAATTCCTTATATCTGGATCCCCAAAAAGGCCTTGCACATTGAAAGGCATTAATTGAAACAGTCAAAGATCTTCCGTCAGATATTGGGTTATTGACACCCACTTCGAACAACGTTTTGACTATAACTAAACTAAAAGAAGATACATCGAACGAATCCCTAGATGCAATATGGATCACTGAATTAGATGAACCACCTATACAATGCGTTTCACCCCAAGAAACAATTAGTATAGAACATAAATAGCTAATTAAGTCAAACGGTATAACGAACCCAAATTTGAACACATGCATACCTGTTTGAATAGACTTGGTAATTGGAATCGATGACTATTCCAAAAAAATTGATTTCCCTAATCCTATACCAACCATCGAGACATTGCCACTGCCTCCATTTTCATGTATGTTCTCTTGAATACTTGAGGAAGCTTTACACTACACATAGTGTGTATAATCAAACGTTCATCTGATAACTTTATAATAGAAAAATGAGATACATATAATTCAAGAAAAGAGGTAATTCGGATGACACTAAGAACCTTGAAGAAGAAGATTGGACATTGAAGGCAAGCGATGATTAGACTTTTATTAGGAGATTAGTCATTCATTGATTTGTTCCTCATCAGGGAAGATTTTGCCACATTCCTCATAGCAAAGCTCATTTTTGCCCTTGGAAACTACTATCCATGTTGACATTTCGCGATAAATTAATGTTAACAGTTTTATTCTGAAAAGTCAATTTAGCATAAAATTCATTATGTTTAATTAAATTATTTTGGTAATCAAATCTCATAAATTCTTAAGGGTGGAATGAACTAATCAAAAATTGAATGGAACTTTACCATACAAATCGTAACAACAAAAAGAAAAGGTTATCCCTTTTTAGCGATGTTAAAAACAACCTTCTCCTCAACAACTTGTTATTTATTATGATAAAACAAAACATAGCTTAAGTACAATATTAGATTTGAACCAATTCTCTTGTTGAAGATATCTTGATTCAATCTTAAATACTTAGGAAAAGCTTTTGTACAATGAACATTTAATATAAGAGCTTAAATTGCATAAATAATAACAAAATTATGGAAAAGATAAGATAAGAAGAAGCAAACCTGGAAAATAGAGACAGAGAGAGAGAGAACAGGAAGCTAAGAGAAGAGAACTGAGTAAATGTTGAAAACAGAATGAAGGTTGTTCTTTTAGAAGTTAAGTACTCTTACAAGCCTTTCATCAAATAGTTACCAGGCTTTCCTTAAAGAAGAATTAAATGTAATAGTTAGTTTCCAAAAGAACCGAGAGTTAAAGTGTTAGATTACTTAGTCATATGAATTATATCTGGTTCTGCCGGATTCTGGCAGAACTGAATGTTGCCATTTGGATCCATGAGTTGGCTGCTTTCTGCAGTGACTTTAGCATTGAGATCCCTGCAAAACAAAGAAGGCACGTTAGGGGTTGTGTCCCGATTAGCCCCTCCGACGCTCAAGTCAGTTTTTGGTGAAGGTGAGGCTGCTGAATGCAGAGAAAACTAGGTTATGATTGCGTACCTTTGTTACGATAGAATTATACCTTATATATGAGATGGACGCTAGGGTTAAGTCTTTACGTAGACTTCTACTTCTGCATGGAAGGTTTTCTCCTGCTAATGGGCTATGGAGAGCGTGGATCGGGCTTGGGCTTAACATAGCCATTGGATATGAGATTGATCTTTGATGAATGGACCGATCGGCCCACAGGTCGTTTTGACTGAGTCCGGGCCCAACACGGCTGACCCGACCAATATCATATTAGAGTGAATTTGGTGCATTTAGAATATAAATTTATGATTTCATTCACACGCATAATATAAGCATATGCACATGAATTTTGATTTAGAAAAATTTCACTCAATTGACATGTTCTAGGGTATGAAAGTTTCAAAATGATTATGATATGATTGTGATTTCTAATGTCTTGTATTTTGATTAATCAATAAAAATAATTGATGGATTATAATTAGGAATTTAGAGTTTATTTATCACAATTGAAAGATTGATGGATTAAAATATACATTTAGAATAGGAAAAATTTCAAACGGCAAGACAAGTTGACATGTGAATATTTAGGATGACTAAGCCTATAAAATGAGTGACATATGGTAGTAGATTTGAGTGACAAATGGCTTAGAGAATTGAGTAACAAATGGTAGAAGAACTAAGTTAAACTGGACATATAGCTGGCTTAGACACTTGACAAGTGTCCTTAAACTCATCTTAGACTTACACCTACATCATACAATATAAACATTTCCGAATTATCTTTATTATATTCTATTATAACTCTCTCCTTCTTCTCCCTCTCACTTCCGAAACTCACTCCTCCTTCACATCTTAAGTTTCTGCTCTAAATTATATCCATCACCACCTTAAAACCTTTGTTAACTTCTTTAAAAGTTATATTAAACTAAACCTCATCCTACTCCCTCATAGTTCCAGAGATGATCTTGCATGCATGTGAGGCAAAACAAGCTTGATACATTAAGGTGGCATTTAAGCTAAATAAGTAACTGAAGTACTGATCTATTATGGCATGTGTTAGTAGAAATGATGATGATTGATTATGGATATATAGAATGTGGTTTTGGTGTTGAAATTGTGCTGGAAAAATGATGAATGAAAGGGGTGCCTTTTGTTCCATTTCTTGATGCATGAAAATAGTAGTTTATGGGCTGTAAATGCATGATTTAAGTTGGGATCTGAAGTATAATTGATGATGAATTCATGCTAAAGATAAATGTTGTTGAAGTGTTTTCAAATCTGGAAAAGTTAGGACTGCATGTATAATGGTATAAAGCGAATGGTAAAGAAACAAATGAGTAGATTTTTGTAAGATTTAATGTAACCAATATGGAAGCTAGACTAGCATAAAATGAAGTAGCTTTAAAGGACATGAAATTTAGAAAACTTCAAGTGGTAGTGAAGTCTCTAAGTATATGAAATTCGTGAAAAATTGAAGGAAGAAAGACAGTGCATGATCGTGGCCTTTAGTGCACAATCATGGCCTATTACATTAGATGAGCTTCTGTCAAGATCATGACATGGTCTCCCACAATCGTGGGCCTAGTTCTAGAATTTTAATTTCAACCTTGTGTACATATTGAACTAGCTAAGGAAAAATAACTCTAAATTAGTGTATTTGGATTTGATTAAGGCTTTGAATGAATCGAGATTGTTGCTTGATTAATTGGTTAAGAGTTGATAAGTTTAGGTTGTTAATTGATGTCATAACTTAATGAATGTACTGTTTTGATGTCAATGTATCAAAATCTGGAAAATATGATGTGATAAAGGAATAAATGTGTTCATATGAATGCAAACATGATCTTAAGGATATGAGTAATGTGTATTAGGCATGAATGATTGAACAATGAAGAACATGAGGTAATTATGAATGAGAATTGGTAATTGTATAAATATATATTGCTAGAAAAGTTTGGTAAATGTATGATTGATGAATTTGGAGTAAATCAAGCTTACATAAGGTATAAACCTAATTGCAAACTAGTTGTATACAAACTATAAAGTTTGAATGGTCAAGATATTTATATAAGAATACATAGCCAAAAAGTTAATTAAGCATGCATTGAAACATAGCACATATACATGTGCATGATTGTATACTCATATGAATAAGCAAATTAGTGATTTGTGAACTATATGTGTATTGCATGATGATAAACGTGCAAGGTGATCATCAACATCTTGCACGTTTATCATCATCATCTAGACATTGCAAGAAAATCGAGGCAATAGATTTTCTAGAGCATACTGTGAGTTAACTTAGATGTGTAAACTCATTTATATGTGCTCCTGTATGAATTGTACGTTCAATATGGAACGCGTGTACAATTGATTGATAAATCCCATACTTAGATCAGAGGAGTTTGATATATGTGGCATGAGTACACAGAAATGAAAGGAAATGAAAACATAGCATATAAAATGATGCATCTCATCATATTGAAATGCATGATCAGATAAAGGAGTTGTAACCAGAGCGATCAATGTGGAGAAAAAAGCTTTGAGCTCAAGATTATGAAAAATAGCCTCAAGCTCAAATAATATGGACTCGAAATCCATAATAGATACTGGTCAGAAATGATCTCAGTATCTACAATAGATACAAGACAGTAAAAAAGGGTTGATAAGCACTTGTTCACAACAAAACAAAATGAGAATGGAAATATATATGCATTTGCATATACATCCCTACATGTATCAAATGATTGAATTGAAATGAAATAGTGAATTACAATTGAAGTTAATGGAGGATGTGTTGTGATATGTAATGCTAGTTTACATGATATGCTTGTGGAAGTATGATAAACTTTGGTATACTTGTTTTTGTGATCTAACTTGAGTGAATACATTGATGATGGTTCACTCACTAAGTTAGCAAGCTTATCAAAATTGCAACATTGTTTTTCAGGTTCAAGGGAGTTCTAGCTACTAAGGTGATATAGTAGAAGTCTAGCACTTGCATTTTAGGGACAAGAATGGCTCAAAAATATAATTAGTTGAATCTGAGGAGTCTAGTTAGATTTTTGTGTATTAGCATCCCATTCCATGTTATATATTTGGTACTGAGGTTAAACTTAAAAAAATGTTGCATAATGTATATATGGATTCTAAATTGTAATGCCACATGTTACTTTTATCTCTGTGAATGAAATGGGAAGAAATGAACTTTTAGAATGCTTATGATATGTTTGAAGTACACGATATGTTTGATGCCTTTAATAAGTTAGTTTGATTGTCCTAATATACCACTTTTATAATGTAATTGTTTATTATAGGTCATCTTTCATAGGAGACCGTATCACATAATCAGTTGATTTTGAGTCAATAGGAGGCAATACAGTCTCTTATACCCTAATCTAAACAAATGTCTCGGAGAGTTCCTGAGAGTAGAGAAAGGAGCTATGATAAACTTAGGAAGTTGGGGGTTTTAGACTTCTATAGAAGTACAGACCCTGTCGAGGCAAAGGGTTGGCTAGAGAGAGCAAAGAGAGTATTTGATCAAATGGATTGTGAGCCTGATGAGAGGTTCGATAATGTAGTCTATTTACTTTAAGGTCCGGCCTATTAGTCGTGGAAGACAGTTCCAGGTAGTTCCACCCAACCTTGTAGACTGGCATTGGGGGACTTCCTAAAAGTCTTTAAGGATAATTACATGCCAAAAATCTATTTGGACAAGAAGATGAAGGAATTCCTCAATTTAAAATAGGGAAATCTCTCGATAGCTGAGTATGAGGTACGATTCAATGAACTATTAGGGTATGCTACTGCTCTACTCCCGAATAAGGAAGATGAATGTAGGCATTTTAAGCATAGATTGAATATGGAGATTAGGACAAGGTTGGCTATTACAAATCTAAAAAATTTTATTGAGTTGTGAGCTACTTCAATTCAGATTGAGTAGTTACTAAAAGATAAACAAGGAGAGTATAAACAGGAGTTTAGGATTAAGAGGCATGATGAGTTTCAAGTTGACTCTAGCAATAAATTTTGTCAACGTCAGAATAGATCATTGCAATAACAATTGAGATCAAGGCAATTAAGGTTTAGACCTAGAGGTAGTTTTATTCATTTTGGTGGTGGTAGAGGTTAGGCATCTAGAGTACAAACTTATGGTTGACAAACACAACAGGTTCCTAGTTGTGAATATTGTGGAAGAAGACATGGTAGAGTATGTTGGAAGGTATCGGGAGCTTATTTGCATCGTGACTCGATAGAGTCTCAGATTAGAGACTATCCAGTAACTTTAGAAGCACAATCTGGAGTGAGAGGAAGATCAGTGACGGAGATGACATTCCGATAAAGCAGAGCCAGTAGAGCAAGACAGAGAGGCAGAGGTAGGGGTAAAGCTAATTCAGCAGGTCGTAGTGTTAGGACTGAGGTACGGAGTAACTGGCCACAGTCTCAGGCTATGATCTTTGCTATTATAAGATAGGAGACTCATAATTTCCCAAATATTGTTACAGGTGTTTTATATGTCTTTAATTTTGAGGCATTTACATTGTTAGATCCTGAATCTACACATTCATTTATTACCCCATATCTAGCATCTAAATTGCATAGAGAGAGAGAGAGAGATGTTGAAATTTGGCATAGAGGTGAGAACTCCAATAGGTAGTACTACAGTGATTAGAGAAGTATGCACAGGGTGTATTATTCGGGTAGACCAGGTTAAGTTAAAATTTGATTTCATTGTACTACAGTTGGAAGAGATAAACCTTATTTTAGGTATGTATTAGCTTACTGTTCATAGGGCTATGATGAATTGTTACACTAAAGAAGTTATTCTTGAATCTCCTACTCAACCAAGGGTGATATTTCGAGGTGTTAGTCAAGCAATACCAGCCAGATTGATTTCACTAATGAGCACTTTTAGACTGAATCGAGATAGATGTGAGGCCTATTTAGCCTACGTGACTGATACCCGAGTTGAGCAGACATTACAGGATATTCCTATTATTAGGAATTTTCTAGATGTTTTTTCCACTAAATTACCGAGATTACCACCAGATAGAAAAACAGAGTTCACTATTGACATTGTCTTAGGTACTGCTCCTATAAATATTCATCCTTATAGGATGACACCTGTGGAACTTAAAGAACTTAAAACTCAGTTACAGGAGTTATTAGATAACAGTTTTATTAGACCCAGTGTGTCACCTTGAGGAGCTCTAATTTTGTTTATGAGAAGAAGGATGAGACTTTGAGATTGTGCATTGATTATAGGAAATTAAATAAGGTGAAATTAAAGGATAAATATCCCCTACTAAGAATAGATGATCTACTTGATTAGTTACAGAGAGCTAAGGTATTTACTTAACTGGATTTGAGTTTAGGATATTATTAATTAAAAATAGTAGAAGTTGATGTACCAAATAGTGCATTCAGAACTAGATATAGACACTTCAAGTTTTTGGTGATGCTTTTTGAATTGATGAATGCTCTGGCTACTTTTATAGCATTGATGACTAAAGTATTCCGACTTTACTTAGATCACTTTTGTTATTGTATTCATAGACGATATTTTGGGGTATTCGAGGAGTAAAAAGGAACATTATGAGCATTTGAGGTTAATTTTACAGATAATGAGAGAGAAGCAATTGTATGTCAAGTTCAATGAGTGTGAATTCTAGCTTGATCAGATGGTGTTCTTGGTCATATAGTGTTTAGACAGGGTATACAGGTAGAACCAAAGAAAGTTGAGACCGTGATGAAACGGGAAGCACCTAGAAATGTGTTAAAGATTCAGAGTTTTCTTGGGCTAGTAAGTTATTACATGAGATTTGTTGAGGGGTTCTCATTGATCTCAGCTCTTTTAATAAAGCTTTTGAGGAAGAACATACCTTTTTGATGGACTGATGAATGTCAATGGAGCTTTGATGATTTAAAATATCAATTAATTATGGCACCTATATTGCCTATTCCATATGGATTTGGAGGATATATTGTATATGGTGATGCTTCACACTAGTGGTTAGAGTGTGTTTTGATACAGTATGGTAGCATGATTGCTTATGCTTCGAGACAATTAAGGCCTTATAAGTTCAACTATCCACTTTATGATTTAGAGCTTGTTGCAGTAGTGTTTTCTTTAAAATTTTGGTGACATTATTTATATGGTAAAACGTTTCATATTTTTACGGAACATTGAAGTTTGAGATATCTATTGAGTCAAAAGGAACTTAATATGAGATCAAGGAGGTGGATTGAGTTGCTTAATGATTATGATTGCAAGATAGAGTATCATCTAGGTAAGGCTAATGTTGTAGCTGAGGCACTAAGTAGGAAATCTAATAGTAGTGTAGCACAAATTCAAGATCAAGGTTACCAAATCTAGTTTAACTAAGAGCACTAAATGTTGAGCTAAGTTTGGGACATAATGAAGCATTGTTAGCTATGTTGAAACTTAGACCGATATTACATGAAAGGAGCATAATAGCTCAAAGCAAAGACCTGGAAGTAGTGAAGATTGTATAGAAGTTAAAACAGAATTTGAATTTTAAGTTTAAGTTGAGAAATAATACATTGTGGTTGAATCAGAGATGATATGTATTATAATTTCTCTCATCTAAATACTCTAAATAATCTCATATTTTATTTTAGGTATGTCACACTGACTTTGTGTTAATAGATATTGAAGAAAATACTTAATTAAGGGCAAATAGTAAAAAAAAATTCAAACTTTACTCAATTTTATAATACTAGCCTGAACTTTAAAAAGTGATACTAAAATGCTCCAACTTTCAATTTATTATGAAAATAGACCAATGTTAAAGTCTCTTTTAGCATATTTGAAATGGCGACCCATATCATATTAAAGTTTTTGCTACGTTCTATTTTTTCCACTTAATTATTTTCTTGTTTAATAATTTTAAAAATAAGTAAACCTTAATGTTGAAGGCCTCCTTTTATTTTCCTTCTCCATCTTCAAAAATAGGCATTGCAATCTAGTGCAAAAGTTGACTGCCAAAAACTAAAGTTCAACTGAGACATTAGTACTAATGCTAGTACTACTAACTCCATTACACGAAGAACCATAGCCTAATAATAAATTCCAATTGCTCCTGTACAAAATGCCGCTTAGAGTTAGTAATAGCAGGGATTACTGATGAAGAGCAGACTATGGCAAAAGAAGTAAGTTTCTACCATATGTAAAGAAGAAGAAACAAGGAAACCGAGTCCATATACTAGCCTTTTGATACAATTAAAAATTCTAAAAGGACATACTTCAAAAATCACAAGTATGTAGGCTAAGTACGTGGAGTATTGGTTACAAGTGTCTTGAGGCATGGAAACTTTGCGACAGTTGACTTGGTCGACAACTTGCCTAGAATAAGTCAAGTAGTTGTTAATAAATTAAATCTCTGTTGCTGATGTAACATCTCATTACCTATGTTAAGGCTAGAATAGTGTAAATGAGAAAATTACTGAGACATTAGGAAATGCATATCATCCATAAGTTAAATATGGCATACACATGTATATGAAAATATTAATTTTTGCACACGAATATGATTGCACATGCATTTATTGACATTTTTTGGGTGTAACTGAGTTATTAATGTAATTAAAATATAAATTGTGGGTTATTTGTGGTGAAAATTTATTTGGAGGATATTAAGATTATTTCGAAATTTTCGGTGAACTTTAGGAAACATTTATGAAAATTTTGGAGTATTTTAGACTAAGAAAAAATTGAAATAATGGACCAATTGTATAGTGACACGTGGACTGCTTAATAAATCACAAATGTAATACATGCACAAAGACACTAGTACATGTTTTATATGGAAGAATCGGTACAGTTCTATCTCACTATATTTCACTGACACTATAGCTTTCAAAACTCTTTTCATGTTTACTCATCACCAAATAACAAGTTGTTGATTTTGTATCGTTGATTCACTCTCACTGCTAAAATCCTTGTTGAAACAAGTAAGTGATTTTTAATGATATTTTACTATGAAAATGAATACATGCATGAGTAATATGGGAAGAAATAAATTTGGTAGTGAGAATGAAAAAGTGTAGAAAAGCTTAACTGAAACGGAGTTGCATGAATAGTGATCTATTTTTTATGGTTGTTATTAATCAGGGATTTTAATTTATTTGTCTTGAGTTGTTGAGTTTAACAAAAACAATGACAGAGGAATGTGATGAAGAACCGTATGGCTATAGGTTTTGTTTTGGTTTGTGGATCGTTATTATTGGAAACAAAGTTATAGTAGTGAGAGACAGTTGAAATGGAAAGAGATAAAAGATAGAAAAGTGCAGAAAAAAAGAAACAAGCATGAATATATCGATTTTTGTATTGGATATAAATCTTGAATTTTGATCTATTGTGGATGATTTTGAACTGTAATGGGAGTCAAAAAGAGGAGAAAATAATGGAGTCATAGATTGAATGAGACAGGAATGAGAAATTTAAAAATATGAAAGAAGAAAAAGGAGAAATATTTGGTGAAAAAGACAAGAAAGAATATTGCGACATCGTTGTTGACGATTGCAACTTTCAACTGTTTTTCTGGAAGACTTTGTTCTGAACATCCTTCAATCTTTTTGTTATAACTTCTTCACTTGACCTCCAAATGACATGGCATTTGAACCATTGGACTCGTAACACACTAATATACATCTCCACTAAAAATCATATCCATATGAAATTATTTGGGAGATATTGAGTGAAAAATATGGGATGGGTCTGATTTGATGTGCACGGTCGTGCGTTGAAGTCTCATGGTCGTGCATTGAAGTCTCACAGCCGTGATTTAATTTCATTGGCGTGCATGAGCTTGAGTTTTTTTAGCATGCCCATGACTCTTGCACAGCCGTGAGTTTATGTTGTAATGCTGTGACTTAATTTATTTAGTGGGGTTATTGGATTTAAGTTGAAAATATTGTCTGTTGCGGGAATGTGATAACTAGAAAGATTTCATTGAACATGCTTCATTATTTTGAAAATATCTTATTATTTAGTTATTCAAATGGAATGATTTTTTATTTAAAGTAAATAGAGACATAAAGATACAAATTATTTGAAGAAATCGAATTTTGATTCAGTCTCTAAGACTTTCAATTTCTAGTTGGAAGTTGAGTATAGTGTACTGTTATAGAATGAGAACAGTCTGAAAATGATTGGAGTATAACTTTCAAAATACTAAACAAAATTAAATAATTTTGATGTCATTAGAAACTTAATACATTGGGAAACAATTTTCTAGAAGGAAGTGTTACCTAATTATGTCTTTTACCTTATCAGAATGAATATGCAAAGTAGACCCAAAAGTATATTGTTAGAAAAGTCTAAAATGATGAATTGAGTTATGAAATTAACTTTACACTATTTTATTGTTGTCCAAACCTTAAGTACTAATTATATTTATGAGGGTTTTGATATCTGAATGATATGGTGATAAGAATTCGATAAGATACCCAGGATTGTCATTGAACATGCATTGTGCATTTTTGATATATGTAGATGTGCTTAAAGACATGCTTATACATTTGTGCAAAAGCGTGATATTTGTAAATGTGTTTTATATGATACAGAAGAGCACATTGGATATCAGCCAGACATTACCAAACCATCCAAGAAATAGCATATCAGAGCTTATAGTGAGTCAACCCAGATGATTTTTCCTAGGATTGATTGAATTTGTTTGACTTCCAATTATTAACTGTTTGTGATTTTTTAATGAATTCTGGACTTAAAGTTCGAGGAGTTAATATTTGGGAATGTTTTGGAAGTGTTGTTATTGCTGTGAAATTCTAAATGATATTTGTATTCTCAACAAAATTTGAATGCCAGACTTAAGTTCGATGATTATGAGATTCTGATTATGCAACATATGTGATTGTCATACATGGCATATTATGTATTTGATGCATTTCATAAAATGCATGTTCAGATAAAGGCGTTATGATCGGAGTAGCCAGTATAAAAGTGCTTACACGTAGAGCTTTGCTTCACGATTTTCTGCTTCTGCACATAGAGCTTTGCTCCATGATTTCTTACCTGAATGAGCCTAATGGGCTAGTTTCTGTATATATGTGTGATAGGCACTCGGTAATAGCAATAATAATGAATCTGGAGTCTCATATGCATTTGTATTTGTAAATATCTGTTTTGAATTCGCAATGATAATATGATATGCCATGATAATGTGAGTATTGAATTATTCATGATCTGAATAAATATGTGCATTTGCCTTGGGTGAAATCATCGATGATGGTTCGCTCATTGAGTTTGCAAAACTCATGTAAATTGCAACGTGACTTTTTAGGTACGAGATAGGAGACTTAGTTTTTAAGACTGAACTAAAGGAATTTTTTGGACTAGTTATGACTTAGAGGTCTGTCAGCTGACATCAGAAGAGATGTATAGAACATGTATAAGGATTGTAAAATCTTGTCAATGAATGAAAGGAATGTTTTAAAAATTGGTGTCTTTTAATTATATATATGATGCTATGTGTTAGGTTGGATATATGTTTGCTCTCATATACCATTATCATAGGATATATACTTGAATGTCCTTGGATATTCAGGTCTATACTCTATGGTAGTGGGATGTTGCAACTGATTTCTTGCTATTAGCTATTGCCTTTACTTTTATTTAAGAAATTAGTTATTATTTTCTTGTATGTAATTCCTTGAAAAGCAATAAGATAGATAGAAAGAAACATTTGAACTTCACTTGTGGTTCAATTCTTGCTCAAAGTAGAATTAAATTCACCATTGCTAACTTGCTAGCCCAGATTTCTATTAATTGGTATCAGAGTTGTCATAAATACCGATAAAAAGTGCATCGAGAATTTGGACGCTGAACTTGGAGGACTTCTTGATGTAGTTAGTCATTTGGCACTTGGAGTAGCTGATAAATTTCAATAGCTTGAGGCAACTCTTAGCAAGATATCGAAAGCCTTAGGATCCAAAACTAAGGTTGCTTCTAGCCATGGAAGAAGGGAATGAAGGAGCACGACCAATGCTTTCTTCAAAGTTAGATAAACTAGATTTTCCTAAATACGCTGGTGACAACCCCATAGTATGGTTTAATTATGTGGAACAATTCTTTGATTATCAAGAAATGTTGGAAACATAAAAAGTTTCATTGGCTTCGTTCCACCTTAAAGGTGAAGCCAATCAATGGTGGTAATGGTTGCGACAAACTTATAAAGAGGAAGGGAAGGAAATTACTTGGTCCATCTTTGTAGAAGAAATTTTGTCTCATTTCGGGCCAACTAATTGCAAGGATTTTAATAAGGCTTTATCAAGGGTTAAACAAACCGGGAGTGAAGGATCACATATGTTTGGTCCCAATTCACTTTAAGCATGTTTAATTTATTTTTGAGGTTTATTTTGAAATTTCCTTTTAGTTGGAATAAATTGAGGTTTATAGTGTTTAGAGGGATGGAAGTTAAATGTGGGATTAGTTTAAATTAGAGTTAAATTAGTTGTTAGAAATTGAAAGGAATAAAATGGCTTAGGGGCAATTTAGGTAATTCACTTATGGTTTTAAAGTCTAAGGCTAAGATGGAGGGCTATTTTGGTCCATTTAAGTTTCATTTTAAAACAAAAAGATGGGAAGTTATGTGTGTGGTCGTTTAATGAGGAGGAAAAGAAGCAAAGAAATTGCTTGTTTAAGAAGACAAACCAAAACTACGTAGTTTTGGGAGGAAGGCTTAGGTTTTTAACTTAAAAAGACATGTGTTAAGGCTAGTGAAAGGAGAGTCACGAAAATTCCAAAGAGGAAGGAGAAAAGAGGAGAGTTTCGGCCAAGAGAAGAATCAAAAAAAGAAAAGAAGAAGAAGAAGAAGAAGAAGAACAAGAGAAGGAGCTTAGGTTTCTATGCTTTAGAAAGGAAGATTGAAGAGTTTCTTTAAGAAGAAAAGGGAAGAGAAAGAGTTTTAGTTATCCTTTGAAACAAAAACCCAATTTCGTGGGTCTCTCTTTAAGGTAAGAGAAAAGTGAAATCTTTTGGTATTATGGATGGATTTAGGTATAAATGGCTTAGGATATTTATGGGTAAGGTTAGTTAGGTTCTTTCCATACTTTAATGTCCTTAGAAATGGAAAATTTTGACATCTCATGATGATATGGGATTCTTTTGTGTTGGATGTGTTTGATGAAGGTGAATTAAGGCAATTGGAGGAAGAAGAAAGGCCAACTGACCAAATTCAAGGCTAAAGGATTAAGGTGGGTGATTTCTTAATAATAAAGTTAATAAGCATGTTAGAACTTTTATAAAAAAAATTATGCCGTTGTTTGCCTCTCAATGAATTGTCAATATTGTTTTTATCATTCTTAACATGGTTTAAACTTGTAGTATATGTCTTTGGATGAAAATGCTTTATGAAAAAGATTAAATTATATGATTTTGAAAGAAATGCCCTTTTGGGCGATTATGCGTGAATGCTGTGATTTGCATGTTTCTATGGATTTAGGGTGGTCCTTTATGTGATAGGTGCACCTATATAGGCTTCTCCCACCTGCCCGCTAGTGGTCACGGAGTTCCTCACGGACTCCCATATGTGTTCACGGCTACACATGACCGCTTTGCGAAAATGTGTAGTACGTCCTATTGGACCCACCCAAACCAACTTATATGTGATTATGTAATATGTTTATCTGAGTTGTTCTTGTATGATATATTGTTATATAATTGCCATTGATAATTTGATGTTGATGAAGAATTTCTGTTATGGCAAAGATGTTTTTGTTTAAGTTGCTTGAAAGTAATTTGCTAAAGGATTTTAGCATGTTTATACTTAATTATTAAGCTTTTACCACGGAGCTATCGAGCTCAACCCCATTTTTCCCTCCACAAGTCATGAGCGAGAAATCGAGACACCGCATCGAGAATGAGGCATTACTTCGATGCATTTTTGGTTTTTGAAACCATATGTTAGGAGCCAAGGCTTTAGATAGCATTTTGGAACTAATGATGTATTTTGTATTTTGTTCTTTGAGACCATCATGTATTTGGGCTAAAATGCCCTCTAAAGCTTTGTAATAACTTTGAATTCCATGTAAATGCAAGAGTGTTGAGTTTTAATTGAAATTCATGTAATTTACATATGTTTTATACACATGCATCATTGTATGGTTTGAATTAGCAAAAAGAACGATGAGATTGTATTGTTTTATATTTGGAATGGAATAGATGTCTAGGAGTGCGGTTGTTGCTCTTGAATTGTGTTTGGAGATACTTTTAGGATTGAATTATGTTGTATGAGGTTGGATATTGAGTTTTATGCAGGTGAAGGTGTTTGGATTGAAGATTGGTTAGTTGAAATTTCAAGGGAAGTGCTGTCAAATTTTCATAAAATTTGACAGAAACTTCACTTTAGACCCTTTTAAGGCTTGATTTTGATCGGGAAGTCTTCTTGAAGATTGTAGTATAGGTTTAGAACTTTCCAACGACATATAATTTGTCTCATTTGGACTTAGGGTTAAGAAGTTATGAGATTAGAAACACATTCAGTCACTGTTCATATAGCTATGTTACTGTTTCATTGGACCTTTGATGAGTAGTGCCTTTGAGTGACTTTTTACCTTGCTTAATGATGAAATTAACATTTGCATCCTTCATGAAAGTTGTAGAGCATCTTG
>JANITW010000005.1:51737323-51756676 GCA_027564335.1 Erythroxylum williamsii
CACTGAGTTCGCAAACTCACCCAAAATTGCAAATTATTTTTCAGGACCGAGAGAG
Organism: Erythroxylum williamsii; assembly: GCA_027564335.1. Classification (NCBI taxonomy): domain Eukaryota; kingdom Viridiplantae; phylum Streptophyta; class Magnoliopsida; order Malpighiales; family Erythroxylaceae; genus Erythroxylum; species Erythroxylum williamsii. The sequence continues at coordinate 51,737,379 of JANITW010000005.1, forward strand.
TAGACTCCTAGCTCCAGAGAGAGACTTTTCCTGCCGTGTAGATCGTGTTGGCAAGAGAAGTCATGGCACACAAGTCGGTCAGCTGGGATCTTTTGGGGATGAGCTAGTTAGGCTTTTTGTACTAAATTTCTTTTGGAGTATTGTACAGACAGTAAAAAAATAGACAGATGTGTAAATTACTGTTTATGATGTTATGAAATGAGTAAAAAAAAAAGGTTTCTAAAATTAGTGATTTTTAGTATTGATGCTTTATGATTTGATGCTATGTGAAGCGTTAGTGATTGCTCGTAGCGCACCCTTTTTGTAGGATATGTATCGGGATGACCTACGGGCGTCCTGGTGTATACCCTATAGTAAGGGGGTGCTACACATCATAAGCTAGGAAAAGGGACATAATACACCTTAATCGCTTACATTGCTAACACGAAAGGTTTAAATTGTCTAAATCTTCTTCATTTATTGATTTCAACTAGATTATATCAACTATGCACTTTTATGCTAAAATTTAGAGTTGGATCAAACCAATCACACTTAAATATCACACTTCACTTTATTGGTAATGCAAGGTACTGAATTTCAAATATCTCAATAATTTTACCATAGTAATCTATCAATTCTACTTGTATGCAAACTTCACTATTTATTGTTGCCATGCTATGACCATGATATTTTGTATGATATTTATATCCATTAACGAAATATAACAGATATGATTTAATAGTTTGCAGAGGTCCCTTCACAAGATCACATATGAACTTGTTCTCTATTGGATTTTCTAAGGATTACATAAAAGAAATTATCATATCAAACCATCGATAATTCAATCATTTCAATATTTGTAAGTGAAAACTTACATATTTCTCGAATCATCGAGAGAAGTATTTTCCAACTTCTTTATTGACATCATCCTATATTTTGTCGAGCATTAGCTCATGTATCAATTCCTTGTATAATCTAAAAACATTATAATGTATTTTAGTTATGAATAACACTAAATTTCAAAACCCAAATAATCAATTTCAATTTACTACGCAAAAGGTTGAACCTCTTGACAGTTCAATAAAATGTAACCATAGGCAGCCTCAATTTCTTCCTCTGTTAACATTCTTCTTGTTGAACGTCTATATGTTCATCTAAGATATGTGAAAATGGATAAGTTATCATCAACATTACTCGTTACTCTCCCATCATCATTACAAGAAACTATTCTTTCGTTACTCTCCCATCATCATTACAAGAAACTTTTCTTTCTCTTATGTGAACATGCGGTTCAAAAGAATGTGAACAAAATATACTAGCTTCCTCCACTAAATAAGCATTACATATCAAACCTTCAACTCTAACCTTGTTTTTGACATTTTTCTTCAAATGATGCAAATACCTATATTAGTGAATAGGGTTATTACAATTTAGTTGTGAAAACATGTTATTACTTCAATTACAATGATTTTTTTTGAATTACCTCTCAAGCAGTTACATCCATCGATATTAGACTGGACTAGCTAGTTTTGCCTCGTGTGCTAAATGTACAGGTTGACACTCTATACAGTCAAAGAAGCTTGTAGGAAAAATCCCTTCTAACTTGTACAAAATTACTAGAATTTCCCTTTTTAGTTTTGAAAAAAAAACTTAATTATGTTATTACTTCCCAAACCTTATTTCGTAGCAACTCTCGAAATGCAATTGGAATTATCCTTTGCATAAACACATGACAATCATGACTTTTCATCCTAAATAATTTGTACTTCCATATGTCCACGCACCTTGCTAAGTTTGAAACATAACCATCGGGAAACTTTAGACTTTTCAACCATTCACATAATATTTCCTATTGTTTTTTGTCTAACGTGTAACATGCTTTTGGATACTTACTGATGCGAAGATCTTTATGTAACTCATTCCCTCTATAAAAAAGTTTTAAATTAGCTTGTGATTTTGCATTGTCTTTTATCCTTCCTTCAATGTTCATTATGGTATTGAACAAATTTTCAAAAATATGTTTTTAATATGTTTCACATTTAGATTATGACGTATCACATTAGTTTTCTATTATAGCAAATCCCAAATGATGCTTCGTTTTCTCCAACCAAAGTTTTTACTAATTCTTGTATTAACTTCATCAGCTTTAAATTTTGTAACTTTCATTGAACCTAATTCCTCAATCTCCTGCAATATCTCTTCAGTAGCTTTGTGAGGGGGAGGAGGTGTTTTCATCATCTTATTCTTAATGAACTTTTGTTCATTACATCTAAAGTATGATCTAGAGGAAGAAATTTCCTATTGTTGTCAAACCAACAAGTTTTACCCCCGTTTGGAAGATAAAATGCATCAGAATCATTGCCACAATAAAGACAAGCCAATTTCCCTACTATACTCCATCCAGACAACATGAAATATGTCAGAAAATCAATAATGGTCCATATCAAAGTCCCTCTCAATATAAAATTTTGTTTCAAAGACACATCATATGTCTCAACACCATATTCCCAAAGATGCTGCAATTCAAATATCAATGGTTGTATGTATACATCAATTTTATGCTTTGGATTTGTAAGCCCTGACACAATCACTATCAAAAACATATATACCTCTTTCATATACATCACTGGAGGTAAATTATAAGGAGTAATTATAATTGTCCATGATGAATATTGGCTGGCCAGATTAACCAAAAGGTTGGAATCCATCCGTCGATAATCCTAACCTAAAATTTTGACTTTCAGCTGCACACTCATAATGGGTCTCATTGAAATGTTTCAATGCTAATGCATCTGATAGATGACTCATTATTCCATCTTCCTATTCGTGTTCAGTATGCCATCTCATGTGAGATATAGTAATATCAGAAGCATATAGTCTTTGAAGTCTTGAAATTAGCGAGAAATAATACATCCACTTTCACAGTACTAATTTCTATTTCATAGAACGCTTTCTAGGCTTGAACCTAGATTAACCATAAAATTTACACTCTTGTAATTCCATATCATTTCCTCAATAAAATATACATCACAATTTGCAACAATCAATCTTTTCAATAGGTAAACAAAGAGCCCTAATAAGTTTCTTCATATTGTAAAAACTATCAACCATTGTATGATTAGGAGGGAATGATTCATTATACCATCCAACAATTTTAACAAAACTACAATTAGAAATATGCCCTTCAGACTTTATGTTCAATATTCGAGCAATTGAAGACAATTGAGTCATTGTCTCACAATTTGACCATAATTCTTGGTTAGTTGAGTGTAATAAGTCAAAAAATTGTTTTGCATGTGGGTTTAGTTCTTCTTTAAGATTTTCTATATTTACCTAAAAGGTATAACTGTCTACATCATAAACCATTTGCAAATAAGAATTTTTTATTGCATCCACATTATTTGTTCTACTCCCCTTCAAACTCATTTAAGTTCACTAACAATTGTACTTCATTTGCAACATCCCATTACCATGGAGTATATACCTGAATATTCAGGGACATTCAAGTACATATCCTATGATAATGGTATGTTAGAGCAAGCACATATCCAACTTAACATATGGAGTCATATATTATAATTAAAAGAAACCAATTTTTAAAACATTCTTTACATTCATTGACAAGAGTTTACAATCCTTATAAATGTTCTATAAGATAAAGAACTATAAAAATACAAAATACATCTCTTCTGATGTTAGCTGAAAGACCTTTGAGCCATAACTAGTCCAAAAAGTTCTTTTAGTTTAGTCTTAAAAACTAAGTCTCCTATCTCGTACCTAAAACGTCATGTTGCAATTTATATGAGTTTTGCAAACTAAATGAGTGACCATCATCGATGATTTCACCTAAGGCAAATACAAAAATCATATATCTCACATATATTCATTCAGTTCATGAATAATTCAATACTCACATTATCATGGCATATCATGTTATCATTGCGAATTCAGAACACATATTTACCAATACAAATGCATATGAGCCTCCAGATTCGTTATTATTGTTGTGACTGAGTGCCTTTCACACACACATATAAATACTAGCCCATTGGGCTCAGTCAAAACAGGAATAACAGAGCAAAGCTATACATGGAGAACAGAAAATCATGGAGTAAAGCTCTACATGTAAGCGTTTTTATACTAACTATTCCGATCACAACGCCTTTATCTAAGCATGCATTTTATGAAATGCATCAAATACAGAATATGCCATACATAACAGTCACATGTATTGGACAATTAGAATCTCATAATCATCAGACCTAAGTTCGATATTCAAACAGATATCATTCAGAGTTTCATAGCAATTAGAACACTTCCAATACATTCCCAAATATTAACTCCTTGGACTTTAAGTTCGGAATTCATAAACAAATTACAAACAGTTAATAATTGGAAGTTAAAAAAATTTAATCAACCTTAGGAAAAATCGTCTCGGTTGACTAACTGTATGCTTCGATATGCTATTGCTTGGATGGTTTGTCAATGTCTAACTAACATCCAATGTACTCCTCTATATCATACAAAACACATTTACAAATATCACACTTTTTGACAAATGTATAAGCATGTCTTTATGCATATCTATATATATAAAAAATGCACAATGCATGTACAATGACAATCTTGAGTATCTTAACAAATTCTTATCACCATATATTTCAAATATCAAAACCCTCATAAATATAATTAGTACTTAGGGTTTAGACCACAATAAAATGGTTTAAAGTTAATTTCATAACTCAATTGATCATTTGAGACTTTTCGAATAATATGCTTTCAGGTCAACTTTGCATATTCATTTTGATAAGTTAAAAGACTTAATTAGGCAACACTTATTTCTAGAAAATTGTTCTTCAATGTCTTAAGTTTCTATGGACACCAAAATCATTCAATTTCGTTTCGTAATTTGGTTTAGTATTTTGGACCGCTCTCATTCTACAATACTCATTTTCCATCCAAAAATTGAAAGTCTTAGAGACTGAATCAAAATTTGATTTCTTCATATACTTTGTAGCCCTATGTCTCTAGTTTACTCAAATTAAAAATCATTCCATCATGATAACTACAGAACAAGATATTGTTAAAATACTGAAGCCTATTCAATGAATTTTTTTTGGTTATTACATTCCAGTACAGTCAACATTTTCAACTTAAATCCAATAAGCCCACTAAATTAATTAAGTCACAGCCATGTAACATAAACTTACAGCTGTGCAATAGTCATAGGTGTGCAACAACAACTCATGCTTGTGCACACTAACGAAATTAAATCACGGCTGTGAGACTTCAACATATGGTCGTGCACACCGTCCCATATGTTTTTACTCAATCTCTCCAAAATGATTTCACATGGTTGTGATTTTTGGTGGAGATGTAGATTAGTGTGTTATGAGTCCAATGTTTTAAGTCCCATGTCGTTTGGAGGTCAGCTAAAGAAGTTATAACAAAAAGATTAAAGGATGTTTAGAACAAACTCTTCCAGAAAAACAATTGAAAGCGATCATGCATCCGCACGATCACTAATTTCACTAACAGATCGAGATCGTGCTAACATGATCATGACTCGCAACCATCAACAGTGATGTCACGATCTTCTTTCTTCACTTTTTCACCAAATATTTCTTCTTTACATTTTTTTTCCAGATTTCTCATTCCTATCTCATTCAATCTATGACTCCATTATTTTGTCCTCTTTTTGACTCCCATTACATCTCAAAATCATCCACAACAGATCAAAATTCAAGATTTATATCCAATCCAAAACTGATATATTCATGCATGTTTCCCTTTTTTGCATTTTTCTATCAAACTCAATAACTCAAGATAAACAAATTAAAACCAATGGTTATTATCAACCATCAAAAACATATCACTATTGATGTAACTCCATTTCAGTTTAGCTTTTGTTCTTTTTCATTCTCACTACTGAATTTATTTCTTCCCATATCACTCATGCATGTATTCATTTACATAGTAAAACCTCATTAAAAATCACTTACTTGTTTCAACAAGGATTCTAGTAGTGAGACTGAATCAATGATACAAAATCAACAACTTATTGTTCGGTGATGAGTAAACATGAATAGAGTTTTGAAAGCTATATATTCGGTGAAGAACAAGATACTGAGATAAAGCTATACTGATTTTTCCATATAAAGCAAGTACTACATGTCCTTGTGCATATATTACATTTTTCATTTATTAACCAATCCACATGTCACTATACAATTGGTCCATTATTTCAATATTTTTCTTAGTCTAAAATATCCCAAAATTTTCAAAAATTATTCCTAAGGTTCACCAAAAATTTTGAAATAATCTTAATATCCTCCAAATAAATTTTCACCACAAATAATCCACAATTTATATTTTAATCGCATTAATAACTCAATTATACCTAGAAAATGTCAATGAATGCATGTACAATTATATTCGTGTGCAAAAATTAATATTCTCATGTACATGTGTATGTCATCTTTAACTTATGCATGATATGCATTTCCTAATGTCTCAGTAATTTTCTCATTTACACTATTCTAGCCTTGACATGGTTAATGAGATGTTACAATTCTCCCCTTTTAAAAGAAATTTTGTCCTCGAAATTCTTACCTGAATGGTCAAATAGGTAGGGATATTGTTTTCTCATATGCTCCTTCGTCTCCCATATGACTTCCTCACTCGAATGATTCTTCCAAAGGACTTTCACTAATAGGATCACTCGATTCCTCAATTGCTTATTCTAATAGCCAATTATCTTAATTGGCTCTTCAACATAACTCAGATTACTAAAGACTTTAATCTCTTGATTCGGTATTATATGAGTTGGATCTGACCGATATTGCCTAAGCATACTCATATGAAGCACATTATGTATTTGAGCCATTTCAGAAGGTAAGGCTAACTTATAAGTTAATGGCCCAATTCTTTCGATTATCTCATATGGACCAATATACCTCGAACTTCGCTTACCCTTCTTACTGAACCTCAACACATCTCACCAAGGTGGTACTCTCATAAATACTCTATCTCCCAACTGATACTCCATATCTCTCCTATACTAATCTACATAGCTTTTATATCTATATTGTACTATTTTAAATTTGCTACGGATCAATTTCATTTTTTCAACTGTATCTTAAATCAATTCTGGGCCTTTGAAAATTCTTAGACCCTCTTCATCCTAATATACAGGCGACGCCATAGAGTGCCTCGTATGTAGTCATACCAACACTACTATGATACTGATTATTATAGACAAATTCAATTAAGGCTACATACTGATCCCATACTCCTTAAAACTCTAGAACACAAGCTCTGAGTATATCCTCAACGGTCTTGATCGTCCTCTCACTCTAACCATCTGCTTAAGGAAGAAATGTAGTACTAAAATTCAATTTTGTACCCAAAGCTGCTTGTAAACTACCCCAAAATCTTGAGATAAATCTAGGATCCCTGTCTTATACAATGGTCACTAGAGCCCCATGTAGTCTCACAACTTCATTCACATATCGCCAAGCTAACTGATCTAGTGAGTAATTTTCTCTCACTGGCAAGAAATGAGCCAACTTGATCAGTCTATCAACAATGACCTAAATGGCATCATGTTGCCTTGGAGTCCTTGACAAACCCATAATAAAGTCCCTAATGATTCTTTCCCATTTTCACTCTAGAATAGGTAACGAATGTAATTTTCCAACTGGAGCTTGATGCTCATCCTTAACCTACTGGCAAGTTATAAGCTACTAAATGTGCTTCCTCTAAAATCTCTTTCCTTAAATCATCAACATCAAGCACACATAATCTTTGTTTAAGCCACAATGGATCATCTCTCACTTCAAATTCAGAATCCAGCTTGACTTTCAACTTCTAAATTAACTTTACTAATTTTGGATCTCTGTTCTAAGCCTCTTTAATTATTTCATGCAATATTGGTCTCAATGTCAATGTAGTTATCAAAGTTTCATTCTACCCTTAATTTAGCTTAACATTCAGTGCTCTCAAATGAATTAGGCTCGATAACCTGGATAACTGTACTTGATCCACACTACTATTAGACTTCCGACTTAATGCATCAGCTACAACATTAGCTTTGTCAGGATGATACTCAATTTTATAATCATAATCTTTCAACAATTCTATCTAGCTCCTCTGCCTCATATTCAACTCTTTCTGGCTCAACAGATACTTCAAACTCTTATGATCAGTGAATACCTACAAAGTTTCTATATACAAGTAATGTCTCCAAATCTTCACCGCAAATACTACTGCAACAAGTTCTAAATCTTGTACTGGATAATTAAACTCATGAGATCTCAACTGTCTCGATGCATATGCTATTACTTTGCCATGTTGAATCAATACACATCCTAAACCTTGGTGTGAAGTATCACTATACATAACATAACCTCCAAAGCCAGATGGAATAGCTAACACCGATGTTGTCGTTAACCAATGCTTTAGCTCCTCAAAACTCCTTTGACAATTATCATTCCATCTGAAAGGCACAGTCTTTCTCAGAAGTTTTATCAAAGGGGTTGAGATAAGAGAAAACCCCTCAACAAACCTTCTATAATAACTAGCTAATCCAAGGAAACTCCAAATATCAGACACATTTCTTCGAGCCTCCCACTTCATCACTGCTTTTTTGTTCTTTGGGTCTACCTAAATGCCCTATCCAGACACTATGTGACCCAAGAATATTACTTGATCAAGCCAAAATTCACACTTACTGAACTTGGCATATAACTGTTTCTCCCTCATTATCTGTAGAACCAATCTCAGATGTGTAGAATGTCTTCTTTACTTTTTGAGTACACCAAAATATCATCAATAAATACAATCACAAAATGATCTAAATAAAGTTGAAATACCTTATTCATCAAGGCCATAAAAGTTTTCGTAGCATTAGTCAATCCAACATTAGTCAATCCAAGTGGCATCACCAAAAGCTCAAAGTGCCCATATCTTATTCTAAATGCACTCTTCAATACATTAGCCTCAACTATTTTCAACTGATAATATCCTGATCTCAAGTCTAACTTTGTGAATGCCTGAGCTCCTTACAATTGATCTAACAAATCATTAATCCTCGATAATGGGTATTTATTCTTAACTGTTATCCGATTCAACTGTTGATAATCAATACACAATCTCAGAGTTCCATCCTTCTTCTTTACAAACAATACCGGAGCTCTCCAAGGTGACACACTAGGCGTATGAAACCCTTATCTAACAATTCTTGCAACTAGGTTTTCAATTCCTTTTCGACAGGTGCTATCCTATACGGTGGAATTGATATAGGAGTAGTACCTAGAATAAGGTCTAGAGTAAATTTCGTCTCCCTTTCTAGGGATAAACCTGGTAGTTCTACAAGAAATACATCCAAGAAATCCCTAACAACTGGAATATGCTGAATGGCTTGTTCATTCCAAGTATCAACTACGTGGGCCAAATAACCCTCACATGCACCTCAGATTAGTTTCAACACACTCATAAATGAAATTAGTCAAGCCGGCATAGCATGACTAACTCCTCAAAACACTACTCTCGGCTGATTAGGGGATTCCAAAATTACTTCCTTGGTATAACAATTCATTATAGCTCGATGTCCAGTAAGCCAATCTATGCCTAGAATAACATCTATGTCCTTTAACTGTATACAATCAAATCAGCTTCTAACTCTACCCGATCAATCCAGATTATGCACCTTTTACAAACCTCACCAATGACTATTGTGCTACCCACTGGGGGTGCTCACCTCTAACACACTTTTCAATATCTCTCTCTCGCAATACAATCTAGATGTTAAATGAGGTGTGATGAATGAATGTGTATATCCTAAATCTATCAATGCATATGTTTCATAATGAAAAACATTAAACACATCTGCTACTACATTTGGAGATTTCTGTGCTTCCTGCCTGGTTATGGCATAGACCCTGGCCTAAGATTGTGGCTGGCTACTCCACACCTCAGTCTTGACACTAGGCCCTGCTGACTGAGTTCTGCCTTTACCTCTCTATGTAGATCTGATAGTGTTACTCTACTGAACTATTGTCTCAATCATTGCTCTTCCTTTGGCTCTAGACTATGGTCCTACGATCTCAGGACAATCCTTGATCAGGTGTTCTACCAAGTCACAATGGAAACAAACCCTCATCAACCTCCAACATTCACCATCATACTTCTTACCACAATGCTCACAATCATATAGTTGATGGGACTGATTGGAGGGCACTTGTCCTCTACCTCTCCCAATCTGTAAAAATCCACATTGGGACCCAAATTATCTCTATCTAGCCTAGAATCAAGATGATCTATTTTGACACTTTCTAAAACTTCTGTTAGAATCAACCTGAGATTCATCCTACCTCTTTCCTCTAACCTCCCGTCTATACTCTCCTTGACCATCCTTTAACAACTGTTCAATTCTAATCGAGACTGCTTGGAGTTCTGTAAAACTACCCAAATTTGGAATGGCTAGCCTCATTCTGATCTCCGTGTTCAAACCGTCTTCAAACTGTCTACATTTGTATTCCTCAGTTGGGATTAGTGTAGTTGCATACCCTATTAGCTCATTGAATCTTATCTCATATTCTACCATTGTGAGCCTGCTATGCTTCAAATCTAAGAATTCTTTCATCTTCCTATCCATATAAATCTGAGGCATATAATTCTCCCAGAACCCTTAGAAAATCTAGGTTAGACTATAAGGTTTGGTCATACTGCCTAAAACTGTCTTCCACCACTGATATGTTGGACCTTGCAGCAGTGAGACCGTATAATCAAATATCTCATCTGCCTCATAGTCCACTTGATTAAATACTCTTTTTGTTCTCTCTAACCACCCTTCAGCCTCATCAGGGTCAGGACTTTCGTAGAAGTCTATAGCCCCTTGTTTTATCAGTGTATCATATCTTCTTTCTTGCCTTTCTGGAATTCTTGAAGGCATCCGAGCAAACTAAGGTACAAGAGACTCTATATTGACTTCTACAAACTCCATGTTAGCTAACTCTCTAACTTGATCTCCTATGGTATATGACCTATAACAAATAAAATGTGATCACTATCTGAATCTCTCACTATTTATCATCTCTATACTCTGATATGTCCCTTTAGATGCCAAACTACGCTCTAATACAAAAAATGCAACATCCCACTACCATGGAGTCTATACCCAATTATCCAAGGACATTTAAGTATATATCCTATGATAATGGTATGTTAGAGCAAACATATATCCAACTTAACACATGGCATCATATATTATAATTAAAAGACACCAATTTTTGAATCATTCCTTACATTTATTGACAAGAGTTTACAGTCCTTATGCATGTTCTGTAAGACAGGGAACTACAAAAATACAAAATACATCTCTTCTGATGTCAGTTGACAAGCCTCTAAGCCATAACTAGTCCAAAAAGTTCTTTCAGTTCAGTCTTAAAAACTAAGTCTCCTGTCTCATACCTGAAAAGCCATGTTATAATTTATATGAGTTTTGTAAACTCAATGAGCAAACCATTATCGATGATTTCACCCAAGGCAAATACATAAATCACATATCTCACATATATTCATTCAGATCATGAATAATTCAATACTCACATTATCATGGCATATCATATTATCATTGAAAATTTAGAACAGATATTACAAATACAAATGCATATGAGACTTCAAATTCGTTATTATTGCTATAACTGATTGCCTTTCACACATATACACAGATACTGGCCCATTGGGCTCAATCAAAATAAAAATCACACAGCAAAACTCTACGTGTAAGCACTTTTATACTGGCTACTCTGGTCACAAAACCTTTATTTGAGTTTGCATTTTATGAAATACATCAAATACAGAATATGCCATGCATAACAGTCACATATGTTGCACAATTAGAATCTCATAATTATCGGACCTAAGTTTGGCATTCAACTTTCGTTAAGAATACAGATATCATTTAGAATTTTACAGCAATCAGAACACTTCCATTACATTCCCAAATATTAACTCCTCAGAATTTTTGTCTGGAATTCATAAACAAATCACAAAAAGTTAATAATTGGAAGTCAAGCAAATTCAATCAATCTTAGGAAAAATCATCTAGGATGACTCACTATACGCTCCAATATGCTATTGCCTGGGTGGTCCAACAATGTCTGATTGATGTCCAATGTACTCCTCTATATCATACAAAACATATTTACAAACATCACACTTTTGCACCAATGTATAAGCATGCCTTTACGCATATCTATGTATATCAAAAATGCACAATGCATGTTCAGTGACAATCCTAAGTATCTTATAAAATTCTTATCACCATATCATTCAGATATCAAAACCCTCATAAATATAATTAGTACTTAGGGTTTAGACCACAATAAAATGGTGTAAAGTTAATTTCATAACTCAATTGATCATTTCAAACTTTTCTAACAATATGTTTTCAGGTCAACTTTGGATATTCATTATGATATGGTAAAAGACACAATTAGGCAACAATTCCTTCTATAAAATCGTTCTCCAATGTCTTAATTTTCTAATGAAACCAAAATCGTTCAATTTGTTTTAGTATTTTGAAAGTTATACTCCAATTATTTTTTGATTGTTCTCATTCTATAATAATACATTATACTCAAATTCCATCCCCAAATTGAAAGTCTTAGAGACTGAATCGAAATTTGATTTCGTCAGACAATTTGTATCTCTATGTCTCTGGTTTATATCAAATTAAAAATCATTCCATTAAGTTAACTACAGAATAAGATATTGTCAAAATACTAAAGCCTACTCAATGAAATATTTTTGGTTATCACATTCTAGCACAGTCAACATTTTCAACTTAAATCCAATAACCCCATTAAATTAATTAAGTCACAACCATGTAACATAAATTCACAACTATGCAAGAGTTATGAGGTGCAATAAAAACTTATGCTTGTGCACACCAACGAAATTAAATCAAGGCCATGAAACTTCAACGCACGACTGTGCACACCAAAGCAAACTCATCCTACATTTTTCACTCAGACTCTCTCAAATGAAGTTAGATGGCTATGCTTTTTGGTGGAGATGTATATTATGTGTTAAGAGTCCAATTGTTTAAGTCCCACGTCATTTGGAGGTCAAGTGAAGAAGTTATAACAAAAATATTAATGGATGATCAGAATAAACTCTTCTAGAAAAGCAATTGAAAGTCGCGACTGTGTGACCATCAACACTGATGCCACGATCGTACTTCTTCTTTCTTCTCTTTTTCACCTAATATTTCTCCTTCTTCTCCTTCCATTTTTTTCTAGATTTCTCATTCCTATCTCATTCAATCTATGACTCCATTATTTTCTCCTCTTTTCGACTCTCGTTACAGTTCAAAATATTCCACAACAGATCAACATTCAAGATTTATATCCAATCCAAAAAATAATATATTCATGCATGTTTCCATTTTTTTGCACTTTTCTATCAAACTCTATAACTCAAGACAAACAAATTAAAATCCATGATTACTAACAACCATGGAAAACAAATCACTATTCATGCAACTCCATTTCAGTTCAGTTTTTCTGCACTTTTTAATTCTCACTACCAAATTATTTCTTCCCTTATCACTCATGCATTTATTCATTTACATAGTAAAACCTCATTAAAAATCACTTGTTTCAACAAGGATTCTAGTAGTGAGAGTGAATCAATGATACAAAATAAACAACTTGTTGTTCGGTGATGATTTAACATGAAGAGAGTTTTAAAAGCTATACTTTCGGTGAAGAACAAGATAGTGAGATAGAGCTGTACCAATTCTTCCACATAAAACATTGGCACTTGTGCATGTATTACATTTTTCATTTATTAAGCAGTCCACATGTCACTATACAATTGGTCCATTATTTCAATATTTTTCTTAGTCTAAAATACCACAAAATTTTTAGATATTTTTCCTAAAGTTCAGCAAAAATTCCAAAATAATCTTAATATCCTCCAAACAAATTTTCACCACAAATAATCCATAATTTATATTTTAATCACATTAACAACTTAATTATACTCGAAACATGTCAATGAATTCATGTATAATCATATTCGTGTGCAAAAATCAATATTCTCATGTACATGTGTATGCCATATTTAACTTATGTATGATATGCATTCCCTAATGTCTCAGTTATTTTCTCATTTACACTATTCTAGCCTTAACATGGGTAATAAGATGTTACATGATTACCCTGAAGGTGTTACAAATCAATGATTTCCCATATCGTGTTGACTCAAAATAATTAGGGATAAACCCTTATCTTAACAAATGCCCTTTCACTTCATCAATAGGAAAGAAACAAATGTGTTTGCACTTTTTACATAGACATCTGATCTTTGAGCCATCCATATATACAGGTTGAGAGCATGCATAATGAATAAAAGCTTTAACTCCCTCAACAAACTCAAGATTAATGAAACTATTAGCTGTTAATCGTCTATACATTTAAGATCTATCAACGTTACTCATTTATGCAAAACTATTAATTTCAAATAGTGATTCTATAGTTAGTATCCTTCATGTTCCCCAAAGTTTACAGAATATCTAAAGTTTACATAACATCTGTTAGCCCTCGAATTTTTTTCTCTTGAGTTAAGCATGAATTAATTATGAAATTTTGATGGATTAAAAATTTTTAGAGCTAATAATTATGTCAAGGTTAGTAGGACTTTATTGCATGAGTTAATTGAATTAAGATGGTAAGATTGTATACGGGCATTTTTGGTAGTTCACTTAAGGATAAAGACCATAAGGCAGATAAAGAAGGGTAAAATGGACATCTTAAAATCATTAAGGGTAAAAAGGGAAGAAGAATTGTTATCTTCCATTTTGAAGAAGAGAGAAAACGTGAGTGAGAAGAAGAAGAGAGAAAAACACAAAGAGAAGGAGAGAAAGAAGAGAAAACAAGCTAGGTTTTAATTTTTCTTAGTCTTCAAGAAATATTTTGAGTTGTTCAAGAAGAGAAAAAGGTAGAGGAAGAGAAGAGCTTTCAGGAGAGCCAAGAAACTCTTCATTTGGTGAAGATTCAAGGTAAGGTTTTGTTTAATCTTTTGGATTTTTAGAAGGATTTTAGTTCAAGAAGCTTAGGAAATGCATGGGTTTAAGCTTTCTAGGATCAATTTTATGTTTCTTTGGTTCTTAATTGATATTACTATTAATGGAAAATTTTCCATTGATGAAGGGAATCAAGAAAGGTAAGAGGAATAAGAGGAGAGGCATCTTTGAGAAAGTATTAAGCAAGGAACTCAAGGTGGGTTTCATGTTTATAATTGAGTAAATAAGTCATTAATGTTTCTTTCAAATAAATAAAATTTAGTGCTTTCAACTACTTTATAAATGTGAATTTATTGTTCTTTAAATGTTTTGAGAAATTGCTATATGTTTACATATGAATTGTGTTGATAATTTATAGAAAGAATGTGAAAATAGCTTTTGAAAAGATGTTATGTTTATGATATAATGTTTCAGAAATGTGCCATTATGGGCAACATGTTTAGAAGATGTGAAATGCATGATTATGTGGGTTTGTGGTAGTCCGTTCTATTATGTCAAGTGCACTTTGACTTATTAAAGGCTTCTTCTGCCTGCCCACTAGTGGCACGAAGCTCCTTCAGGGACTCCCTCATATTTACGACTATGCAAAACCATTATGTGAGATTGCAATAATACATTCTATTTACGACTACACAAGACTATTTTGTGGGAATATGTTAGTACATTATATTTACAAACCTACCCTAGCCATTTCTAATGTGATTATGTGTTTGTTGACAAGTTTGATGAATGCATGGCTTATGTTGCTTATAAATTGCTTGATAATGTGAGAATTTGGGAACTATGTGTTTTATGGATTTAATGCAAAATTATTCTGACATTGATTATTTTTCTATGGTTTAGCTTGTTTCCGATTATAAACTTGTTACCTACGAGCTTTCAAGCTCACCCTCATTCTTTCAAAAATCTGTAGGTGAAGAGGTAGAGATTGAGTGAAAAAGAGTCGAGGCATCACTCTAAGTATGCATATTTTTGTATTTTAAGTTAGCTTTTGTAAACACAAGGCTTTAGTTGCATTTCAAGTATTTTTTGTATTTTGAGATTTTGCAAAATGATGTATTGTGTCTTGAAATGTCCATTAAAGCTTTGTAAACTCTTATCTTTTAATGTTAATAAAAAATGATTGTGTTTTGCTCACGATTCTCAAAGTTTGTATGTTGCATTTTTCATGTTTTTCATAAGGGTAAAAAGTGTGTTCTGACTTCAGGGGAAACACAATCTTGATCTAGGAAGAATTATATAAAGTTGTCTTCATCGAAGTTGTATCTTATCCTCTTAACTTTCCAATGGTATATAGTTTGTAATTTTTGGACTTCGGATGAGAAAGTCATGGTCGTTGCATGATAACGGGTGTTGGCAGCCTGCAATACTATTCTTGATAGTTTTTTTGTTTGATCTTCAAAGTACTCCACGATAAACTTTTCTAGAAGGGGTCTTCCTTAAAGTTTTGCCGTGGCAAACTTTTCCCGAGAGGTCTCTTCCTTCACCTTCAAAGTTCACCGTGGCGAATTCTTTTTATCTGAGAGGTTTTAATTTGTGATTTTGCCTTCATGATTTTGACCCTTTTGAAGGCATAATCTCTCATTAGGGTCTTCACAAAGTCTAGAAGTTCTCTTTGAAACCGTCCTAGAATGACCTTCATCTGACATCTCTAGTGAAAGTTATGCCTATTGTACCAAAATGGGTACAATTATAATTGTGGACTTATCAATGCTTTTCTCTAATAAAAGGGTACTTTGGATGGACCTTGAGTGTTTGCCTTGGCAAAGCCACAGTTCACCACGGCATACTTCTCCTGAAGGGCACTTGGATATTTTCTTCAATGTTCGCCGCCTTGCTGCGACTAACCCTCCATGTTGCTTGCAAAAATTTTTCTCTATTTTCTTGAATGTCTTCTACTTTCCCCTCGCATGATCTTCACCTGATAGTGCTTATGTTTTATGAGTCCAAATAGTTGGACTCCGAAAAGTGGTGGTACAACATCCCCTAAGTATTAACCAATTGAATTAATCCCCTAAGTTTACCCCTGTGAATCAAGAAAACAAGTTCTCATTGTGACTCCTAGGCTTGTGGTATTTTTCACTAATAAGCCTCACGGGAGCTGCATCATAGGTTATAGGTTAAGGTTTGCGGGTTAAGATCAAAAGTTAATTAATAAATGTATTAATTTTGAGCTCCTCTTTAATATTTTTGGCAACTATCTTATTTGTATTCTTGAATATCGCAAAATTATTTCTGAACTGAAGATCTTTTTTTTGTTTGTAATCATACATGTTAGAAGAGATTTCAAAGACACACTTAAGGACGTAAGAGGGAAAACAACAGCTGCTTGCTTTGTTACGGGAACATAAAATGAATTACTTAATTTTATAAAGTTGAAATTTTTAATTGAATGGTTTAGATATTATTACTGAAATTTAAAATTAATGTTAAAAGTTTGATATCTAACCTAAATTAATGTTGTACTAGTAACGAATATAATAAGTAAAGATAAACATTTGAATAATATGAATAATAAATTATTGTAACATATTAAAATTATCTAATATGTTTAGAAAAAATTATTATTATGTTTAAAAAGATGCGTGTAAAGATTCACACATGAAAAGTAAAGAAAACCTAATCAATTTAGAGAGCATCAATGAAATAACCCATTGACAAAATTAAGATATTTGGAACTGTAATTCAAATCCATCCTATATTAATTCATTGATAAACCGAAGTTCATACCACAAACAAGTTTCGGTTGGTGCAGACCATTTATATTAAAAATGCAAGAAGTTCAAATGGGAGGTTCAAACCACAAATAAATACCCAAATTAAACCAAGTACATAAAAACCTAGTAAATAACAAAACTCACTTACCTTAACCGACACGTAGAAGAAGTCACTGAAGCACATGAAGGAAGAAGATGACGGAGCTGGAGTGAGCTAACATCCAAATAAAATAACAAAAATAAAGAAAAGAAAACAATGACAATCAAAGCAGTACGCAAATTGATATAAATTCATGTTCAGAAGTCATAGTTATAACATTTGATTGTCATCATGTCATGCAAGAAAATCCAGTCATTTGCCTTTTAAAACATAAAAAGGATGATACAAGTTTCTCTTTTCAATGAAGAAAAAAGATGCAAAATGACTATGCTATAAAATATAGAAAAAAATACAAATTCAATTAAAATGTGTAGAAAATCATCGTTGACATTGTCAATTAGCAAAGGAAATGAATGTCAAAATTGAATACCTGCTGAAGCTTCTCTTCAATCTCCTTGAAAATAGAAATATTGCCAACAAATGAGTACCTACAACTAAGCAATAATCAATAAGATCTTAACCAGCATTAATTATTTGAAAGAGATCTTAAATTAACTAGATAAACTTGAAAATCTTACTTTTACCTATTTTTCACTCAATTCCTTTAAATAACATTTAAAAATCTGGAGGCAACAATATATACATCCATAACATACTTATTACTGAATAACCAACACAAGAAATGAAACTTTATGGCCATAACGGAACCTGAAACTTTCAATACGAAACATAATCAAGCAAGGCCAACAAAACCAAAAAAAAAAAGAGTAAAATCTAAGCTTCAATAACATTTTATGGATTCCCATCAAACCAAAAAAAGACAACAAAACTCTTAAACAAAGTACATGGACAAGGTTATTGTTTGAGGAACCTATCCACACAAAATGTGAAAGACATCCAAACGAAAAATTTGTAATAGACTAAAAACATTAGTGAAACTAAAATTGCATAAAGAAATCTAACAACCAATGATGTCCCAATACCTAAAAAGCATCTATGAAAGGGGAAAAATAATTCATTCTTATCCCCTACTTTCAATTGTTCTTAACTCAAAAGTGTAATTACAGTGGGGGCTAAGTACTGGAATGGTAATGACTGAATTACGAGGATTTCTCCATATCTTAAATAACCGAGTTAAAGTAGCGAAGTTAGTGATGCAGTGGGCAATAAAAAGTCTAAAATGATGCCACTGACGTATAGTCCTAGCAATGGACATCCTCTCATAAATATTACTGCAGGAATCAAAACAGAACAAAAGGTGAAAAACTGAGGAATGGGGGAGAGTAAGACAAGAAATGGAAGCTCAAGTATTTATGGTGACTACGTTCAATCATAATTTGAAAGGGAAAATGAGAATTCTTGCATCTATAACTCTTTATCTAGTTGGTAGGAAAGCCACGTTACATAT
>JANITW010000005.1:51769717-51780604 GCA_027564335.1 Erythroxylum williamsii
GAACATTTATATTTATCCATCTTAAATTTTATTTTTTAAGAAAATGAATCGATTCACTATATTAGTACTCCTCTTTTATATATATATATATATATATATATATATAGTAAAGACTAGTTTAACTTACTCGAAAGGAAAACATTAAGAGAGCAACATCAATATCACAGATCGAGCACTTTAAGTAGGTCCATATTAAGATTTTTGCTACACAGAAAGAACTGAGTCTATGATACACAAGAGTGGGCAAATTAATCTTCCAAGAAACCCAACTTATTTCCTAGATTAGTTACTCAAACCAAAAGGGTACGACTTTCTTTCTCGATAGCATTTCTTGAGCATGTGGAATAGCTCCAAGGAGCAAATTTCACGAGTCAGGCATGTGTTTGAATGTCTTGTCATGCCTTCTCTTTCTGAAACAGGAATATGGAGCTCAGGACAAAAGTGGCCGGTTTTTATGTTTTGTGTTTTTTTCAGTTGAGACAAAATGATCCATGGTAAGTTTCGAGAACTGCTACAAATGCTACTGAGTAGAGGAATACTACAAATGCTACTAACAGAATGAGACTGATTAATACAAAATAGCAACTTTATCCAAATCTCTCCCCCTACTTGTCTTATTCTCTGTTCTGATGAAATCAGGATAGGAAAATTTGTGTCAAGAAACTGTTTCAGATCTCTGCAAGTCTCATCCTATTTTTTTCAGCTATCTCCAACAATTTTAAAATGTTGAAAGATTTCCTGAACTAATTTATATTAAGTATGGAATTAGTTATAACAAACTATTTTAGGAATATGCGAAGTTGGTATCTTCTGCTAACAAGTGGATTAGTAGCTAGGTTCCATCCTTGGAAAGAGTTTCCAGTCAACGACAATCCCCGTCCTGTTGCGCCACAATAATGCGGTAACGAAGTTTGCGCTTATTATAATTTAGAAGAATAAGTAAATTTGATTATGGGAATTATTAATACAGTGACACTCAAATAGTTTTGTTTTTCCTTGAAATTTTTAAAATAAGCATAAGTCGAGGAGGAGTGTATTGTATTGGTAAAGATTACAGGCAACTTACAATATAAAATTTAGATGCGAGTTGTTGGCAAGTCTGATGATTAAAAAAGTTACAAAGTCTTGGTTTGATTTTTATGAAAATGAACATATAAATATAATACTGAGGACTCGTAAGTCGTAACCATTGACATGCCAACGGTAACCGGTACCCTTGGCGCTAGATTCTTTTCCGACGTATTTTTATATATTTTTTAGGCTAATATCAAAGATATGAAGTAGCGAAATAATGGCGAGAATTTAGGTTGGGCTATCATTTTCTGACACAAGTGTCGGTGACGGGACTGTGTCGAGGCTCCTAGGTGTTAAAAGTGTAACAAATGCGAGCTTGTGAGTGTGTGTGTTTTTATACATAACTCTAATGAGGTAGGTTGTCTGCTCTAACCCAGTCTTTGTTGAACTTTCCACTTCATCTACATTTCTCTGAGTCTATTTATTACCTCGCAAAGCTCTAAGCTTTCAACACTGGCCCCTTCTGTCACGCCTCACTCAAAGATCAAAACTTTGCTTTGCGAAACCGCTATTTCTCTCTCTTCATTGACGTTTGAGCTGTTTCTCCTTGGTGGGTTCCTAACTTATTTGCTTATATTGATATAGAGAGGAAGCTTGAGGCTGTAAGATAGAAAGCAGGCAATATGGGTGTGGATTTGAGGCAAGTGGTTGCTGGGATATTAACAGTAACTATGTTCGTGATGCTTGGGGACATGCTCAAGAGAGATTACCTTGAACCCGTTGAAGTATGTTTCCTTGTTTGTTATTCTTTTCCATTTTAAGTGCTTAGATCTCGAAAGTCGCTCTTACAATTCAACATCAGTTTCTGTTATACCTTTTTCTTATCCCCCAATTTAAAACTTCCAAGATTACATTCTTATGTGTTATCTATTGCCTGCATTATTGGTTTCTTACGGATAAGATCCCTAAAGTTGCTTTTATTCAATGGCCGTAGCTTTATTAATCTCTCTTCTTTTGAAAGAGGAAGGTAGTCTTATCTAGTTGTCATAATGTATTTGCTTGTGTGATAGGTTAAGATCTTTAAGTAGAATATATTGTTCTAATAAGTCTGTACATTATATTTGCTGTCTTAGCTGAATGAGACATTAGGATGGCTGGTTCAGTTTGTGGATTGAGCAAGAGCGAAATAAATGAACTCTTTCCAATCGTTTAGGCCGACCTAGTTGCTGGTTATTTTTGCACGATAAAGCCGCATATAAACTTCATGTTTTGTCCTCATATTTTGCCATCTCCAGTTGGAAAAAGTGTTCTTTGGTTGGCATAAGGGAAGTAGGGAACTCATTAAGAAAGTTATTGATTATATTGCACTTCCAGTTCTATCATTTTCTTTCCCCCATTTCTTTTTCCCTCTTTATATTCCATTCTTTCCATTTTATATTTTCGCATTTTTGAATTTATGAAGGAAAAATTTCCAGAAGAAGTAAGGGACCTTGAGTTTCATGGCGGTAAGGTCTCAAAGCAAGGGCTTGCTACATTCTCTAAGACAAGTGATGGGCCTTGGGTGGTGGATGGTGAGCAGCTAAAACCATGTTGGACGAGATCCGATTCTGGTTAGTTAATACATCACCAAAATCTTAGTAATTTAACTCCGTTTCTTGCAAAAGGATGTACCATTTCGCATGCTCACTGATGCACCAAGGGTTACAACTTCACTTTACTTACTGTCATTTTTTCTATGCCAACAGATGAGGTAGATAAATCAAAAGGGTATGTAACTTTCTCGTTAACTAATGGCCCAGAGTATCATGTGTCACAGGTACTTTTAGCTACCATTTAATCCATCGGAACTTTTAGTTGTTTTTTTATTGCCTTCCATGCTAAATAAACAAAGACTTACTCAGAAACATTATTATCTTCCTGTTGCAATTCTTTTGGTATACCAGGAGGTTGTTTTATGTTCTTTTTCCTGGCAAAACTTTCTAATGTTGGATAATGTTTGAGTAATCTTTTCCACTTAATTGTGTGTGTTTGAATATAAGCTTATTAACCTAGGAGCTTCATTCTGGGTCTTGATACAGAAATCATTAGAGGAGGAGTAGTTCCTGTACTGTTTATCTTTCTTTACTTAGTCTAAGTACTCTTTCAACATGAAAAATCACTAGACAATGCAATGATATTGGACTGTCTGGAGCAACTATTTAGGAGAAGGGAGCAGAAAAGCAGCATAAAGAATTACAAAATTAGGAAAAGGAAAAATGAAAGGAAGCAAGAAATTCAAACATATGTTAGTCAATAATAATGTTCTAACATGGAAACTGGATTTATAATAGTTTAGGAACAAAAACCATACAAACATATATAGTTTATTCCTAGGTGTATTCGGCCAAATTTCTTATTAGGTGGTCTTGCTTCATGCAACTGGTTGGTTCTTTACTGATTTCTAAAGTTTGTTAATGTTAGATCTGTTCTTTGTGTTCATCTTGAGATGCTCACACGACATTGTACAAGCATGCTGTTGGCTGTATTATGATTATGCCATCATTTATTAAATCTATGTACTTGCCTTTCCATTTGACCTTTCACTATAAACTTATGATCAGCTTAATAGGTTATGTTATGCTTTATGTAATTAATATAACTGATCCATACAACTCAAATTCTTGACATGTACAGGGATTGTGTTGGTTTGAGACATATTTGACTTTTTCTCCTTCCCAAGATTTCTCCTATATTTCTCCCATTTCATCCATTCTTCACCTGTTCCTCACTTTTTCCTAGTCTCTCTTTTCAATTGCTATGGACTTACCTCATTCCCCTTCGTTCTTGTATTTTAGTGCTCTGTTCCTCTACTTCATACTTGTGGTCCATCAACATTTGTAATAATTTTCTTTTCTTTCAACTTTTAAAAAAAGAATTGTATTGCATTTTTCTTTCATTGGTAGTCCGTATGTCTAAATTGTGACTCTTTGATGTATTGATGATAGTAATGAAAAGAGAATAAAGTTTATAAAAGAAATAAAAGAGAGAAAGTCATTTAGACACAAACTTTGATTTGGTGGAATGAAGAGTGAGAATTGAGGTGATAGCAAGGCAACAAGGGTTGATATTTAGTTTATGCTATTTTTCTTATTAGATAGGGTGTATTGTAATAATATGTAAAATATATTGTCATAGTTTATTTAGGACTTAGCTTATTTAAGAATAAAGAATCCTTATTAAAGAATGATTTCTATTTTGGATAGTTTAGTTAGGAATCCCTTTTGTACTAGATTAACGGTTTGTATATCAACTTAAAGAAGTGTTCCTTCATGCATCCAAGTGTTGTATTTTTGGGTTTTGTTGTATCCTTCTGTGGAGTAGAGATGGATCTCGAGAGAATTAAGACTATGCTTGATTGACCTATCCAAAAGGATGTGCACGAGACACAATGTTTTCATGGCCTAGCGACATTCTTAAGGATTCATAATAAATTGGCCAAATTTAATAGGATCCAAGGATAGTGTGTTTTATATTTTTAGTCCATAATGGTACCTATAACTGATTTATGATGAAGTGTTGGTTTACTTGGGCAAAGATAACAACTAAAGCCTCTGAAGAAATCAAGAAACGGATGATTGAATCTTCTGTTTTACTTCCAGATTGTTCGAATTACTTGTGATGAGTCTAATTTGGGAACTAGAGATATACTCAACCAAGAAAGACTCCTAATTGCTTACTTCGATGGGAAGTTAAGTGTAGAAACAACGATATTTGACCTATGATAAGGAATTCTACATAGTAATACATTCCCTTTAGTATTGGCATCATTATATCTTGTATAAGGAGTCTATTCTATATTTGGATAAGAATCTTTTAAACACTTCAAGTTCTAAAAGAACTTGAACACAAGGCACGTCTTAAAAAGTGAATTTTTGGACCAACTTAACTTCGTTACTAAACATTGGCAAGAGTTGAGACAACAAATATGTTGAGTAGAAAGAACCATTTCCTTAATACTTTGGCAATAAAAATTGTGGAATTTGATCACCTAAAAAGAAAATATATTTCAAATTGTGATTTTTGGATAATTTATTCAGAAATTGCACTGGACAAAGGGACAACCACTTCCCTTTTATGATCTATGATGATTAGAGAAAATCAAGTTTGCTTACCCAGTATTAGTATAATGGAATATAAGATTGAAAATTACATGGAGGGGCAGCAGGTCACTTTGGAAGATATAAAACCATGTCAATAGTTAAAGACTGCTCTTTGTAGGCCCTCTTTAAATAAGGACATGGCTAAGTTCATGCAACAATATTAAATATGTTGTTAGCTAATGGAAAGAAGCAAGGATTTGTACTATATGCATAATTGTATCGCGTAAACCATGGTAGGAGGTAAGTATGGATTTTGTCTTAGCATTGCCTAATTTTAAAGAGGTTATGATTTTATTTTGTGGTGGATGATAGGTTTTCTAAGATGAATTATTTCATTCCATGTCTCAAGACTTATGGTCCACATTGCTACTCTTCTTCAAAGAGTTTGTATGTCTCCATAGATTGCCTTTAACCATTATCTTTGATTGCAATGTGAAAATTATAGAGTTGTTTTTGGAGAACTCAATGAAAGGCATTGAACACTAAGCTTAAGTTTTCAAGTTCTTTTCATCCACAATCTGATGAGCAAATAAGAGTAGTGAATAGAAGCTTCGGCGAGTTGCTGAGATGTTTGGTGGGGATATTGTGAACAATTGGGGCCCAATTCTTCTTACATTTGCATAGAGTAGTTCTATAAATAGGTCAACTTGTAAGAATTCTTTTGAGATAATTTTTGAAGTTCAACCAAGGAAGCCTATTGATTTGATTCCTTTACCACAAACAATAAGAGTTGGTATGGAAGTAAAGGTTTTGCCCAATATAAGAGATATCTTTGATGAGGTATAACAAAAGATAACAAACAACAACTTGACTTATAAAGAATGTATTGATCAAGCTTGTTGTTTGGTCTAATGAAATGAACGGTATATGATGATAGTAAGGATTCGTCTAGAGCATTTTCTAACAGACAAATATAAGAAACTTTATTCAAGAAGTGATTGACCTTACAAGACCTATAAAAAGATTAGTGTTAATGCTTATGTTTTGGAATTACCAAGTGATATAGGAACTAGTCCTATTTTCAATGTTGTAGACTTAACTATGTATCATAGATGTGATGTTACACATTCTCTGATTGCAGCTGTGAAAATTCCAAGCATTCTCTTCTCCAATAGGAGAAAGAGGATTTTCTTGATGAAGAATTATGGCTACAAGAGCTTGTGGATATTGACAATTTCTTGTCAATTGGAAAAGAGGATCAATTTTTGATAGCATTTGAGTTTTATAATCTAAATTTACAAAGTTGAATCCAAACTTGATCAGTATTTGTCACATTCTATGTTCAGGAAGACTTTAAAATATTCAGGGAGAATTGATGGAAAAGAGATTAACAGTTTACAAAATAACTACAAGAGGACATATCACTCAACCACAGACTTTAATTTGGTGAAATGAAGTGTAGGAGTTGAGGTGATGAGAAGGATTGAAATTTACTTCATGCTAAGTTTTCCTTATTAGATATGGAGTAATTATATGTTAGCAGGGACAGATCCACATTGGGGGCAAGTGGAGGCACTTTCCCTCGCATCCAAAAGATTTCATATAAAAAATTTATTATTTTAAGTTTTTATCCCATAAAAAAATAAAATTTTGCTCCCATTAAAATTTTGCCTCATTAAAATTTTGCCCCCACTCAAAAGATATTTTGTATCCGTCCCTGTGTTAGGTATATTGTTTTTGACTTAAACTTATTTAAGAATTAAAAAATTTTATTAGAGCATGATTCAATTCTATTTTGGATATTTTAGTTGGGAATCTCTTTTCTATTAAGGGTTCCAAGCACTTTTTTATATTTACGTATAATCTGTCCTTTAATAAAGTAAATTTTCTCTACAAACTTGAGCTTTCAGGTAGAAAGTGTGATTCTTAGCTTTAGGAGTGATTCTTAATTCCTTACCTTCTATTGCTTGTTTTACTTACCAAAATTCCGATACTTTTAGTCTGAGTTTCTAGCCATTAAGAGCTTAAAATTTCAGTCATATCAAACTTGAAATTCAAGCAGCCAAATTCTTTAAGTTTTGCGAGTTCTACCTACTAGTTTAACATATGTTCTATTTGTCCTACATTAATTGGCCTTCCTCTCA
Source organism: Erythroxylum williamsii (assembly GCA_027564335.1). Classification (NCBI taxonomy): domain Eukaryota; kingdom Viridiplantae; phylum Streptophyta; class Magnoliopsida; order Malpighiales; family Erythroxylaceae; genus Erythroxylum; species Erythroxylum williamsii. The sequence continues at coordinate 51,776,955 of JANITW010000005.1, forward strand.
AGCTATAATGTCTGAACTGACATCATGCTGCTCTTGTTCATATGTGCTTCAGTAATTGATTGGAAGTTTGCCTTGCTTTTTGAAAATGTCATAGTTTCTCTATAGCTGTCGCTCGATGAGCGGTCTAAATTGACTCTCTCACTTTAATGGCTATTATTTGTTCTTTGTATTGCATTGAGAGGGTTTTGGTTAATTACTAGTTCACTTTTGATTCATTTCCATGCTTACCTAATTGGAAAGTCTTGTTTCTTGTTCCTTGTCTAATCTAGTTTCTGTTGACTGCATTCTGTAGATTGCCGATGCGGTGGTAGTAGCACAACATTTAGGGGCAACTCTCGTGCTCCCGGACATAAGAGGAACCAGGCCAGGTGATGAGAGGTACATGCTCTGCTCTCACTAGCATTTACTAATTGATCTTCTTTGTTAATAAATTTCTGAGACTAACATCAGTGTCCATGTTCCTTCTCTTGTCTTTTGGATTAGTTGGTTTCTCTATGGTTACAACACTTGCTTTTCTGCTTCTGCATCAAAGAATCCATCCTCTCTCTTTTATCATACTACTGCCGCAATTTTTATTGCGTCTTTTGCCTCTTCCTTGACTTCATTCCTATCAGACAAAAAACAGTGCAAGTTTGTTGTGACTTCTAACATATAAATCTTGCCATTGGCTTAAAGAAATATATGGAATGATTATTCAACAACTTATTTTTCGGAAATATTTAGATATATTATCATTTTGTGACTGAGGAATACATTTCATTTATTGACGTTTTATTTACTCTCAAAGGCTTGCCAGCAAGATTTAACCATACTTATAGTGCATACCTATATTGGCAGTCCTGAATCAGCCAGCACAAGCACTTTTTAGTAATACTCTTGACAAATAAATGATCGAGGAAACCTAAAATAGTCTAATTCAAGTTTGGATCAACTATTAGTTTGATATGAAGTTTTTTGTAGATACTAACATAACTGAAAATTTCAGGAAGTTTGAAGAAATATACGACGTTGGGAAATTTGTCAGAAGCCTGGATGGTTCAGTGAAAGTAATTAAAGATCTTCCTGATGACATATCAATTAGAAGTTTTTCTGTTGTCAGGGTCCCCAATCGAGTAACAGAAGATTACATTGTGGAACAAATTGAACCAATATTTAGAACAAAGGGTAACATCAGACTGGCTACTTATTTCCCCTCGGTAAATATGAGGAAGACCATACAAACTAGTGGTAGCGAATCAGTTTTATGTTTGGCAATGTATGGAGCTTTAGAGTTGCAGCCAGAGGTTAATGAAGTGGTTGCCTCAATGGTTGAGCGGCTAAAAACATTGGGTCGTAAGTCAGATGGTCGTTTTGTGGCTGTTGACTTGAGAGTTGAGATGCTAGAAAAGAAGGGCTGCCACCTAACTGGGGCAAGTCGAGCAAAAAGTTGTTATAATGCACAGGAGATTGCTATATTTTTGAGGAAGATTGGGTTTGACAAGGATACCACGGTCTATGTGACTCAGTCTAGGTGGGATGACAACCTTGACGTTCTGAAGGATATATTCCCCAAAACTTACACAAAGGTAAAGCATTATTTCTTTTAACCCTTCCTTGTGGTTATTATTCAACTGGTTATTGGTAATGTTTTGATGAAGTTTGATATGTGATTAGTAAATGGATCTTGAGATGATTTTTCTAATGGAAGAATCCAGGGGATTATATGAATCTGCCATTATCACTAGCTGACTTGTCTAGTTGAAAACCTTTCGGTTTCCCTAAAAACCGTGAAGCTAACAAAGTGTTTATTGCAGGAGAGCATAATATCTGCAGATAAGAAGTCAAAGTTCCTGGAGTCGGAAGATTCGGAGATTGAAAAGGTTATTGATTTCTACCTTTGTTCTCAAAGTGATGTCTTTGTACCAGCCATCTCAGGTTTATTCTATGCCAATGTTGCTGGTAAGAGAATAGCATCTGGTAAGACCCAGATACTTGTCCCAGCTGAAATTCCAGGTTCCTCAGCTCCTGTCACCGATCATTTTTCACCCTACATCTTGAAGCAAAACCACATGGCGTATTCGTGTTTTTGCTCCTAATCTGTACGGAATCAGAATCGGGAGGAAGAACAAGACCTTCTAATTCAAAGTTTCAAGAGTCCGCAGCTGTTTTTGTAAAGAAACCATGGTTGAGATACGTTAGTATGGGGCACAAAAGCCAAGTAGTATTGAATATTTTCTACTCTATGGTGAGTCCTTAAGATTGCATAAGAAGCGTACAGTAGGCTTCATGTCGAAGAATTTGTGTTTTAGTCTTGTTTTTGTTTTTCTTATATTAATTTTGTTTTGTGGAAACTGAGTGACATTTTATAGTGATTTCGTAATTGTATGATTGATGAATGTCTTAAAGACAGTTGAACTTCTGTGAGATTCTGTTGTGTGAAAAGATTATTCATTTTTTTAAATTTATTTTGGTCATTGTACCCACCCACCATTCGAAGCCCTTAGTGGAGAAAGTTGCTGTATGGCATGGGTACTTTGATAACTCTGGAGGACAGCCGTGTCTGTTTAGGCCCTAAGCAGAATTGAAGTTTTGGCGTTGCCTAAAGTGTTTGTTTTCCAATGATAACAGTCATTTCCTTCCTACCCTCTCTCTGGGTTGCTAAGGTCGACCGAAGCTTAAAGATGCACGTATCGGATGCCCACTTTTTGGAGGGGAATTATGAATCTTGAGCATGCATACATGCGTGCTCTGACAAGTCAATCAATCGTTCGTCCGATGCGTCAGCTTAATTTCCATCATATTTCACGTGCGCAGTACTTCAAACCTGGCGATACGCCACTTGAATATTTAAGGTGAATTTAGCAGTGAAAATTATGCGACCAGGCTCGTTTGGTTGGGTTTTTATTAGTAGAATTTTTTTTAAAAATTAGTTGACTGTTTAGCTGTCAATTAAAAAATAGATTTTTTAAAAGAGCTTCATACAGTAGACTGTTTGGCAACATAAAAATAAAAAGTACTTTTATTAATTTTAATTATATTTTATTTTATAATAAAATTATTTATGTTAAATAATTTTTAAAGTATACTAAACAATATGCAAAGTACTATATTGTAGGAAATTTTAGATAACCATCTTGTAGGAAATAATTTAAAAAGATGTCTCTTTTTTTATAATAAATAAAATTAATATAAAAAATAAATATTAAAATATAAAAAATTAAATAATATTATAATCTCATGCATTTAACTATTTCAACTTAGAATATTTATTTTATACATGGACTCCATCTCACAAGCTTATAAAATTTCTAATAAAAGCATTATTCAACTCTTCTCCACGTTCTGACTAATTTGTTCATTGCACTAAACTCACTCGTTCTCGCGCAGAAGCATCATAATATGGAACGATCTATGCGTCTTCTGTCCATTGTTTTCACTGCAGATGCAGAAACGAAGAGTGTTGTAGGAAGGAACAAAATGGAGGCATGGGAACATAAAATGAAGATACAGAGTCTAAAGTTAGGAACTTTACATTTCTTCATAAACATATCCAATTTTCCAAAATTGCAACTAAATTGGTTGCATCATTTACAAATCACGAAAAGAATTTTAGGGTCCACAGTTCAAAGAATCAGGGATCATGTCATTTGAAACTTCTACTACTGCCTTCT
>JANITW010000005.1:52025465-52035830 GCA_027564335.1 Erythroxylum williamsii
TTTCTTAACCAATTTTATACATTTTATTATTATCAAAACATAAGTGGGATTTAATTTGTCAACCACCCTTGGTCCAACATTCCCTCCCTTCATCCCCCTCTTTGTCCCCAACACACTCCACAAACCAAACTACCCCACCTCTACCACCAACCAGTACTTTTTCACTTCCATATGACAGTGTGTATCCACAAAACACAGGGGCTAGAAAGACTTGGAAGCAAATTGTGGGTGATAATTCGAATTCTTCCTTGATCTACTATCCACCAGTAGAGATTGAAGGAAAGCTAGTGATAACTCCAAGGTTAGACATTCTGCAAGAGGGAGCTAGGTCATGGGAAGCAACACTCATTTTTTTTATGGATAAAAGCTCAGCTTTTCCAGTCATACTAGCTTAGACCCAGACAAATTGGAAAGGTAAGGGGCTAATGGAAGTTATGCTAATAGAGGAAGATAACCTGATATTTAACTTCTCCACTAAATCAGAAACTCAAAAGGTAATTGAAGAAGGCCCTTGGCGCATTTCTCCTTTATTTCTTCAAAATTGGCAACTAGGTATGGAATCGGAGAAAATTTTCATTGAAAAATATTCCTATTTGGGTCAATATCCATAATATTCCTTCGGAATATTGGACAACTAAAGGATTGAGTATACTAGCTAGTTATTTAGGAAAACCAATTAGTATGGATGAAAACATTGCTTTAAGAAAACATATTGGATTTGCACGATTAAGTGTAAGTATGAATATTTCTAAGGAAATGAAAGATAGCATACCCATCCTAAGATTGGATGATGGGCATTCTCTCAGAGAAGACAAGGTATTGGTTACATACCAATGAAGGTCTTCTTTAAAAGCATAAGGTAAAGAATGGAAACCAATAGGGAAAGTTTTCACTAGAGGACATTATTGGGAAGTGTCGGGTTTGGAGAAGAAAAATTCTGCAAATAAAAAAGAGTTAGAGGAAGTTGAATATATTTCAGATAATCTTGTGAGACAAGGCAGATGGTTCAAGTTGAAAGTGAACTAACTATAAAATATGAGAGTGCCCTAGTGGAAATACTTCCAGATTCACATCTACAAGTGGAAATTCAATAACAACCTTTAACTACCTCCAATAAAAAGTCAAGGAACAACCAGGAAAGTAAAAAGAAAATTGGTGAGACAAATCCTTGTCATAGAGACAAGGAAATCCAACTAAATGAGCATACCTAACAGTTGGAAGAATAGCAAAACGAAGCTACTTAAAAGGAACATTTTGAATAAATAATTTCACAGAAAAGTAATAGGAGCTGTAGGAAAGGCTCCAAAGGGAAAATCAATCTCATATGAACCTGATAGTTTGGAAAGTAAGAGGAATAAATAACCCTTGTAAGCTTAATGTGGTAAAGGATTTTGTTCTAAAGTAAAAGCCTTTGTTATTTTCTTTGCTGGAAACAAAAATTAGGAAAGCTAATCTGAATAAATTAGGTTGTTTGGGAAGCAAATGGAAATGTCTCACTAATCACCAATGTCACGCATATGGAAGGATTATTATTGTTTATGATGGAGATTTCTTAGAAGTGAAGGTATTGGAAACCAATTAGTAATTCATTCACACGACGCTTAAATTCAAAATTGAAAACACTTATGTTCTTGCTACATTTGTCTACGGCTTTAATATAGGTTTTCAGAGAACTGAATTATGGAACTCCCTTCGAAGACTTAAAGCTTTAGTTAGGGGTCTATGTTTAGTTCATAGGGATTTTAATGCAAATATATACAAAACAGAGGCAGAAAGGAATTGCAACCTACTCAATTACACTACGGATATGTTTGATTGCATATAGGATGTGTAGTTTGTTAAGCCAAAATAACTTTACGATTAATAATTTTGATGAAGACCAAATAATAATGCAGATACAAAATGAGATGGAAGTTGAAAATGAGACAGAAGCTGAAAGTGAGACAGAAGCTAAAAATGAGACACAAAAAATGAGACGGAAGAATGAGATGCAAGAAATGAGATGGAAGAATATGAGACAGAAGCGAAAGTTGAATATGAGTCGAAAGAAAATAAGGCAAAGCAAAGCTAAAAATGAGACGATAGAAGTGATACGAAGTGAAGCAAAATAAGACAGAAGAAATTGAGTTGAAAGAATCGAAGACGAAGACCCGATACCCCGTCGGATGATAAATCGGTTTGAGTTAGTTACAGAACTCAACTGAATAACTGTTTCTTTAAAGATCAAGAAACAAGAAGAAATAAGTAGTTTTCCAGAAGTAGTTGAAGACGAAGACTATAAATACGATTCGAAGTCGAAGACTGAAAAAGTTAGTAATTTTCAGGAAAGGCTAGAGATTCAAAAGCTAGAAATTTTATTCATTATACTAAACTTAGAGCTACTATTGTCTGTAACAAAGCTCGAAACATCTTTTAATAGAAGGAAGAAAAGTTGATAGCCTGAAGAGGCTAAGTCAGAAAAGAATACTTGTTGTAAGAGACTTGAAGAGGCTCGGTGAAAAGAATACTTGTATCTTTAAGAAGTATAGTGACATCTCAGAAGGGATTCTGAGGACTGGATGTAGCCCATAGTTTGGGATGAACCAGTATAAAACTATTGTATCGATTCTTACTCTCAACTCTCAACTTTTAATTTTTATTGTTGATACAAATATTTAGAAGTAGATTGCAATACTTCATAATACTGTTTTTCAATCGTTTGAGAAAGCAAGTTTTTTTTTATAAAGAAGTTTGTTTAAAAGGGGATTGTATTCAAAAATGGATACACAATTCAACCCCCCCTCCCCCCTTCTTGTGCATTTTGTATATCGAATATTAAGTCTACACTAACATGTGATTCACTTCATATACTATTTCCAGTTTCATATTTCATTTTTATATTCTATATTATTATTTTTATCTTCTTTTATCTGTTTATCCCCTTTATTTATATTTTGCTAGGATCTTGGTATCTAGTATTGGATGGACAATCCTAAAATCAGAAATCAGACAAAGTATATTTCTTAAGGAAGTACTAACCTCCACGCCTCACTTAACGTATGTGATTATATGGTGTACATTAAGGACAATGCACAATTTTAAGTATAGGAAAGGGGTTAATGATTTTAATCAATTTCTTAAGCTTATTATAATCTTTGTTATTAAACTTTATTAACTAATATTTTGAATTAGTTGAAAATTTTCCATCAATACTTTATTTCATTATTGAATTTTAATTTGAATTGGTATGCAAAAGGATGATAATTATAATGATAATTAGAATAAACTTGGTTTTATCAGTCATATTGTTAATAATTATTGAAATAGTCAAGTTAAATAAAAATTGCATATTATTTGCACACATAAAACTACTTTTTCAAGAGCTTTTAAGCCCAAGAACAAAATTTTAAAAAAAATTAAGCTCTGATATTCTTTCACATGTGTTATCATACATAGTTAAATAATTCAAGAACTTGCTTTTATATTCTTATTGAGATCATATTTTGTTAAACTAGAAGCATTGGAATGATGAAAGGCACTTAGATTCAACAATTTGTTGAAGACAATTTCTTTGATAATTACCTTACCCATAATTTATCCTTTTGGAGTAAATTTAAGCCTTAGCACATAGAAAATCTATCTCTAGACTTTTTTTTATTTGCTTTTACCCATTTGTCCTTGAGTGTTTCCATTTTTGGAAACTAATCTCTCACCTCTAGTAAGTTTCTATCCTGGAATAGTGCTTCTTCTTCGATAGATGAGCTTCCCTTCTACCAAGAGGGCCTCTTGAATGCTTGGGATATGGAGAAAGAGGGGCTTCCCTCCCCTTCTAACATGAATTGGGAAGAATTCCTAAAACTAACCAAATCTCTAAATGGGAAGAAATTAGGAGAAAATTTTGCTACAATAATCTGTGAGGAGAGTGTCAGAACTAATTTTAAGCGACTTGAGGGGGCTTGGAAAAATAAACTGCACATTTAGTGTAACAAGGGATAATTGAAACATTTTCAAAATGTTGTGAAAGAGGGAGTGCTTACACCTCTTATTGAGCTTCTAAAAGTTGGTGCAAATATTTGGTCCTTATCTTTGGTAGGTTTCTTTTGCAACAAAAGCCTTGCTATTTCTGTTTTACATGCTTAGGTTATAGCTAGGTAGGGCTAAAAGGGACTGGAGAAAGTAATGGTAATGGATGATGATTCATTTCTTTTCAAAATCACGAATAAGTGTTGCTTAAATGAGATTATTGGAAGGCCAACCTATGTTCATTCACAGATGGAAGCCAAGTTTAGAATTTTATAGAGGCAACATTGATGTCTTTCCTTTGTGGGTCACTTTCAACAATGTCCCTTTTGAATTTTAGACAATTAAAGGCTTAAGATATTTAGCAAACCCACTAGGAAAACCTATTTGTATGGACTCTCAAATTGCTAATATAAAACAAATATGTTTTGCAAAAATTTGCATTAAGATAAAAAGGAATTTTGAATTGCCAGATAAGTTGTCAATCGTGAAGCTTGGATGGTTGATAACTTTAGACAACTCAAAGGAACCTAATTAGGAAAAACTTGTTGGGCACCGTTGCCGGAACCCAACTCTGACGAATATCATAATACTTGAGTGTATGATCCGATAGGGTTATTTCCAAAAACCCCATATTAGGCATCATTCCACAAGGGTGGCGTGCCCATGACAATCAAACATCAAAACAAACTTATTACCTTAATGATGGATCCTATCTTTAAATGTGAAGTCCAACTCTTGTTGAAATATCATAAGAATCTCATGTCTTTACTTCATCATACTTGTTAATAGATTACATACAAATAATCATCATCATTACATTTCAATACCCTCAAACAAAAGGGTTTTACAAAGCTATAATGGCTTCTCAACCCGCCTTACAACATAATCCGAAAACGCAAAATACCAAACAAGCAAATTCGGAGTGATGCCTTGATTCTCTTTTACTCCATCTCTTGCTCATAACCTGGAGATAGGGATAGGAGGGGTGAGCTGGAGAGCTCGTGGGTAACAAGTTTGTAATAAGGAATAAGCAAAATCATTGAAGTATGTCATTTGTCATAGAAAATTTATCAAGCACATAGTTCTCAAATTTTCAAACAAAATTCATAATCTTAACTCAAACTCATGGTTCAAATATCATCACTTAATACTCAATTATACACTATTCATGACTATGCAAAGATGTAATGCACAAACAAATGGCTCGAGGGTTCTATGAAAACAGAAGGTAGAAACTGAAGTTTGCATCGTGAACATAATGAGTCCATTTTCAAAGCTCATATATCACAAGCGGGCAGCCGGGAGAAGGCTCTTGTCAATGTGCACGTGATGAACAAAATCGTTCTACTCTCGCCCAAACAGAAGCACATAAGCAATGCTCAAAATCATTTTATAAAAAATGAAGTGTTTTCATACTTTTCATGCTTTTCATTCAAACAGAATGCCAAGTCATGTTTCAAGGCATAACATAAAATATTACAATGTATTTCCATCTTTATTTTAAAGTTCATCAACATAATTCATATATCGAAACATGTAATAGTTTTGCAAATCATTCAAAAGCAATCTTTATGAAATAATCAAAATCATTTTATTTTCTTGACTTGGAAAAACATTAATGGCTCATTACTACTATCATAAACATGAAACCCACCTGATTTCCTTGCTTATAGGCTTGCTCAAACATGCCTCTTCTCTTGTTCCTCTTATCTCTTTGATCCCTTCATTCTTCACCAAATGAAGGGATCTTTAGCTCAAACGGAAACTCTTCTCTTCCTCTACTTGTTTCTTTTCTTGATCAACTCCAAAATATCTCTTGTAGGTTAGGGGAAATTGAAACCCTAACTTGTTTTCTCTTCTTTCTCTCTTTCTCTTCTTCTCTTTGTACTTCTCTCTCTTTTTCATAACATTCTCTCTCTTTTTTCTAGAATTTTCATTCTTCCCCTCTACTTATCCTTCCATTCATGTTTTTATTTTTCATTTATAAGCAAGACAACACTTCTTCCAGTTATGCCCTTAATGATTGAGAATTGTCTTATTTGCCCTTCCCTTTATGCCTTATATCTTTTACACTTAAGTGTCTTGCCAAAAACACCCTTGAATATTCTAACCTAGCAAATTTATTCTAGAAGACTCTTCTCTATTGTCTAATGTTTATAAGGACACCAAAATCATTCAATTTGGTTTAGTGATTCAAAAGATGCACTTCAAACATTTTTAGACTGCTCTTGTCTATAATAGTATACTATGCACAACTTCTATCCAAACTTTTAACATCTTAGAGACTGAATTAGATTCCAATTTCTTCATTCCATCTGTAGCTCCATGTATCTAGTTTACCCCAAATCATAAATCATCTTATTTGGATCTATAGAGCTCCAGAAATTATCAAAATAATGAAGTATGTTCAGTGGAATAACATCAGTTCATACTATTTAAGAGTACACTCACTGTACCCATCCCACATTTTCCACTCAATCTTTCTCACTTCATTTCAGATGGCTATGATTTTAGGTATAAATATAGAGCAACATTGTACGAATCCAATGGTTCAAGAATCAAGTCATTCGGGTGTCTATAGAAGAAGTTATGGCCAAAAGAATCAAACATAGCTTGGTCCTCAATCATATTGAACCTCTCTTAGGGCAATTAACATAACTTTCGGTATAAATTTCTGATTGAGGTGTTCTTGAGATGGTTTGAAAGAAGACTTATAGATCTGATACAAATCTCACGAAGACCTTAAAGACAAATTCTGTCATCTAGAGGATCAAATTTGGACTAGAAGATGTTCTGGCCAAGCTGAGATGAATGCTGACGTCATACTGAGACGAATTGAAAAAACAGGTATAACTTTCTGTACAGAACTCAGATTTAGGTTTTCTTTAGATGAATAGAAATGGAAATTCAAGATCTATAACTCTCATCAAGACCTTAAAGATCAATTCTATCATCTAGAGGATCAAATTCGGACTAGAAGATGTTCTAGCCAAACTGAGACGAATGTTGACGTCATACTGAGACGAATGTTGACGTCATAATGAGACAAATTGGAAAAATGGATATAACTTTCTATACAAAACTCTGATTCAGGTGTTTTTTAGATGAATAGAAATAGGACTTCAAGATCTACAACTCTCATGAAGACCTTAAAGACCAATTCTATCATCTAGAGTATCAAATTTAGACCAGAAGATGTTTTGGACAAATTGAGACGAATGTTGATGTCATACTGAGACAAATGTTGACATCATACTGAAAAGAATTGGAAAACAAGTATAAATTTCTGTACACAACTCTGATTAAGGTGTTCTTTATATGAATAGAAAGAAAACTTCAATATATACAACTTTCATAAAGATCTTGAAGATCAATTCTATCATATAAAGGATTAAATTTGAACCAGAAGATGTTCTGAGCAAACTAAGACGATGCTGATATCATGCTGACATCATATTGAGATGAATTGGAAAAATGGTGTAACATCCCATCACCGATGGGAAAGTTGATATAGCAAATTTGGATCGGGTTGTGATTATGAAAAGTAATTGCTTTGCAAATGCACCAGATGGTGCATGCACTCGTGACAATTCCCGGTTTTGTGTCCTTGTGAAAATGTGAACTTGTGTATTGATTGAATTGGAAATTGATAGGCATGAAAGCGAATGATTCTGAAAGAATTGAATCTCAATTTAGTCCCTAAGAATCTGAATTTCTAAATTGGAGTAGTAAAGTTATAAGAATTTGTATAAAGGCAATTTGGGCAGGATACTTAAGAGTATAAGGCTTAAGGTTAAAGGAAAGGGCAAAATTTAATTTTCATAACTTGTAATGGTATAAAAAGGGAAATTAGGGTTGTGAATGGGAAAGAAAGGGAGTTGTCGTGAAGAGGAGAAGAGAAGAGGAAGATGATGGGGTTTTAAGGAAACCATGAAGACTTTGAAGGTTTTTGAAGCCAAATTCAAGTAAGTTTAAGTTTCTTCCCTCTTGATTAGTTGATTGGTTCATGTTTTGAGTGATTATAGCTAAAGAATGGGTTACTGAGCTGTTGGGTTATAGGGTTTTCGATTATGGTTAATCTTTGATGTTTGTGAATGTATTTGGTTTGGAAATGAGTTGGAAAATGGTGTGGGAGTGATTTAGTAATGTTTAGATGAATTATGTGCTGAATAGATTGGAAAAATTGGATTGAATTGGTTGAAAATAAGGATTCGGGGAGGAGATCGAGCTCGCACATCGCGACGTGCTCATTCGCACGTCGCGGTACGCGAATTTGCGCACGCCGCGGTGCACGTTAGCGCTCACGTCGTGGCGCACGCAGGCCCGCACGTCGCGATGCGCGCAAGGGCACATGCTGTGACGCAATATAAGAGAGCACGCCGCGGCGCACATTTGTGCCCTCGCCACGGCGAGGACTCCTTTCCTGACTGAGCATGCTTTGGTTTTTAAACCATAACTTTTTGTACAGTTTATCAAAGGAGATATTTTCTGATTAGAGACATTGGTCTCCTCGTTATGAAAGAGGGAAGTGTTGAATACGTCTTTAAAGGTTTTTAAAATTGGGATAGAAGTTGAGTGTAAAATATGGTTATTTGTTGGAGATTAACTTTTGGATTCTAAAACGAATTGACTGATTGGGGGTATCAATTAAGTTTTGATATTTAGGGATGTTTTGATGGGGAAAATTTTGGGATAGTATCGGGAATGTCACGGAAGTGCATGATACGTAATTGTTGTAAATTGCTACATGAGTACTATTTCTGATTGGGTAATGTGTAAAATAGAGTGTTTGAATTGTGATAGAGGCATTGGGAAAGTCAGCCCCCCAACGTTGTCGAGACTTCCAGGAGTTAACGCAAAAGTCAGGTGAGTGACCTAGATGGTTCTCAAATTATTCAGTGTTATAATTCAGTGATTTTAATTCTCTGAAGTAAAATGGTGGGACAGTGTTGATTGTGAACTCCGGACAAAAGGTCCAGAGTATCGAATTGATTTGATATAGAAATGTTATGAGTATGTGACATTGTGAATGTGTTTTTGATGTGACAAATCGTGAATCGATTATCTGATTGTGATATAGGAATATATAAATAAAGTGATTGAATCGTGCCACACGTCGTTCATTCATGAACGCAATATCAATTAATGATAGTTGTGACCGAAGCAACCACTGATCAGAGCTTTTTAGCTCAATGTTATAATTAGGCCTCGAGCCCCACAGTTTCCAAGCCTCTGGCTCGATGATTAATGAGCCCTTAATGGGACAGTTTCAGAGCTACAAGCTCAACGATTAACAAGCCCTTAATAGGACAGTTTCCAAGCGTCTGACTCAATGATTAATGAGCCCTTAATGAGACAGTTTCAGAGCTACAAGCTCAACGATTAATGAGTCTTTAATAGGACAGTTTCAGAGCTACAAGCTTAATGATTTATGAGCCCTTAATGGGACAGTTCCAGAGCCTATGGCTTAACGATTGATGTGCCCTTATAGGGACAGTACAAGCGTTCGGTCACCACACTGAAATAAATTGAAAAGTGTTACATATTGCATTTGATTTGATATGTTTGATTGAATGACAGGCAAAATGTCATATACTGATGTGATATCAGTCATGGGGTACAACAAATTGTAAAATGTATGACATATTGTTATATGCCTAGCATTGTAAGATATATTAGGGCTGTTGACTAGAGTTGCCACCGATCAGGGCTTTTAGCTCAACGTGCAAAATGAGCTTCGAGCTCATGAGTAATTTAGAGCCTCAGGCTCGACGTATATTGAGCCCTGTATCCAGTATTGGATAAGGGTCAGATATTATTGAGCCCTTCGATGGGACAGTTCAGGCACTCGGTCACAGCCAAATGATAATCAATAGTCAGTGAGTAAAATATGTATATATCAAAAATGGGATGTTGGAATGTAAAATTCTGTAAATGTGTAAATGGGCAAGTTTGAGAAAGTGTTTTATGAGATAAATTTGGATCTATGTGAATTGAAAAATGAGACCATATAGACAAAGATGTCAATATATGTTATAAATTGTTTCTGTACATGAGCGAGCGGACCATCGATGATGGTCACTCATTGAGTTTGCCAAAATTCATCCAAAAATTTGCAATTGTTTTTCAGGACTCAGAAGAATACTCCATTAGGTAAGGGATGTATAGTGACCATAGAGTGACAGAAGAGGACGGGATCAGTTGCGTCTGCATTAGAGCGAGGACTTTGCTCATGTATTATTATGTATTTTTTTTTATATAGAGGACCCTCGTGGTCATTGTATCTATGTAACATCCCGTTACTGTCAGCAAGAGTATTATGGTAATATTGGGACTGACTGATAGGCTTACTGTATTTACTGA
>JANITW010000005.1:52151768-52166151 GCA_027564335.1 Erythroxylum williamsii
CAGTCTGTCCCAATTTACCAGAATGCCCTTGCTAACAGTAACGGGATGTTACATTGAAGATAAATTCTATCTTTTGAAGAATAAAAAATGGAACAGAAGATATAAGATGAACAGTAACACAGAAGATAGCAAAACACAGACGAAGCGAAAACAAAAGAAGCGAATGACAGAAAATAGCCAAACACAGAAGAAACGAAAACAAAAGAAGAGAAAGGTAGAAACTTAGACAAAGTAAAAGGTAGACGAAGCAAAACTCAAAAGATGCAAAAGTCAAAAGAAGCAAATCGGCAAAACACAGAAAATAGCAAAAGACAGAAAAAGTTCATAAACAGTAACCCAGAAGAAGTTTATGAACAGTAACCTAGAAGGAACAAAACCTAGAAGAAGACACGTTAACAAAACACAGAAGAAGACGCGTCAGCAAAACACCGAAGATACAGAAGGCAGACGATACAAAACACAAAAGAAACGAACAAAACACAGAAGAAGTTCATAAACAGTAACACAAAAGATAGTTCATGAACGGTAACCCAAAAGGAGTTCATGAACATAGACGATACAAAACATAAAAGAAGATGACGTCATCATAGAAGAAACAAAATACAGAAGAAACATTTTCACTTATAAGGACCCTAACTTTTAACTCAGACGTCTAAAATTTCTACAACTTCTGATAAGACAATTTCTCTAATCTAGCCTAGATTAATCTAGATTTTCTCTTGAATACAGAACATGAATTTTCTACATTCATTCAATGTACTGCACCCAATTCTCAACTTTATGACAAATTTTGAGATTCTTAAAGATCAAATTTAAATTCGATGTCTTCATAAGAAATGTAGCCATAGGTTCCTAGTTTAATCCCAGTCTAGAATCATCATGTCTAGATAACTAGAGAACAAGTTATGGCTAACAAACTGAAGCACACTCCGTGAACATTTCTAGATCACTCTTTCAACTCCCTCTACTTCTCATTTTCAATAAAATCACATAAAAAAACAATCATACCCAGAAGTTATCAATGAATGTATGGACAATTATTTTTATGTGCAGGAACATTTACTATTCAATATGTATATGTATGTCATATTATGCATGAGCATGGAACGTGTTTCCTACTTCCTTAACACTTTCTCTTATCTATTAATTTTGCCTTTACTAGGGTAACGGGATATTACAATGTTAGTGAATTAAACTATCAAACATAGCTTAGGAAGTGGACATAGTTATAGAAAAGATCAACCCATTATAAAAACTGGTTTTTCTCTACCTTACTTCCTCTATTTTGATAATGCTTGGTTACTTATCTACTCTTATGGGTGTCTATCTACTTAATTATGATAGATTTTATATATTTAGGTAAATATTTTCATAGCTAAGGGTTTCTTTTCACTTATTAAAGGAAGAGAGATAATGAAATTTTCAACCAGAGTTTAGAGAATTGACATAAGGTAAGGACTATTTTAATGGATCACTACAAATCAATTTTATCTCTCTTTCCTTACTATCTTTATTAATATCTTAATTTTCATTAAAATTAAATATGTTTATAGTTGCTTAAATTAAATTGTACATACATATTGAAATAACTTGTACATATATTGGGCAATTAATTCATTACTTATTAAATAGGAAAATTTTGACACACATATCTTACCTTCCTCTTTTGTGTTATTAAGAGGCCAACAATTAATATTATAAGAGGTCTTATCCATTGCATATAGATTTCTGGTGAAATTGAATAAAGATCATTATAATACAACTTTCATCACTTTTTATCCACATGGACCAAGATATTAGTATTGCTTCATTTTTTAATGAAAATCATTAATTGAACTCAAAGATATGAATACCATATCAGAGCTTGTGTCGATTTTGATAATAGTATGGTATAGTATCAGTATTCATAAATACCAAATACCATTTTGAATAAAATTTTAAATTTATAAAATAGTCCTTTAATCTTTTACATAAATTAAGTTTAGTCCCCTATTATGGTTAAAATTAAAACCATTTCAAATTTTGCTTTATTTCTCAATTTATTAAAATTAATATCAAATATTTTATTTTCTAAACATAATAACTATTAACTATAAATATTTTTGTCTGACATGATTTAAATGTAAAAATCTTTTTTAGGTTAATGCTTTAACTTTTCTTAATTTACAATTGTTACAATATTTTTAGGCATACAGGTACTAGCTAGTACAAGTTAAATATTTTGCAATACATCTTGATATAATATGATTAGGTATAATATAACTTATTTTATATCATTTTCTAGTGGATATAGCATATATTAAATGATACAATACAAAATACAAAACATTGCTTATATTGGATAAATATGATGAAGTTTATTCTTATAGTCAAAGATTTTTAACTATCATCGATTCTATAGAAAAGCGAGTAGAATACTAATAATGGGACATTGAAAGCTTTAAATAATAGTACGCTCTTCTTGGTTCATTTCATTAAAAAATGTGTTAAATACAATGTTGATATATGCAAATGTTTATAATATTTGACATATGCTTGAATTTACAAATGATGGCTAATGAATCAAAAAATGTAATATAAAAGAATGAAATAAGTAGGAAAATGTAGGACCACGAGATAAATAAGGCACCAAAGGCCTTATAAAGTGAAAATTTGGAAATTAAGGTGGCAAGCATATGTTTTCTAGCAAAATATGACAAAGTATGCTATATGTCAAAATCTATTGATGATAATGATTGTGATGAGATATTCAACTTTCACATGATGAGCTTGTTGAATGGTTAAATGTCATGATCACTAAAAGGAAGAAACTCTTAGATGTATGCATGGTCGAGAATAAGAAATCAAAACCTGAAATTCATGATACATTATATTCTAAAATTGTGATGTTGGCAATGAAAAAGAGGATAATTTGTTACATAAGAATGATGCATTAAAGAAGGAGGTCAATGTTATCAAATAATCATTTTCTATGTTCACCTTAAGGAATGAAAATTGAACAGTATGCTTAGAGATCCAAGGAGCTCATATGATAGATATAGGAGTGGACATACTTATGAAAATGAATTTCCTAATGCTCAAGATAATTATTGTGAACAAAAAATATGCACATAATAATGAATTATTTCCTAAATCATCACATGAGCATATAACATTCAATTTTAGAAATGAAAACTTCGATGCTCATGCATCATCTTCTAAGTCCCAAGCTAACAGGAAATTTTATGTATTTACATATGATTCATAACCTATACCTAGAAGACATAGTTTACAAGGAAAAATAGGCATAATTTTGATACAAGACCATATCAAAAGACAATAAAGCATCCTTCATAATCATATATGCCTCTTTAATATCATAATATTATTACACAAATTCATTATAACCATAGGTCTTATTTTTATGAAAGAGCTTGATATATTCTTAGGTTTTTTCATTATACAAGAAGAGCTTCTTTCCCCCTTCCCTCACCCACATATCTAGAAGAGAACTTCCATTCACTAATACGTCTAAAGAAGACCTAAAATTACTTTTTTTTTAATATTTTATGTCAGATGTTATTTTTGGGGTAATTATTAACATATAAATAGAATTTTTTTGAAACAATGTTATTAAGTAGACCTAAAAGAATACAGGTTTAAAAAGTTTAAGAAATAATCCTCCAGGGTCCAAGATCATACTAATTTATATGCCTTGCAAGTCAATATCAAATGAATACCACTAATTGACAACATCTATATTGCTATCAAATATGGAACAATCATGGCATCCTTAAAAAAATTCTGTAAGAAAATCACCAAAAGCCTTCACATGAGCCAAAGCAATGAAATTTTTGTATAAAAAAAGGCCAATTGTTAAAACAAGTGAAGAAGAAAAAGGAGTTGTCCATTTGTGGTATGTTAAAGGAGTTATCCCTTTGTTTTTATATTGATAATATTAGAGTATATAGATTTGGCATATATATTTAGAGGAGAAAGCATTATTGCATGTACATAAGAGGAGAAAATAAATTGATTTCTGAAATTGGTATATGAGTAATGTAAGAATTGCTCTTTGGTTTTAAGAACGATTTTATAAGAACTTTTCTTATTCAATAAAGTTTTAAAAGGGGGGGAGAGGTGTTATATTTAAATATTAACAAAAGGGAGAAACAGGCGGTGACATTGAAACTTGATTATTCATATTTAATGATGTTTAAATTAAATCCTTTTATGATCAAGAAAATTTGTTTTCAAATTTAAAGAAAACTTCTTGATCTTCAAACAAACTTTTTAAAAATAATTTCAAGTTTTTATCAAAATGGGTGTGTTGATGCTTTTTAAAATACTTGAAGTATTGAAAATTAATGACTTAAGTGTTTGTAAAAGTTAGTTTCTATAAGGGTTCTTTTATCCTATGGGTTTGTTTTGGCTAACTCTAGAAACAAAAAAGTTATAGAATGAATGCAATCTATTAGGCTAAGGAATATATTAATTGAATCCCAAGCCCAAGAAACATAGGCTAGTTAAGTATTGTTGGCTAACTATTAGGCTAGGGAATAAGTTAGTTAAATCCCAAAACAAAGAAAGATGGGCTAGTTAAATATGGTTGGCTAACTGATTACGTTAAGAAACTAGTCATTACAATAGTAAGTTTATATGTTTAACAAGCATTAAAGTGGCTTTAGGTATAAATATATCACAATTGAGTTGTGAAAATAACTTTTGACATAATAGAGAGTTGTTAAGAGTCTTGAAAGGCTACAAAGTGCATGTTAGCATTACATCCCTAATTCATTAATATAAAAAAAGAGAGAGGTGTTAAGGTATTTATGGTTTTGCCAATATATCAACTGGAAAAACACCTTGAACAATTCATGATTCATCTTCATTCAAGGTAAAACAAGATGATAGTAAGGGTTCCTCTTTGCGCATATTAAAGAAGATTTTTGGTGGAAGATTTTCTTTTTCAATCTTTGAAGGAAGAAAAATAATGAAACTGAAACTGAAACTCAAAGAATTGACATAAGCTAAAGGATGTTTGATCGAACCACTATAAATTGATTTTGTCTCTCTTCCTATTCTATTATTATTATTGCAGTTTTTTGTTTAAATTTTGTGTGTTTATGGTTGCTTGAATCAAATTGTATATGCATACTGAAATAACATGTTCAAATAATTAGAAAATTCATTCATTAATTTTCAAATAAACCAAAAGTTCATATACAAGCAATTCACTACCCTAACTTTATGTGTTGTCTAAGGACCAATAATCTATTTGTGTGTGTGTACGTGTGTGTGAATATCTTTCTTTTTATAATTTTAGCTATTAATAAAAATCATCAAAACTTATAATTTTGCATAATGGATCGTATTAGAAACAAGTTTGCAATATATAAATAATATACTTATCATAGATACTAAGAAAAAATCACACGTAAAAATAAGTAAATTATATTTTATTAAATTTCTTCAAATAGTAATTATGTGAATCTTGATAAAATGTCAAAGTATAATGCAAGAAATACCAAATAAGACTTGATCCTTTATTAATAAATAAAAAAGCCTAAATCATTGGTTTTAAAAGGAAAAAGAAATAAAAAAACAACACGGTGAATATCGTATTAAACTTGGTATGATACGGTATCAGAACTAGTTAATAACGAATACCGTTTCATATAATTTTTTTAAAATTATAAAATAGTACCTAAATTTTATAAAATTACAAAATAGTGCCTCACTATATTATGCAGTATGGTTTTTATCTTTATTTCAATGCTATCTATAAAATTGATAATAATATAAATTGAACAAGCCAATAAGCATTTGCATTCTCAAGCCAACTTTCAAAAACATATCCATCTGTTTTCTTGAAGTTTATAACCTCATGTATTTGTATGCGTTTTTCATCCTGGACACAATTGTTTAGTTCTGAAGCATGGTTTGAAGCTTTTGAGTTTCATTTTGTTCTTTGTGACTTGTGGTTATGCTATAGTTTTCATAGCTGATGCATGGCTTTGTTATGTGTTGGTTAATTGTTCCTGGTTGCCTTGGTTTTGTTTACTTCTCAGACTTATGTTCATCTGTATATTTATTTATAGTGAATAATATTAGTAAATCTGTATCAAATTGTGAACTTAGCTAGTTTATGCAATAAAATTGATCTCTAAAAAATTATTTTTCTTTAGTTAGTAGCCCAAATCATGAGTTCAACCTATAATTAGGCATGTATGCTTTATATATCAGCCTCTTTGAAAGTAATTAAGAAGCCTGAAAACTGGAAATTGTGTGCATGGTTTATCTGATTAATAAATACATCATTTGATTCATAAAAATACCTAGGAGCAATCAATTGATAAAATAAAATCCTCTTTCAGTTTTAATACTTAGAATTAATTATAGCAGCCTAAAAATTATTAATGAGCGGGGAGAAGACGAGCAGTTAATGGCGGTGAGCCGGGAGAAGATGAGTAGTTGATGTTTTGATGAGTCCCAAATAGCAACCGAGAAGTCGAGCGACAATGGATAAAAGATGAAGCGACAATGAGCAGAAGATGAAGTTTAAACACTGACGAAGAAGACTATGGAAGTGGAGAAGATAAAAGCGATAAGCGGCATCGTTGGCAATGATGAGAGGAGAGATTGATAGAAGAGGCAAATAAGTAGTAAGTTGAAGAGAAGATATGAAATTCTAAGAATATGAATACGAGAAAGACAAACATCAGACAATAGAATTTAGTTTTTTTTTTGCTTTCTAAATTCTTATTTAAGCCAATATAATAACTGAATTTAATTAAATTCTATTAATGGTTTTTCTGGGAAGAAAAGAAAAGAAAAGAAAATCAAAGATGCATAGGATGGTGAAAGTGAAACGGAGAAATGACAGAAACTTTGAGATAAGGTAGAAAACAAAGGAATAGCGAACCCAACTGCTTGAGAGATTGATAGTTTCGGCTTTCTTTATAATTTTAGGTAAGCCGATACTGAAAGAAAGTGAAAGCTAACTGAAGCAAACAGACAAAACAGACTCAAACGAACCAAATTATTAACATAAAACTAATCGAATCCAAAACAAAATCCCACCAGAGGCGGAGTGAGCGTGCGTGTGGAGAGAGAATGAGAAGGAAATGGGGTTTCTGGTTCCTCGATCGGAGTTCTTCCCAAGTTTAAGGTAAGTTCTTCCTTTTTCTTTTTGCAAAGCAATTAGCATTATTTATTGTTTGAACAACGACAACTTGTGAATAATTCAATTATGCCCTTGCTTCGGGAGGAATTATTTTTGGCGAACTGACGGCTTTCTGCAAGCATATATGTCTGTCTAATTCAATGGGTGGTTTTCCACAGAAGTTGACACTCTGGATTTTGCAACTGTGAAAAGACTAGGTAGTTAAATGACAAGGGTTACACCATGTTCTCGACGACTTACAGAATGACGTTTGTTTCGTCTTAATAAACAGAGATTTGAGCTGAAATTGTTTGATCTCATGTTTATACTTTGCTTTATCGTATTTTCATTGTATTTAGCATTTTATTCAAAGGAAAATTTCTTGCTGGGTTTAAAACAACAGTGATGGCCTCTCCATGTTTCCATCTGGGAATCGATTACCATTTTGATTATTAACTGTGCAGGTGTATTCCTACTGCAGCCTGTCTCTGCTTCCGCTCGAATTGAGATAAGTATGAAGGTTTTGTTACAGCCTGCCTAGTGATTAGGAAACGGACTAAAATTCTACATATATGGATGTTAGGGATATAGATGTGGGGGTAAAAAAAGGAGATGCCCCTATGGCAGGGGAAAGTGACTGTAATGGATCAGATAGACACAATTTAATTGATAAGTCTACAGACAGAGTGTTGAGAAATGAGGGACATGATGGAATATATTTACCTCATGTTGGTATGGAGTTTGAATCAGAAGATGCTGCAAAAACATTCTACGATTCGTATGCCAGGCATATGAATTTCACCACTCAGGTTGGTCAGTTTACACGTTCCAAGCCTGATGGACCAATTGTTACATGGGAATTTACATGTTCTAGAGAGGTGTTCAAAAGAAAGAATATAGAGAGTTGCAATGCAATGCTTAGGATAGAGAGAAAGGAGTCGGAATATTGGGTTGTAACTAAATTTATAGAGGACCATAACCATTCTCTAGTAGCACCTAGCAAGGTTCATTATCTTCGACCTCGGAGGCATTTTGCTGGTGCTACTAAAAATGTGGCTGAAATGCTATATACGACTGGTGACATCTATGTTTCCATGGATGGAAATCGTTTATCTTATGAAAATGATGTTAGGAATTCCTTCCCTGTAGAACCCAATTGCCAAGATAGAAAAATTACATCTACACCAGCAAATTATGTAAAGCCTTCAAAAAGAAAAAGGACCCTAGGGAAGGATGCTCATAATCTCCTAAATTATTTCAAGAAAATGCAAGCGGAGAATCCTGGCTTTTATTATGCAATACAACTTGATGATGAGAATTGCATGACTAATGTCTTCTGGGCTGATGCCAGATCAAGGGCAGCCTACAATCACTTTGGTGATGCAGTAATCTTTGACACAATGTACAGACCAAATCAATATCAGGTTCCATTTGCTCCTTTCACAGGGTTAAACCACCATGGTCATACGATATTGTTTGGTTGTGCATTACTTCTAGACGAGTCTGAATCTTCCTTCATTTGGCTATTCAGGACCTGGTTATCTGCAATGAATGAACGAGCCCCTGTTTCTTTCACCACAGACCAAGACAGAGCCATCCAAATGGCAGTTTCTCAGGTGTTTCCAGAAACTCACCATTGCATATGCAAGTGGCACATTTTGAGAGAAGGTCAAGAAAGGTTAGCTCATATATACCTTGCTCATCCTTGTTTCTATGGAGAGCTCTATAGCTGTATCAACTTTTGTGAGACAATTGAGGATTTTGAATCAACATGGTGCACCCTTCTTAATAAATATGATCTTCAAAACAATGAGTGGCTTCAGGCTGTGTTTAACGCTCGGAAACAGTGGGCACCAGTTTACTTTCGTGGCACTTTCTTTGCTGCACTTCCATCAAATCTAGGTGTAAGCTCGTTCTTCGATGGGTATGTGAATCAACAGACAACTATATCTCTATTCTTCAAGCAATATGAAAGAGCTCTAGAGCATTCTTTAGAAAAGGAAATTGAAGCAGATTATGATACAATCTGCACCACACCAGTGCTCAGAACTCCATCACCAATGGAACGACAGGCTGCAAATTTCTATACAAAAAAGGTGTTCTCCAAATTTCAGGAAGAACTAGTTGAAACTTTTGTTTATACTGCTAATAACATCGAGGGTGATGGAGTGATCAGTAAGTACAGGGTTGCCAAATATGAACATGATGACAAGGCATACATAGTGACATTGAATATCTCAGAGATGAAATCTAGTTGCAGCTGTCAGATGTTCGAGTATTGTGGTGTTCTCTGCAGACATATATTAACTGTCTTTACAGTAACAAATGTTCTTACCCTTCCATCACAGTACATATTGAAAAGATGGACAAGGAATGCCAAATCTTCGGTTGGAGTGGAGGAACAGAATACAGATTTACAGGGAATTGAAAGTCTGACCACACGCTTTAACAAATTGTGTATGGAAGCCATCAAATTTGCAGAGGAAGGAGCAGTTGCTGCTGAGACTTACAATGTGGCAATCAATGCTTTAAGAGAAGGTGAAAAAAAGGTTGCGTCTATAAAGAAAAGCATTGCTAAGATCACACAGCCTCTGCACAATGCAAGTGGAAATAGCCAGGAAGCCAATAACAAGAGAACACCTTTATCAGTTTCTGATATTGTCCCATCTCTGTGGCCCTGGCAAGATCCAATGCCTCAACAGTTCAATCTCAATGGTATGGGAGTTTCTGTTGCTGATCCGAATCAACCCAATGTGGCCCCTGTGTCTATCAAATGTGATGGTGGCCTTTCTGATAAATCGGTATGAAGTAACAATGTGATTTTGACATTCAGCATGTGTTTTGTTCTTTTTACATGGAAGGATCTTTTAATGGTTCCTTTGTTAAAATTATTTAGGTGGTTCTTACTTGTTTTAAGTCCATGACTTGGAGGATAGAACATAAGCCCAATACACCATCTGGAAAGGTAGCTGTAGTCAAGTTGAAGGTATGCCACCTTGCCTTTCCATGAGCGGATACCACTTGTATCTTGTAACATATTACTAATGCATATTTGTTTTAATAGTTCATGGGGTGATGCAAACTGCTATAAACTATGTGATCCTTCATTGGGTGTTAATAGTTGAAATGTTGTGCAATTTCTGAAAAAACATCTAGCTAGAATTTACCTGAGAGTACCTTTAATTTGGTGCATGATACACTGTGGGACATTATATTGGATAATTCTATAATTTAGTTTGAAATTTTGGTTAATGATTTACAAGTAAGAAGATATGCTTAAATGATACTCATTGTAAATATATCACTTCATTTTGAAAGGCTTCCTTTTGATAACTAAGGCCTTGAGTATCAAATATTGTTGACTTTGTCTATTGCCGAAATATTGATACGTCTACAAATCAAAAGTGGAAAACATCAGGTGATTGAGAACAATATAGATCATTGTCTGCACTAGTCTGTTAACATCTTTTTCTCTTTCAGCTGCAAGATTATGGAAAAGTTCAATCAGGGGAGTCCGAGGTGCATTTTAGATTAACAAGGGTCACACTGGAGCCAATGTTGAGCTCCATGGCCTATATTAGCCAGCAGCTTTCAACACCAGCCAATCGAGCTGCTGTCATAAATCTGAAGGTATTCCAGTTTAAACATTGTAACCTCTTCTTTCTTGCCTATGCTTATGTGATTTTTTTAATAACTTCCCATTGTAGGATTTAGTGTTCTTGACCTACAACCTGATATAAACAGGTGTTTTGGATTTCATTTTGTTTAAAAACTTTAGGTGACCTTCAAAATGTAGTTAGGGAGGATATTCTTAAGATACTCTCTCGGAGGTTACAGAACAATTCTGGTTAAGTACAGGGTTCATTTCTCATCACAGTTTTCTTGATGTGAAAATGTTAATCCTATTCAGTATCAGAAACTGCAACACATTTTCGTGTGAGAAAATAATATTCCATCTTTCTTTCTTTTCTTCCATCTCTATTTGAGGCTTAGTGGGCTATAGGCTACACAATAAGAAACGTAAAGGATATGTGAGGAACACGTTCTGATGGACAATTTCTTTTCTTAGCAAATGATAAGTCAATATTAACATATGACATCAATTTGGAATAATGTGCTGTTATAATTTGTTAAAATTTATTAGGAGAAAAGGCTTCCTATATTCTGGTGGAGATCTCTGATCGAATGAATAAAGTTATGATCTTCCTTTGGCTATTTTTAGAAGGTTTTAGGAAATCATCCATTCATTTTTTGCATCTATTGTAATAATATCTTTATAATGAATAGTTTTGGCTACATTTGGTTGTCTTGGGTTTATTGAGTAAATGTAGCACGAGCTTTTGAATTACCTTGCTATCGTTTGTTTCAATATGACACATCCATTTTGCTCGTGAATTTCAAGTAAGAAGTAAATGTCTGTGATTTTTGAAACTTGTTCGTGTCAACAAGTGTAATTTCTTGAGATGTATTTTGCTCTATGCATGTAGAAGGCAGAATGTTTCTGACATAAATTTTCGCATCCGTCTTAGCTTCAAGATGCCAAGACAACAACTGGGGAAACAGAGGTGAAATTTCAGGTTTCCAGAGATACACTAGGCTCCATGATGAGATCAATGGCATGCATCTGTGAGCAACTATGAGAGTGTAAATGAACTTGTACAACTTGGTTTCTTGATGGAGTCATTTTAAGTGGTTGCATTCTCTCTTTTTCTTATGAAAGATCCATTCAAAGTTGGGAAGTTTTTCAAGAGTGTGAGCCTGGGAAAATTTGAAGAGAAAAGGTGATTACCACCTTCAAGGGGAGAGACGAGTACAACACGCCAGAGTATTGATTGACTCCTAATTTGTGCATCTTACCGTATAGTTAGATTGTCATTTATAGTTATGCTTTCATATTTAACTCTTCAAATTTATGTCCAAGGAGTCTAGATATTCTTTCTGATCAGTTTCCTATAGGTTTAGCAATGATCTGTATCAAACAATAGGTAGGATGTTCAAAATTTTCTTCTAGAAGGCTGATCTGGATTCAGATGTACATCTTGAAAAGCTTGTGAAGTCATCATGTGAATTTTCAGATAATATTATTTGGCCATTATTAGCAGCTAGTTTTGGTACCTATTTGACACTTTCAATGCTTGAATTGAGCTGTTCTTGAATAGAATTTGTACTTTTAACACTATTTATGGAGTCCTCCTAACAATAAGTGGGAAACTCCCGTTCAGGCACAACTGAGGACATATACAGCGACTGAGTTTTCACTTTCAAATGATTTATATTTCTGCTTTTTGAGACGAATGTTCAGCATTTCGGATCTGGTGATAGTTCAATGTTTCAAAGTTTAAATTAGAGGCTTGTCGCTAAAATTGCAAGTATGATATCAACAGTATGCTACAGCAAAATGATTCTTCACCTAAAAGTTTCAAAAAGGAAATTGTCTTAATAAAATCCGTTTATCTGGTATGTGTTACAGTAAAAATAAATTCTAATTGAACAATCAACTAAGCAGTGTCAGCCTCTTTGTTCGAGGACAATTAAGTTTAGAGGTTAGTGATCAAACGCTAGATCGTAAAGAGGTCACTAACCATCTAAATATGATTTAGTACATCTTATAAAAATAATATGAAGGGTTGTGAAAAGTTAAAAATACCTCTCAATTTATTATTATAATTTTTAACATTGAATAATTGAAAAGTTCCTGAAGCTAACATGTTTCTAAATATTAGTTGCATTTAACTCTCTTAATTTGCACATCTTAACACATAATGCACTAATGACTACGTGTTAGGCACTAATAATTGCATTTGATATTTTATTGGTCCTTATGACAGGGAAAGGGAGCAAATTGTATGGGTTTACTTTTTGTTCTACTCAAAATTTAATGAAAGAATTATTTATTTTGATGAATCGTTATGATAAATTCATATAAAATAATTTTATAATAAAGAAAATATTAGTTAAAGAGATATTTGATTTATTTATAGTGGTTTAGCCAAATAATTATTGTCTTACATCCAGTTTTAAAGATCTACGTACTTAGGAATATATTATCTTTTTTTAATGGATAAGAGGATATTTTTATTTAACATCTTTTCCACCATGCAACGGGTGAAAAGAAATACTAATATTTGTCTTGTTTTTATCAACGTGAAGACTAATCTTATACAAATATTATTCAAGATCGAGAGGAATCCTCACATAGAGTATTCTAAGCAAATTTCTTAATTGCTACACTACCACAATCATATACAACTCTTTTTACTTCTTATACCACTGAACCGAAATTCAATATATTAGATTTAAGACTAAAAAATACATTTTCAATATTATCAGCAGTAAAAAGAGAATTTAGGAAGCCTGCACATTCATCAAAGATTTTATCTTATATAAAAGAGTTAAGTATTTAATTAGAAGAGATGGAGTTATCATTGAAACCCACAATTTTATTGAAATTGTCGTAGGCTGCTTTTAGGACTTCATTTTTTAAGATTTCATTCAATCTTTTGTTCATATGCTTTATATGTTAATAAAATTATATTAAGCATTAATGAACTTCTGTTAAGTTTAATGTCTCATAAGAATCACGCTCAAATTGGAGCTTATGAAACTCTTGTCAATTCTACCAGATCATCTCACAACACAATGATATTTGGATGATGAGACATATCGGCTAGATAACGAATTAAAGATATATGATCCAATCTATAACATGTTCAACGTGATGAGAAAACAAAGGGTGCCAAATTTAACTATTATTTCAGTTTACCCTTGTTTTTTAATATTTTCTTTTTGTAGATTTATATTTAAGGACTAACCTTAATGCGGAAATACTGGGTCGATTTGCTGATTGCTAATCTTCATATTACGGTTGGCTACTAGAGTCACCGATTAATCCACGTCCCAAACTCTAAGCCTTTGATGGTTTATTTTTCGTGAGAAAGAAAGAGAGAGTTTTCTTATTTATTGCAATGAACACACACCTTTCCACTCCTTGAATTCTCTTTTTATATGAGAATAAACATAACCGATGGTGGTTATGTTATGTGGCTGCTCATTGTGTCCTTTCATGTTGTCTAACTGCCAACAACTCCCACTCGGCCACATAAGCCACGAGTTACATCCTCTCTCTAAAATTTCACATGTCATACTGAGAACGGGACGTGCAATCATTAAAGAACCAGTAGTGTTATATTAAGTCACCATCTAACTAACATAACACTTTCACATAGTCATGATACCCCA
>JANITW010000005.1:52199218-52213249 GCA_027564335.1 Erythroxylum williamsii
TTGTGAGATAACAATTACCGAATTACCCACTTAAAGTTTGTTGAGTTAAGTTGATTTTGTGATACATGGAAGGAATCGAGTTCTATAACTTGTGACCGCCATGATCCCATCAACTTAATTCACTTAAGGATGACTTGATCGATTCCATGTACTGTGTGCACTTCAAATTATTGGATCACCAAGTCGTAACATGGGCCAAGTGGGAGATTGTTAGACTATTTTAAGTCCCATGTAATTTATCATATTGAGTCATATGAAACGCACCCAAGATAATGGTTATTGGGTATTACCGACTAGGTCTTAAATGGGTCACAGACCCTTTTCTTCTCTCTTCTAATTCCAAAGGACATGTCCTTTGGTCATAGTATATAAGTTGAAAAAACTTATGAAACGTATCATTCTTAACCATTGAGAAAATCAGAACGAAAGAAGACGAGAGAAAATAAAAGCGTTTAACGAAATCGACATCTCACGACAAACGATATAGATATGAGTACGCAAAAACGAATCGATCCTATAAATTGTTTTACATCTAGATTAAAAGTTATAGAAATTAGAAGTAAGAAAGTACAAGTAAGAAGTCGCAATCGCAACATTGGGCTCGCAATCGCGACACTGAAGGGAGCTTGTGATCACGACATTCAGTCACGATGAAGCGCGATCGCGACTTTGCAAGGTTGAGGGTTAACTCGCGAATCAGTCTTTTATTAAACACAACCAAAGTTAAAATGAGGAAAATTTTATTAATTAACCGGCAGTCAATCACAAGATTCTAGCAACATAATTGTAAAAATAAATTACGTCCTTTATGCGTTTACGGGTAATGTTAAATTGCAAAAAAATAATTATTGATACCATGGTGATATTTAACCTGTCACTTGTCGGTGAAAGTAATCCTAATTTACTAAAAGATTGTTTTACTTGTCCGTATTACCTTTTAATATCATTTTATATGCACCAAAAAGTAGGGCAAACCCCAACTTCCTCTCTATTCACGTCACCATTTTATCATATATCAACTAACTGTAGCAAAAGTTTGCTATTTAAAGAGGACAAAGTCAACGAGTAAAATTGTAAAAAATATTATTTAGTAGATTAAAAAGATGGTAGATATTAAAATTCTGTAATTGATAATTATATTATGCATGACGGTTAAAAACTATAATAGATATAGATATTTTGCACTTTCGGTATTTTCTTAACTTTAAAAACATATTATTAAAGAGGAATAATTATTAGGAAACATAACAGTTATGTTTTTTTTTTTTCTGGCAATATGTTAGTTGAGTCAAAAATCAGAAAGGGTCAGAACAATCGAAGCTTACGAACGCGGTATATTAGCGAACGTCGGTACTTGAAGCTTTGGTTTTTCTTTCCAAACGTTAAACACGTGAGAGTTGAAAGTCGGCCGGTTGAGTGGATTGGCAAGCCAGCTAACAGGGCCGCCCAACGAATTGTCTCCAACCAACAGTGGATGGTTAGGACATGAGACTTTTGAAAAGATAGATGGCAAATCACATAATTACATTGATCCGTAGGCTACAGGATGCCAGAGGACCTGGAATCCTCTGTTTATGAGAGACCCACGTATATAAATAACTTGGATCTAATAAAATAAAGTAAGTACACAAGAATGGATAAAGAGGATCTGTCCTCGTGCAAGAGGGTATGTAAAGCTGCATGCTTGATACTGCATGCAATGCAAGTACAGAATATAGACCATTTTCTTTCAGATCATTAAACTACCACCTCCTTCAGAAATTGTGGTTACAAGAAACTATATGTTTTAGCTATTTGGCATAAATTGGTACCAACCAAATTTGACATAAAGAATGCGAAAGAGTAGATCAAACCATAATATATATTGATATATATGTCTACATACATTTAGCTACATAACGCAACATATAAAACTTTTTTGCATCTGCAGTACTTGGAGAATGGATGGGTCCTTCCCTAGGGTTCGTTTTGGCCCTTATTTAACACTGCAATTAAGACAGCCTACACATCCTAGCTCAAGAAATTGCAAAGCATAGACTCCAAAAGTTCATGAACCTCTTAAGACATCTACAAACACTAAAATATTAGGACAAAGAAATTATGGGAACAAGATTTTGCAGAAATTGTGTCAGTGACACGTGCTTCCCAGAATGTACACCGCCTTTTCCCATCTACATAGTTCAGAACCAAAGAAAACAAGGGGATGTAGACATTCTACTGCTTTTTTCAAAGGTACCACATAGATACATCATGCTTTGGAACTGGATCCACTGGACTCTCAACTGATGCCAAATTGAATGGAGAACCAAATCTAAAGTCAGTGGCATTGTCGTTAATATTGGTTTCAAACCCAGAATCAAATGCCTTGAACTGATCAAACTGGATATCTGTTGGTGGAAAGACAGACGTCTTAATTGCCACGTTGTTTTCACTGGTCATGTTTCTCAGCATGACACCTTGGCTATAGAAGCTGTCATCAAGCTGAAATTGAAATTTTTGTTGTTGATGCTGGTGCTGATTTTGATCTGGAATACCGATCGCACCCGCCGGATTGAAGTTCTTATCATGATGAACATTTGTATCATACAAAGACATAAGATCAGAAATCATCTTTTGCCCATCATCTGGAAGACCAAGCCCCGAAAGATTGATTCCGGCTGTCTGGTTCATTGATTGAGCTGCTGGCTTAGCTTGAGAAAATGGTAGAGAAAATACTGCTGGTTTCTCATCATTGATTTGGAAGTTTGGCAATCCATACCCTTGAGAACTACCAGTTCGATAATGACAGTTCAACTGATGATTATTTCTTGCGGCCCTGTCAAGAAATCCAAGCCGATAATCACTGTAAGGGCACTGCGGGAACTCACAAGTGTATAACTTCTGATCCATCATGGCATGTTCATTAGCTGGCTGCTTCCTTTTCTGAATGAAATCCGAGTTTGCGTCAACAAGCTCTCCCTTGATATGTGAAGCCATTGGTGGCACCATTAGTCTATCTTTTGGTCCAGCTGCTGTACCCATATTAAAGACATTGATATTACGAGGTTTACTATCCTCTATTTCAACAGTTGGTTCCTCGTCCACTCCTTCAACATCATAATCACTAGTGTCACCAATGACGAAAGAACCACTTCCACCAGTGGAGACAGGTGGACAGCTATCTGGATACAGTTTTCTGGACAATGCTTCTTCCTGGTTGATTATTGCCAACCAAGTGGCACTCTCCTTGGCAGTCATCTTATCCTGCAAGCATTTGGACTGAAGAACAAGTTTGCGGATCTTGGCAATGTCAGGGGACATGTGTTTGATAACTGCTGTGAGCACACTCACCTTCCAAGCTTTCTTCAAATCATGAGGCTTCTTGTAAGGAGGAGGACCCTGATCCTTGGGCAGACCCAGTTGTGGCCACCATTCCTCATTCCCCGTGGGCCACCATGGTGGGGGAACACCCTTTTCCAGTGGGAAACGCCTCTGAGGTGGATCACAGTGCTGCATCAGAGCTGACAGAAGCGAGCCAAGAGTAGTATCCTGGAGCTCTTGTAAAGTGTGAGGTGTGGATGCCACCATACCACATTCATCAGTCTTTCCAGGCACAGAATGATCTGCTTGATACTTAGCAATCGCGGCTGGTCCATTTCGATCAAATCTGACCTTCTCCTTCCACCAAGCCCGAAGATTATCAGATGCTCCAGTCACTGGCTTCCCCTTCTCAGGAATGATGCCATATACAAAACCCTGAGCTTTGCATACTTCCATCATCTTCAGCATATATTTTAAGATGCCATCTTGTGCCCGCGACATCTTCTTCCTCCTAGCTTGCTCCTGAGACTGACGCTGCTTGGCAGTGTCAACGCCTTCCTTGTTCTTATTCTGTTCTTTAAGTTTTCTTAAAAGCATTTTGTTTCTCCATATCCGCCTCTCAAGCTCATCCACATCCATCTCTTCATCACTGTAATCCTCCTCTATTGTTGGACACTGTTCATGTTCTGAAGCCACGTCTCCTTCCCCAAACGGAGCAGAGATCATATCAAAATTGCCACAAAATCCCATTTCTTCAAAAATTCCCATTTGAGCTGGAGCAGGAATCCGTTCAGATTAAAAAGAAGGAAAAAAAAACTAAATTAAGCTTAATAAAGGATGATTTTGATTTCCCTTTCTTCACTCACAATCTTTCTAAAGAATCGTCAATTGCACTTATTCAACCATCCTCACGCTTTGCAGTTTAGGAGCTGTGGCACAGAATATGATACATGAGTTAGAGCTATTGAAACCCATACTAAACTTGTAAGATATTAAGTTCTCCAATTAAGACAGCAAAGAGTAACACTTTGATATACAACAAACCATACACAGTGATCTATAAATGAAGGTACAAAAGAAGAAGTAAATCGCTAAAAAATATTTTCAGTGAATAGAACAAGCACATAGAATTCTAACCAACCAAAGAAACTGAAAAAAAACATGCCATCAAAGGGCAATAGTGTTAAATAAATATTACATACTACTCTTATTTAACACCAGTGACTCCATATCAAAAGTCCCTCTTCCACTGAAGTTCAAAGGCCTATGAATAGCTTAACGTATCAAGGGAGCAAGTATCATTAGCAACAAAATTTTGGATGGATCAGTCTCATAGCTAAGGGGGAAGATATTTGGAGAATCAATCAAAAAGTCTTTGCAAAATAAAACTTTTACTTCCAACAAATACAAAAGCCCAGTAGGGTGTTGGGCCAGAAAAGTGGGACCCAGGACAAGTGGTAGACAAAGAGCTGTCAAGAGAGAGGGGGTGCCGTCTTAACTTCACCTGCATTTTCTCATGTCATGTATATCCCAAAAACACACAATTTCTTTATATATATATATATATATAAGAAATTTATTTACCAAAAAATATGGTAAAAGAAGGGACATAAGCTTAGGACAGCAGAGATTTAAAGATCTAACCCGTGTTTGGTTGGATGAGGTAAAATTGATATCATCCAAATCTAATTATGCCAACTGCCAACATGTTTTTTATTTCCCCCAAGTTTCAATTCAAGAAATCAGAAATTGATTTCGTGAACTTAAAACTGTCCGTGAATATCGGAGAACCAGAAACCAGGAAAGAAAAAAAGAAAAGGAAGTCAAAATAGAACCTGACACCATAACAGCCGCCATGGAGGTCCTAAACGACAGGTCTGTTCAGGTGAAACGACATGACTCACCAACTAAAAAGCAAAACACAGATAACACCCCATGAAGAAAACAGATGCTGAACAAGAATTAAATTTTTAACATCAATATAAGGAGATAGAGATAGGTATGGCTAAATCAATAAAATTGAAGCTAACAAGACACAGATCTAATTATCTAATGGATAGAAATGGAACCCAGCAATTAAAGAAAGCAAATCAGATAGAGAGAACAAGAGAAGAAGATAAGAAAGAGGGTAAGAAAGTAACATACAAAAGCTGAAGAGGGGTTGAAGCTCTGACGAAGACGACGGCGATCAATAAAACCTCTCTATTGCAATTGCAAGTCAAGAAGAGAGAGAGAGAGAGAGAGAGAGAGAGGAAAAGGGGAGGAAGAGAGGGTTGAGTCTTGACTTTATGTTGAGGTTGGGCTGCTATTGTTCTTTTCTATTGTTTCCTTCCTTTTTTTTTTTTCCCCCATAATTCTATCTTATTGGTTATCGTATAGATAGTGGGTATGCACCTAATCTACTCCACAGGTAAAAACGCAACAGGACAGGACACAACAAAAAGAGCAGACGCAGAAGGAGAAGATGGTTCAATGTAAGCTCAGGGTGGTGGGGGCCCTTAACTGTGGTGAGGTTTTGATTTTAAACACGGGGAAGGTTGGGCAGTGGGCACTCACTTGGGTGCGATCACTTAAAACTCCGATTATGGTGCGTTCCGTCCTTTTATTTATTAGTTTACGTGTACGTTAGTTTCTTACAAATAATGAACAGATTCATTAACGTTTGGATGGATTCATTATTAAGCAAATGTATGAGAAGAAGATGAGAGAGACAAAGCCTTCTTAATGCAATAACAGTAATTAATAGTATTTACTTGCCGAGTAGAGACGGAACATAAACATTGGCATCCCTAAGAATATAGAAGAAATAAAAGAAACTCTTTATTAAAAAGATTGATATGTTTACTGCTTTTGTTATAAAACTAAGAGTAGTTGGCTCTTGATGTTAAAATAATTAATGCAACTCAATTATTGTAATTACGATTTAATAATAAGGAACAGTCGTCGTTACCCTAAAAATGAAAATGATTGAAGAACAAACCATGAATAACTTTACTAAAATATATATTTACGGTACACAAATGATATTTAATGTTTCTTAACACAAATGTTAAGATGAAGAAATAAGGGGGAAAAAAAATTTAGCTGCATATAAGAATGAGTGAAAAAGGAAGGCACGTGAACATAAAGTAACTTTCATGCAATTTTAGTTTATCTTCAAGACACAATCAGTAGTTCACACGTTGTGGGCTACATCTACGGAAAAGTCGGTATGAGTTACCACACGGTAGGAGTTACATGAATAATTGCAAAAGTGGGGCGGCGGCGGAACTGAGGTGGCGGTGGAACCAACGTGCAATTGGGGTTAAAGTGAGACCCACCTCAATGGGCGGGCCTTGCTTCGAGAGAGGAAAGTCAAATTTGAAACCCCACCATTTTTAGGTAAATTTATTTTCTTATTTTAAATAAAAAAACAAATCCACAAATTTCCCTGGCGTTATACTCATTGGCGTTTTATTTGAGCCACATTAATTCTCTTTTGCTCTTTGGTAATTTTTCATGCTTACACGTTTTATATGGTAAAAGTTAAGCGGTTAAATGACAATGTACATATCAATATAGTCCTCCTTTGTGAACATTGAAATTATAGATGTACTGAATAAGCACAACAATAAGTAAAGATTGTTTATCTATGGATTACGTATATCAACAAAAGTTTTTAGGAAAATTTTGGGGTTTTTCAATGATCACAACTTTTTATTCGTAAAAAAATTATATCACATTAACACTTAAGTTTAAATAAATATCATTTGTTAGTATCAACCTAACTATATTAAGAATTAAACAAAAAAACAATTTAGTTTAATTTAATTTTTAAAGAAATTTTAAACTTTTATGCGAACAATCAACATATTTATGATAAATAAACTATTCAAATGATTCTTAAATTCACTTTTCTTTATAATTATCGTCTAATAATTTTTGTATTTGATAAAATACTTTTAATAAGTAAAATTGTCAATTATATTTTAAAAATATTATGCATCAAATCAATCCTTCTAACAAATTGGATAATTAGAACCGTAGCTAGAGTTTCTTTCCTTGATATAACATACTGTACACATCTTACTAGAATGCGTTGATTGATACCCTTTGAACCAATGTCATTAATGGAAGTGTCATCATAAAGCTTTGGACTTCAATATCAAGCTTGATGATCAAACTTTATCCATTAGACTAGAAATTTATATTCAAATTGTTGGAGCTGATCAAGGCCCAACTATTATCATGGTCACACTCCATCATGAAAATCATTTATAGAATATAGAATTATGCTCTAGATATGAACTTTTCAAGCTCTACATGAGATGCCCTTTATATGGTAGCAGACAGATCTTAGAATGGGACAACAACCATTCAGGTTTCACGACAATTATCATCACAATAATTGGGAGAGTTCATGCCTATAAAGTGGATCACGAATTACGAAAAAGAATTTCATACTCCTTATCAATGCTTCATTCATCCCACCACTCCTTCAATCTCGAAAAGATTTAAGGATGGAACGGTAAAATCTATTTTCAGCAAATTTGGAAAAGAATACTCAAAATCATTTAAAGCCTCTTCTAACCAAAAATTATGAAAAAGGCATTAATGGCCCTCCAATCCATTTTTTTGTCCACCCTGATGGATATGACGTATATATCAGTCATGTCAATGGCCATTTCATCTAGAATGTAGACCCATCTATATCCAATTTAGATTGTGACTGCTAGATGGATGATGATTTTGATAGTGATGACGAAGTTTAGGTCCCTCAATGGAGAGAAGAGCCTAGTAGAAAGTCAAAATCTTCATGGCAACTAGAAAAGAAAATCCAACCCAAGCATGATAAAAATTATGATTCAAGACCTTGGATTGGTCTTACGAATCCTAAGCCTAGACGAAAGGATTTCTCTAAACTCTTGTGAGAAGCTAGAACAGAACACTTGATCCAACCAAGATGCTCTGTGCCAATAATTTCTTCAATTCCTAAGGAGATCTTTAAACCATTACCTTGTATGATGATGAGATCATATGAGGAAGATTTTCAACCTTTGGAAGCCTAGAATAATAAAACCATTGGGGTATCTGTAAGGTCGTACCCAAGATCAACAGGTATAATTCCACACGACAATCATATGCTTGTTTCAGCTACAAAAGAGGTACTAAATTCGCAAGCACAATATGTTATGGAACAAAACAATGTCCTTCACAGAATTGATTCAAAGCTTGACGGTCTATCCTGATAGACACAAGAACTAAATTCAAAAGTTGATGTTATATTTCTTTAACTGCAACAATTACGTCAATGATTACTCCATCAAGCTGCCCAACTTGATTTGGATATGATAAGATATAATGACCAACATTATTGTGGACCAGAGTTCTCTAAAAAGGAAAGAGAACTTTAAAATATTTAAGAACAGCTCAAAAGAATTGAGTAAAAATTGCAAACAACAATCCAGAGCTATATATGATACATACCCCTTGATATATCCAACTGTAAGACCTACTTATAGCACTCCATCTTATACTGATGCTACTAACTATGAAAAAGTCTTCAAAATGTCTTATCCATTGTTCAGAAAACCCTTGTAAAACCATCAAAATCTTCTAAGCTAAACCTGCTAATAAAAGATATTCTGTCAACTTTTAGGTCTTTACATATCAATAAACCACCAACTTCTCCACTAAAAGAAAGACCTTTGCTACATACAACAAAAGAACCCATTCCTAAAAAATATCCATAACTACCCTTTAATTAGTTCTAGATAGCTCTAAAAGTCACCTATATCCGATAATTTTGATATTCATACGGATAGCCAAGACTCTTATTCTTTTATAGAAGGCACAAAAAGCACAGAACAACTTGTAGATATCACTCAAATATGTCAAATGATGGTGGTTGTTCCATACTCTTCTCAACCACAAACAGAAGTTAAACCTAAGGTTGACGATGTTGAGTCAATGACTGAACTGGTCAGACCATAATTACCTCCTATCTACAAACTATTTCAGGCCAATGGTTCACTTTTGATGATATCCCACCAACTAAATGGAGAGGTCGAATGCATGATTTCAGTGCCTAGATAGATCTTCAGATGATAAGACCTGATATGTCTATTACAGACATCTTGACAAAATTTGTCTCTAAAATGATGGGAACTTTAACCGAATGGTTCCAAAGCCTTGGTGAATATAAGAACATGCAAGTCTTATAATTGTCAGAAGCCAATTCCTTGTTAGAAATG
Organism: Erythroxylum williamsii; assembly: GCA_027564335.1. NCBI lineage: Eukaryota > Viridiplantae > Streptophyta > Magnoliopsida > Malpighiales > Erythroxylaceae > Erythroxylum > Erythroxylum williamsii. The sequence goes on from JANITW010000005.1 coordinate 52,208,752, forward strand.
ATTCATAAAGAGTTCATTGGAGATTTCCAACTCATTAATCAACAAAGTAGACATGAGTACTCTAAAAGGTGTTGCTCTATAAATAGAAAAGATTTACATAAGCATTTTTAAAAAATGTCTGAAAATATTATAATTTCTGTTTTTGGTCAACTGCAACCTGAATTACAAAGAACAATCAATTATTTTCACTAAGACATGTCAGAAATCGCGCTCGGAGAAATCTACCATTTAGTTTTGGTGACACTGGATGAATTATGTGGGCAACATAAGTTCTTCAAAACAATGCTAAAAGCTGGACCTTAACTCAAATAAGCATGCAAGAAGTCGTACATAAAGATTAAATGCAAAGATATGGAGAAATGGGCATGTAACACAAAGAAGGAGAATCATTTCAAAAGAAAATTGTTAAGAGTTCATCCATTCAACAGAAGGAAGAAAAAGAGAGTAAGATTCTTCAAGAGGCATGCTTCTGAAACTAGAAAATCATATTAGTTTAACTTCCTAAAAAATTTTGAAAATGAAATAAAAATCCTATTGTCCATTGAAGCTATGATGCCCATAAGAGATGATGAGGACATCAAATCTCTTTTTAAAGAATAATTTAGTGAAGATGAAGAGACATTATTCATACTATTTGACTACAAGTCTACTAATGATGAAGTCTCTTCTCTTAATGAAGAAGATGAATAACCAATGCACATGATGAAATATCTTTATCGTTGTTTAAAAAATATTAGGATAGAGTTCTTCCCAAGCAATATCGTTCAGACAAAAATATTAGGAAGTAATCTTCCTAATCCTGACATACTTATTAGGATGGATATATATTACCAAGCACAAAAGTTACAAATCTTGCCAAAGGAGATTCGTTATAAACAAAATTTTCATGAGTACACTAAAGACAACAACATCTTCGAGCTACAAGGTGTTCCTACTGGATGTGAAAATATCATAGATTAGATCTTATAATATTGCTCGGAGAGCCATGACTAATTCTGTCATCCACATCCACTATGCCAGAACTCAAAATTTTATGTCTAATTACCATTAAAAAGGAATAAGGACATTAATCCAATAAAGGTCACTCATCCAGGAATGAATCCAAAGTACCTAAATATGGCACAAAAAGAATGTGCTATACTTCTAAAACAAGGATTGATCGAGTTGACCAAATGAGAGTGGGTCTGTCAAGCTTTTTATATGGAAAAAAGAGCAGAAAAGAACAAAGGAAAAAAGAGGTTATTTATCGATTGCAAGCCTCTAAATCGTTTTCTTCAAGATGACAAATTTCCTCAACCTAAGATTAATACGTAGGTATTATTTCTAAAAGAGGCCAAAATATTCTCAAAGTTTGATTTAAAAGCTAGATTTTGGCAATTAGGTATTGACTCAAAAGATTGGCATAACATAACATTTTGCATTTATAATGCCCAGTACCAGTGTATAATTATGTCATTTGGGCTAAATTTTGCCTTAACATTGTTTCAAAGAGTCATGATAAGGATCTATGATGGTATCATATCAAATCTTTTAATTTATAATGATGATATCCTCTTTTACTCTCAAACCCGACAAGAACATCAGGCCCTATTGTAACAATTTTTGGACCTTACAAAGAAATATGAGATCATGCTCTCAGCCTATAAAAGTTGAATTTGTTCAGCCTATATAGAATTTATGGGCATTAAGTTTTATGATGCTTCTACTAGCCTTGCCATATATAACTGGTAAACTACTAAACTTCTTAGACACAAACTTTACTGTAAGGCAAATCCAACAGTTTCTCATAATTGTGAATTATATTATGGATTTCATCCTTCATATGTTAGAATATGTATGACAGCTATCAAAGTTACTGAAGAAAAAGCCAACACTATGGGCCCCTAGCCAGATAAAAGCAATCAAGCAATTAAAGAAAATCAGTCAACATATGCCTCCACTAAAGATTCCTGACAAAGGAAAACAAATCTTAGAGTTTGATGCTAATAAAGATTTCTATAGAGCCATTTTAATAAAGGAGATAGAGGGAACAAGGTTTTAATATGGATACACTAGTGGACAATTAAAACCCTCAAAAGACATTATCACTCAATCAATAAAGATATTCTGGCAGTCAAAAAAGTTATAGAAAAGTTTAATTTCTACCTCAGCCCTTATCTTTTTACAGTATAAACGAACATTACACATTTACAAAGATACCAGATCCAAACAAGAAACTTTTACTAGAGAGCCAATTACTTTACTGAAAAGATTGATTCTCTCACTATAAATTCACAGTTTACCACATCAAAGGCCACTATAACATTCTAGCATATTTTATTTCTCTGTCTCAAAAGCATATTAGACTTATCACTCCCTCTATAAATATTCCTCTTCTACTTTTAATGGTTGACCTGTTCATCATTGCCAAGACAAAGAAATTCTTCCCTCTCATTGCAAGCACACCGACTACCATTGATGAAATAACTTCTCTGACCTAGATAAGTCTTTGATATTACCTCTACCTTTTCCTCAACAAAGAAAAGTTACATTGTTTCCCATCCCTATTCAACATACAAGCACCATATTTTACTGTATTTTTCATCAATGGTCCGCTCTCAAACAATGCATTGTGGTATTTATGGGCACTCTCTACCCTTTGTGCATGTGATATCTCTCTTCCTTCCTTACAGGTCTATCAAAAACTTATATGATAGAGAGACTGAAGGTTCCCTCTTGTAGACCTTACTTGACTGGTATAAACCACTGATGATGTGGAGGATGCAACTCTCACAGGTTATTGAGGATATTAGGTTATGGGGGACTTCATTAGAGAAGCAATCCTCCCATTGCTTCTTTACTTTTCATTGACCATATCGCACAACATATGACGGATCTATCTACTTTAAGAATCAAGTGTATTTTCAACATACCTCAATACAATGGTCAAGATATAAGGATAACGTTTTTAATAACCTTAGGCATTTTTTTAATAATCTAAACCATTTTTTTAAATATACACTACTAGTTATCTCTACATCTATTGGACCTTGCCTAAGAGAATTAGTTCCTGGCGAACTTCAAATGTTAGACTTTCACATCCTAGACAATCTAATAAACTTAGGTCATGACATTGCAATACCATCTCAAACTTAAGCCTCCTCCTTCCAAGATGCCTAAGATCTAGATGATGAAATTCCCATTATCAATAAAAGGATCTAAATAAATTTTTGAAAAAATTACGCATAGGGAAAGCGAGCCCCATAAAAAACAAAGAATAACTAGTAATGGTACTAATAACATGAGTGGAGGGGCTTCCCTGTCAAATCTGCAATCATGGCAAGATCCTATCTGACAGGGATGATGACTAATATTTCACCTATTATTATGGGTCTCTTTATTTAATTATTTTTCTTTATATTTAAGTGCCTTTTCTATAGTGACATTGTTCCTATCTGTTTACTATATGATGTGACATTGTTATTATCTAAAATAGTATATGTGATGTTGTTCTTATCTAAAATAGTTGATATTATGTTGTTCTTATCCGTTTAGGGTGTGATGTGACTTTGTTCTTATTCAAATATGTTTTTGTCTTTTTATAACCTCCTTTGCCTATAAAAGCAAGAGACTTCTTCCAATGTAACCAAGTTCAAATTTAAGCTCGAATTTATGCTAGTTTTATCAATAAAAGTTGTGTGTTTTCATATGACTTTTCTTAATAATCTCTCTCTCTCTTCCCTTAAAGCTTGAGTCTTCAATAAGTTTACTTCTATCATACAGAGATATAAGTATGCTATGCACTTGCCTTTGTCTAAAGATCTTATGCATCAGAAAGTATCGAACCTATGATCCTAATTGAGTTATAAGTTTTTGGAGGATTGTTCAGCTTGGATCCCTAAGAAGTAGATCTTGAGACTTGACGCTCTTTGAGGAGAAAGAGCTTGTGTCTCGACTAGCATACTTAGGTTCTTAACTACTAGTTTTGTTTGTCTATTTTAGAACTCTTATAAAGGACTGCTTTATTTCCTATTATCCCTATAAACCTCTAGCCAAGGTTCCTAAGGGATACCAAAGTCATACGCTTTTCTAATAACAATGATAAAGTTATTATTAATAAGAGTGAGTAGGGAGATGCCCAAATAATTATGAGTGAAGCTCCCACCTAATCAACCCCTGTTTATTTCTCTTCATATCTTTCTCTAGGACAATTTCCCTCTCATCTTACGAAAACACTTTCCAATAAAATAGAAAACCTTGTAGAAATCATTCATTTACCTGAAGGCACTAAAATCCATGACACCCAACAACCTTTATTAAATTTATATAGTCTATATTTATGTTCTAAAACTTGGACCGGTCATCGAACCGGTAGCCTTACTGGTCACTGGTTTGATCGGTTCGACCGGTTCAACCACCAATTGAACCGGTGTGACGTAATAATTATGTAATAATTATATTTAATTATATATAATATTAAAAATATTTTAAAAATACAAAATAAAAAAAATAAAAAAAT
>JANITW010000005.1:52332171-52348481 GCA_027564335.1 Erythroxylum williamsii
ATACACTGAATGTTTGACGGTATTCGAGTACTCTAGCATACCACTCTTGTGAGGCACGGACTCGGATATCACCCACGATATCAAGTTCGGGTCTTGAGGGAGTGGGGTGCTACATGATGTGTGATGCTACTACTGGATCCATGTGCTCTTGAGCTTAAGTGAATTAAATAGCCCACTCCTACTAATAAAATAAGTGATACACCAAACACTCCTTAGGCTTAAGTGATGAAGCATTAAAATAGCCCAAGTTTTCTTGTCTTCAAGCTCTAAGTGTATCCAGCCCAAGGATTTGAGTTAAATGGATTAATTTGGGCTCAATTCTATTAAACTCTCCTCTAATAGGCTTGGAGCTTGCCATCTTCTGAAGATAAAAGCCCACATGCGTATAAAGAACCTCTTTAAGTCTCTTGGGCCTAGCTTTGGTCATAGGCCCTTCTGCCATGGCTAGCTCTCTGCCTGGTCCTGCTCGATGGTCTATGGTCCCGCTCATATTAGAAAGCCTTGCAGGACGGAATGATGGACTTTCGTTATCTGTAGATCAAACATTTTGTTTTTAAATCAAGTTGAGTAATTCAGTAGTGTGACTTAACCAAATTTTCAAACTGTTTTTAAACTTGAGTCAAAATTGCAATTAATGCTTGTCCAAGGGGGAGAACGTTGGACTTTTTTGTCCTTTTTGATAAAGTTGCACAACTATTAATTACACTTTTTAGTTTTTCAATAATTTATTGGTTAAATTACGTAATTTGATTCAGATAAAGATAATAAAGTAGCTCAATAAATAATCTAAATCAATGGTCGAAGTCCGTGTGAAAAATAAATCCCAATCAGTGTGTATCGAATCCATATCGGTCTTGTGATGGAAAAGCCAGATATGGATGCTATATATAAAGGTTAAGGTTTCCAGAAATTGCTCATATCATTCATAAGCATACGGATCCTCTTTCCCGTTAAGAGCACTTACATTTTGAGAAAATTGTCGAAAAGCATTAACCATATGTCGGTGATCACTTTCCGTGAAAGTCCTAAGTGATTAGCATTCACTTTAGCCTTGGAAACTACTTCGAAAGTTGAGAGGGAACCGAAATCAAATATTTCACATTTTCTTCGTTTTTAACCTTTTCATAAACGATCTAGAATACGTAATAAGGTCTATCTTACGTGTTACAATAAAAAGTCAATCCTAACTAAAAAAAACTTATTTCAAATAAATTTTAAAATAGTTTTAGTTTAAAATTAAAGTATTTTCTTAATTTAATTAAAATTAATAGTAGATTGATTCCTAATTTAAATCTTCAAAAATTATTTTCTTGAATTAGAGTTAATTATATTTCAATTATAATAGAATTAATAATTAATTCAAATATTTTAAAGTAAATAATTATTCTCTCAAGAAAATTCTTTCTTAATTAAAATTATTTATTTTAATTTTATTGAGATGAATTAAATTTATTATTTTATTTAAAGATTTAATATTCTGTTTTATTTAGAAATTGTCTCTTTATTAATTTAAGTAATAAGTTTCTTTATTTATTGAAAAAATATTTTCTTGATTATATTTGGAAAATAAAGTTAAGAAATTGAGTAATACATTAGAAAATAGTTTTAATTATTTTTTAATCAATTAATAAATCACTTTCTAAATAAGTAATAAATGATTCTCTTAATTTAATTTAAATATTTAATTTAACTATGAAAGAATTTTCTATTTATTAAAAATAAAATTTCTTATTTTGAAAAATATTTATCTAATATTAAAAGGATTAGAAATTTTTTTTTAATTATATTAGAATGTCTTACTTATTATTTTTTTCTTTTGGAAAAGTGTTACTTATTAAATTTTGAAATAGAGTTTTTCTAAATTACAACAAGGAGAGTAACTGGTTAGAAATTAGTTTCAATTAAATATATTAAAGGTGTCAAGATAATCATAAATAATTTCTAATTAAATTTAAAAATATTTTCAAATTAAATTTATTTTATTTTAAATAGCAATTTAATTTACTTAGAAATTAATGGCTTAATTTAATTTTCAAAAGAGATGGGATTATTATTCTAAAATACAAATATTATATCAATAAAGAATCAAACAAAGGTTGATGCTTTGCGTATAATTTAATTATATTTTCATAGTATATTTCACGTTATGCTTGAATATACATATACATATAAATATATATTGTATAATATATTGAGTATTGAATTGAATGTTTATATATATATATATATATATATATTTATGTGTCTTGCACAATTGACGAGACCATTTAAATTATATCTCTTATTAAAATATTAATTACATGTTTAGAAAATGATTGTTGCTTTCTATTATTATAAGAATGAACTAGAGTAATATTTATTATAGGTTTATTTAGAAAACTTAAGTAGCTTTCATCCGAATATATTTATTCTTTTAATAATGAGTTTCACTTACCTAAATATGTATGAGTTGGATTTTCAAACTCATGAACATATAAATTTAAATTAGAAATAACATATGTTATATGTTTTGATAACAAAGATGTAGGAGCCACATGAGATGTAATTAAAAAAAGATGTTATCCACCTAACTTAAGTTTAATTAGTTTATTGAACAAACTCAAAATTAACTAAATTTGGATGAGATTCTAGTTGACCAAAGAGATTAAAGTAATATTTACAAAATAGTAGTAAGGATTATTATTTTGAGCAAAATAGTAGTAGTAAGTAAATATATAATTAAAATTCGTAATCTTATTTGATTATTATGAAGTAAAACTGGTTACATTTATATTGTTTTGAGTAGTAATTTACAGTTATTTAGTATAATTGATACTAAGTATTAGTGAATCAAATTTCGTTGATATATATTAAGTTTGAGAAGAGTTCTTAGAAAAGTTGTACATGCATTATGTAATTGTACTATTAAACTTTGTTGAAGATTTAGGTGATAAAGTTTGAGAGATATGTTAATATCATATAGATGGTAAAATGTAGGGATATTTTATAATTGATTAACCTCAAAAACTTTAAAGGTAAGAAGTAAGATGGATTCTAATAACACAATGTAAATGGTTGTATAAAGTATAACTGAAAGGTATAGTAACTAAAAGAATTGTTCTCCTCAGTTTAGCCTATTAAAGACGTCAATAAGAACTATAACTTAAGGCATTTGCTTAGATATGATAATTGTTATCATTAGAATACAATAATTTCATTGACTTTTGTTATTAAAGCTAGATATAATAGAGATTAGAATTATTTTTAATTTATGCTTCGGATATTTGATACTAAATTTAGATTTGACATTACCACAATGTGCAAGATACGATAAGAAATAGATTGTTGAGAAAAAATACTTAACCCAAGTTTATATAAATAGTTTGCATGTGTTATATCAAGAGATATTTTTATTAAGTGGCAAAAAGACTAAGTTAGATATATAAAAAATAATGATAACATAGGGGATGGAGGTTTGTTTTGAATTTCCTTAATCTTTTATATTATGAGAAGCTTAGATTTGATAAATCTTTTATTTCTTCTCATGATTAAGATACCTGTGTTTGATATTTTGTTGAATTGGTGAATTTATGTTGCAAAAATTTGATTTTACCTTGTTAAGTTTATGTTGCATTTGTGTGCAAAATTTTGACTTTAACTTGTTATGATATATTATGTTTATGTTGTGTTTATGTGACCATCGGTAACACGATCATCATTTAGTAATATTGAAGCAATTGGTTTAATGAAAGTGAGCGATTATTGGCTTATGCTTTACAGTCAATTAATTGGTTGTTTATTTATAAAATAAATAATTAAAGGAAATCTTTATATTTTACATGATTTTTAATTAACCTACCTATTAGGTAAATTCATGAAATAAGTATACTTTGCAAACGAAAGTATGATAAGATCATTCATTGCTATACTAAGATTTAGTAGAATGATCAACACATGTTATATTTCTTTTTTATAAAAGAAGTGGTTAATCTCATAGGTATAAAAATATATAAATAAATGTGTTAGTAATAGTTAGAGAACAAATTTACTGACTTGACCGATATGAAAATTCTATGTTAAACATTATTCATGTATCTATGAAACTATTTGTTGAAATGATTGTATAAATGACTTTTTGACTTAATATCTCTAAAATATCTCATATAAAGACTGTTATAATTTAATATTACTTAAGACTTATCATATTCAAGATAATTCAATAGGTAACGAATATAACATGTATTATATAAATAGCTGTGTAATTAATATATGATTCTTCACTTTAAAGTAACTATTGAGAAAATTTTTCCATTCTCAATTGAGAAATCTGCTGCAGAGTATAAAACTTTGACTGTACTGAACAATAAGAACTCTTAAATTTTTTACAATGAGTTGATACTAATATCGAAGACAACAGATATGTAACAATTGAGCTAGTAAACCTAAGCTCATATAGAATCCAGGTGTGTTTGATGCACTAAACACAAAAATCAAATTTAGAATACAATGCCAAACAGCTAGAGTACAACGTCAAGACTGCATTGCCATTACTGAAACAGAGTCAGGTTCATAACCATGCACTCTTAAGCGATAAATGCAAGTGTGAGTAGGGCTTCCATGGTTGGATATGAAATCCAGCCTAACTGTGTCAATAATGCCAGAAGTCGCTGAGTCGAACACGTCAAAAGTCTGAGCATTACTCTTCTCAAGGTCATAAGTAAACTCTCTCAGAAGGAACATCTTATCATCCTCAACGTTGAAATTCCTATTACTACCTTGCAACCAGCCAGATACTCTACAATCCTTGGGAGCACTTGACCGGTCATAAGCAACACTCTGCCCATGCAACCAAAACAAATCATATTTTAGCACATAATTTGTCACAGAATAGTTATTTTTTGTGAAAGGGAGACAATGTAACCATGAAAGATAAGAAAAGTGAGACAAGGAAATTTTTATCACAGCAGAGTTATTTTGTGTGAAAAAAATATCTATCCATCAAAGATAAGAAAAGTGAGACAAGGAAACTTTTGTTAAAGCAGACATTTTGAGTGAAAATGAAAATATGTAACCATGAAAGATGAAAAAAGTTAGACAAGGAAAATTTTGAAGGTCGGTTTAGCAAATTATTAGCAATTCTAGAAACGTAGTATTTCTTCCAGCCAGTGAGAGTTCTTTTCATCTGAAAGAGCAATCAAAGAACTCAAGTTGGGTGAAAATGGATGGAAAAATTGAACTCAATACCACTCAAAGAAACCGTAATGCCCACAGTAGATACCTAGGTCTGTAGTCAATGCTAAGGTAGTCCAAATCAGATAAAGCAAACCATGGAAATTTAGAGAAGTGAAAGATGATAGGGTAACAGAGAACTGAGAACATCATTATTTCCAAGGGCCATATAAAAAGCAACAACCTTTACCAATTTCTTCTAATCTCCCACACCAATTTGGACTTGTGCATGGTTTGATTTAATTGATGTAGCTGAAAAATAGTTGAAATTCTTTGATCTAAATATAAAGTAAGATATAATTCAACATTAGTCTGGCCACGCACACAGCCAGACTTTGAGTTGGCTTCTTGATTCAAGGAATAGAGGAATTTGGAATATCACTGCATACAAGCATATCTCACTACAAGAATGCTGAATGATAAACTTGGAATACTGCAATAACACTCGTTCTGATTTCTTTTCTTCTCGCCTCCATTTTAATTATTAGACAAGGTCCTACTCCAACCCGTATGGGTCCCTTTCATAGATACTGTCAGCAGATACCTTTCAAGGGTGAACACTACCGAGTAAGAAATTAAACTTTTAAAACAGACACATACCTGCGAGACAAACAAAATAACTGATCTACACAGATTGTCTTTAAACGAATCAATATCTTGATCAACAACTCATCTAAAGCATAGTAACTTCAAAGAAATTTCTTGATCACCAACAAATAATTAATTAGTCAACAAGACAAGCAGATCAGATTTACATCAACTATTGTTGGGTGTATTGAAGGAATGTGATTAACCTACCAAACATAAGCATTCCATCAAAAGCATTTTGTACTCTCCCTTTCCTTAAAATTCTAATCTAAATAACACGGCAGGAAATTATATGCTAAATATCAATTCCTTCAGGTACTTAAATATCTTATTTTAAAATTTTTTCTAAAGTCATTAACATGTTCTAATATTATTTCTTTCCAACGGCACCTTTAAAGACAGCAAGCACTTGAAACTTCCTTAAATTCAACTACAACTTTTCCAAAATTCTACATGTCTATGGAGAAGTTTTAGCAGAATGCTGTGCTTGGGGAGCTAAATCTTTTCTTTGCACCAAATCTATCACACTCAAAAGTCAAAAACCATAAAATAATTAGAATCTAAACACTAGCACAAAAACTCTAGCATTGCCAATTAATAAAAGGTCAAATGCCAAATAATGAGTGATAATTCAAACGCAACATCTCATATTATATCAATAAAGGGACCTCATTAAAAGATCTTCTGGATCTAAAATTGGACAAAGACAAAAAAAAGTAACCTATGATCAAGTCAACAAGCATTCCACAGTAAAACAGCAAATAATGGACCACAACAGAGTAACGCAAAGCAAACCTTAGAAACATGCTCCAAAGTGATAGCCTCGGGAATAATTGCCGCTCTTAGTCTAATCTGAACAAATCCGGTACTACCTTCAAGGGCAAAGCAGGCTCCAGGCTCTCCAAAACTTGGTTTCAACATCTTAGAAGAATAAGGATGGACATCATGATTATATATGGAAAACCAGTGATTCACCTTTCCTGGAACAAATGGCTCTGAGTGCTTCACAACCGTTGCCCCACCAGACGCCAGCGCATAATCGACCCTCCCAAGTCCATCGGCCGCATGCTTTTCCATCTCCTTCTCTACTACTTCCTTTGCATATGCCATTATCTCCTCCAAATTCACATCATTTGGACCACCGTTGCTATCTTTCCCCTTTACTAACTCCTGATAAGCTTTTTCGAATTCCTCTTTTGACAACGATTGTACTGCCCTCAACTCTCCTATTGACTTCTCCAATTCCTCACTTCTAGCTTCTAGTTTCCTCAACCCACTATCCAAAACCGCTCCTTTCTCATCAATCTTCTTGCTCATTTCTCTTCTCAACCCTCCAATCTCATTTTCAATCTTCTTATCGACAACCTCCACTTGCACCTGAATCATTTTGGTGGTTGTTTTCAAAAATGTCTCAACTTCCGCAATACTCCCCTCCAATTCGGACGACAAAGCCATCTGGGTCGGATAATCCCCTGATTTCAAAACCATTCTCCGAACCATCTGCACTAAACCTATCAACACAAGCATCAGCAATAAATTCTTGGTCAAAATACTCATAATCGTCAACCAACGAGGTCTATCTGGCTTGGAGACGTTCCTTCTGGTCCGACGTGGCGAAACCGCGGAATCATTCTTCTTGAGTTGGATGGCATCTTTGGAATTTCTTTCTAAAACCACGTCTCCTCTTATGGAGTGGTGGCTTAGATCCCTACTATATGAGGTAGCGGTTCCTCCTTTATCATTCGCGAAATTGAGGGTATTGTTGGGTTCTCCGCCATTGACCTGTGCTTCATTAGGAAACAATTCGATTTTGTTAGGTTTCTTCTCGCCAACCACCACGGGTCTCCGTCGAGTGGTGGTGTTGGCGGCTGTGATCGAGACGGTGGAAGCGGACATGACGTTGGCTGCAATCAGGCCGTCGGATCAGGAAGAAAAGCCTCAATGGAGGGGGAATTTGGAATTTCAAAAGAAAATGAAACCCTAGAGAGAGATGGGATGAAGCGCCGAGAGAGTGTGAGAATTGGAGGGAGTGTCAAAATTTTTGGAGTTATGTAAATTTTATTTATTTTTCTTTTTTCTTTTCCACTTGCTAATTGGTCATGTCATATGATCTAACGCGACGCGACGTATCGAGGGCCAACTCAACAAAGAGTAGACTTTAGTTATTATTTAGCCGTATGTTATGGGCTTCCCCCTCTCTTTTCTCCCGGCACCTTCCTTTTCTTCAGGACCCAACCTCAGCGGCTAAATATTCCACAATAATTTAATTAAAAGATAAATATTTAGTAAAATCAAAATATATTGAAATTAATTTAATCTAATCAAATGCATTTAAAATAATAACTTAAATATAATAAATATTTTATATTTTATTAATTATTAGTATTTTCTTTTTATATTTTGTATAATCTAATTCAACAAAAAAGTGACATGCTCAAGTTTTTTAATTCTTTTTCAAAATTTAATATCTATGTAACTCGAGTAATTTTTGGGTTAACTAAATAATCTCACAATAATTGATACATGTTTATCTTAACAAAAAGTAATAGGATATTCTAAGTAGGATATAAGTTAATATTATAAAAAAAGTATTTCCTAATTAATTTAGGGATGATAATAAACTAGAAAGATAGGACCTAAGATGTGCAACAAAATCCTTCAACAAAATAAAGTCAAATGATAGAAAAATCATTTATAATTGATAATATTACGAAGAAACTCGATTCAATAGTTCTCTAAATCTAATTTAAGTAGGCTCAAGTTACTATTAAAACAATATGTTTCTTAAATCCCTATATTAAAACAATCTCATTTTGGTCATTATAGGCCAAAACAATATTGTTTTGGTAAAGGATTTTAGGCCAGACAGATATTTTGATCTAACCTTCATGTTTGAGCCTAGTTTGAAACTTGATCAACCTAAATCTAACTTATAGAATTCAGATTAGGTCGAGTTGAACCAGACTGGATATTCCATTTTAGTCAAAAAAAATCCTTTTATTTTATTATATTTGCAAACATTATATGCATAATTGAAACCACTTAGGTAATGAGATACTTTGGACAGTGAAATTAGCAACGCCTAACTTATAAGAATCATGTTTTCTTTACACATCACTATCTCTCTATTATTAGAATCCATGTCACTGATATTAGTATTTTAGCAAGAGGAGAAAAGAATGTCAATAATGTAGCTCTCCATTGTAGTGATAATGAGACATGAATTTGGGAAGACAATATTCAAAGGTTTCAATTTATTCAACTAATTGATTATTTGATAAACAAATTTTTATTTGTTTTTAAGATTTGACTTTTATGTATTCAAATCAAACTCAATCAAAATGTCTAGTTTATCAAAATTTTTAAATATTGATCACAATTGTTAATGATTCCATGATTCTTATTAAGTGGCTTAAGGAGTACATTAATAGGAACGTTGATTTTATTGGATAAGCAATACACTTTTAACTGTGTATGAAATGAGTTTGATTTTTTCAGTATGATTCATTTCTTTCTTTAAGTCTATGGGTTTCAAGCTCATATGTGAGCCCCGATGATTCAAAAAAGCATAAATTCAAATTAATATAGGGTCATCCACATATGGAACTGGCGTCTTAATCAAAGATTAATTAAGCTTGCTAGTTGAGTTGAATTCTAATTTTATAAAAAAAATAAATAGTTGGAATCCAATTGTACTTCTTGAAGGATTACTTATAAAAAAATTGCACTCTAAGATAAGTTCTCATAATCATTATCCTTAAGTTAAATTGGAGGATTATGTTTTGCATAATTAGCATCATCAACCCTCACTATTTGAGCATCAAAATGTCTTTATCAGGAACATCCTAGCACTTTGACCAGTTATAGTTGCAAGTTTGTAGAACTAAGATCATTCTAGTAGGCACACCCAAATTTGAATTTAAATAATTTGATATGGTTTGTAGGAATCCTTTAGAGATCTTTCTATATTCTTACTTGAAAAATATTAAATTAGCTAAATTAATCCTAACCCCGAATGAATAATAGATACTCATGGAAGTGATCCATCAACTAACCTCACTAGAAAAATCATAACCTTTAAAGTTATTTGAGCTAATAAGAATTTTGAGAACCAAACTACTAAAATTTAGATATTACAGTAATAAATCAGCCATTTGAGTAATAAAGGAATCAAATGCATAAATGACAACAACTGACACCCCATAGCCATATTTAAAAGGATCCCTATCCATACTCCTGGAACCAATGCCATTGGAATATTACATATAGGGGATAAGTATGATAGTAGATAGCCCATTAATACCTAATGTCTTAATAGAGTCATTATTGATCATACTTAAGATTCCAATATTAAACTCTTAGAAAGACATACATGACCTTGTTGATCATATGAATTAGGTCAGGCAAATAAATCCGAGTATGGCTTGACCTAAAGTTAATAGGCTTAAAGTCCGGTCAAGCTCGGGCTGCTTGATCTGAAGTTTAAAAATTTTAGGAAAAATAACGTTATTTTTTAAATTTTAATTGAAAACACAATTAGGTTTGGTCAAGCTCAATTAGGCGTTAAACTATCTAAGCTTGATCAGACTCAAGCTTAGGTTATGTGTCCCAAACTCGATCAAGCTTTGGTCGAGCTCTAGACTTAGGCTAAAATTTTTGAGCCAGGCTTGGGCTTGTGGCCTATTTCCATCTATGATGTAAATTAATATAGGGAACTCATACCTTTATAGAACTTTATAAAGAAAAAAGGGAACAGAAAGCATTAAGAAGGTAAATATTGGGTATAAATATGTTTGGAGAATGTTAAGTAAAACATGTGAAACAATTATAGAATTAGAGATTTTGTCTACTTGATATCTATATCTCAAAGGTATAAAGAAAGCTTAAGGGATTGCCTAAATTGCTTTAGTTTTGAAGCAATATAAATCCTTAGCCTTATTGTATAACGTAGTAGTAGTAGTGGCCTTCAAAAATTGGTTAAAACCTTGCTAACCTTTATGAAACTTTATATGGAAAAAAGTGAACATAAAGCATTAAATAGATTTGAAGAATGTTAAGCAAAACATACGAAACCTGACCAATAAAAATAACATAAATAGGGAGATAGGTACATCTTCGTTCAACAAAACTAAGTAAAAGAAGTTGTAGAATAGACACGCTAAAGTTGAAAATGAAAGAAAGATTAAAGAATAACTCCCTAGGTTCAATATGATGGTTAACTATGTCCTCAATAATGAATTAGTTGCAAAATAAAAAAGAAAGCCCTCAACCATATTACATAAAAAGCCTATAACGTCACTTCCATTATGATATTGTGCACGAAGTTGATGGTGGCAACAATTCAAAAGAGTAGCTAATGACTTTATCAAGCAAGGAAGGTTGAGTTATTTATTAGAGGAAAATAATATGGATAATCCAGTTAGGGAAGATTAAAGAAAATGTACTTTATGAAGGTCAACAACTAGGAAACTAAATAGGCAACCACATCCTACTTAAAGGGTAATCCACATAATTACAAGGAGGGATCATAAAGAGTTAACATTACATTTAAAGAAGGCATCATAAGGAGAGAGTCATGAAAAGTAACCTTATCCAAATAAATCTGGAAAAAGAATAATGGTCTTAAAAGTCACTATCTAAGAAATGGATAATAGGTCTTATGAAGACAATATGTTTGTAACTCTATTAATAACCAACTTATTGGACAAAACTATATTAGTAAATAAAGGAAGAACCACCAAAATTTTATTTAATAATGCCTTTAAAGATATGGACATCTTAATGGATAAATTGAAACTTATGACCCCACCCCCTCATTGATTTTATGGGAGGTCAAATATACATAAAAGAAAAGAAAAATGTGCTTATAACAGTAGGGATATGATCAATATAGTAACCAACATTATATAGTTCTTTATAGTAAGAAGACCATCTTTGTATAATACCATAATTGTTTGGTCATCCTTTGTATGACTTTAGTAATCATATCACTGTATCAATTGCTAATGGAATTCTCAATCTTAAGTGAAGCAGATAAAATACATAAAGACCGAAGGATGGTAAAATAGTGGTTCATCGTAACCTTAAAAGAAAAGAATATTGCATACATGATAAAGGTAGGATAACTGAAGGTCGAGAATTAAAAAAAGAGAGAGAGCCATATGACGAAATCAAATAAGTTATAATTCGATTATCTAAATTATGGAAAGGATTAAAAAAACACAACAGAAGCCTTAAAAACTCATACTTTAACACTTAAAAATTCTTGTATAGGGTCTGGATAACATATTAGGGGAAAATAGATAAGTAATTTCTTATAAGTTAAATATAAACTCTCCTTTAAGTATAATAAAAAGAAAGAAAAAGAATTTCAGAATAGAAAGGCAACATGTTATAGAAAAGAAGATGACAAAATTATTAAAAAATGATTCAATAAAGAAGTTGATTATCCATTCTAGCTTGCTACTAAGTTCATGGTTACAAAGACATATAGGGATTGGAAAATATGTATGGACTTCACAAACTTAAACAATATGTACCCAAAAGAAATTTATCCTTGGTGGATGTTGTTTTAGACCATTAAATCTTAAGTTTTATTGATTTCTACTTAAGATACAACTAAATCAGGATGAATAAAGTAGATGAGCAAAAACCTTCCTTCATCACTCACAATGGATGTACTATTACAAAGTTAACGCTTTTAACCTAATGAAAGTAGAAGTAATTTATCAAAAGTTAGTAACATAGTTTTTCAAAAACAAATAGGATAAAACATAGAAGCATATATAGATGATATGATTGAAAAAACAAAGGTATAAGTGGATCAGAATGCTTCATAATCTACAAAAGTGTGACATGAAACTCTGTAAGGTTCCAATCATGCATCTCATACATAATATATATCAATTATATGTGGCGAAAAATAAAACAGAACCTCAAAAACCAGATATAGTCATGCATATAGATATAAAAAACAAAAATATGAAATGTAAGATGTTTACATACCTTTCCAACAATCTCCTTTGTTTTTTAATCTTCTTACCGTTGGATTTTTGTAAGCCATAACGATCAACATAGACCGTTTCTAATGAAAGTCCACACGAAGATAGAAGGATAAAACCTTACTAAGAGCTGGCTAGAATTCTTTCTTTATACTAGCAAAGATAATAACTCTTATGAGAGTTAGAGAGAAAAGAGTGTGCATGTGTATAAGAAATAACCTTTCTTTTTCTTACTTGCATCTTACACAAGATGCACGAAGATGATCTTTATTTTTTGTACCATTTTTTCTTTCCATAACCCCCATCACTAATGAGAAGTTATAAGAAGTTAATAATCATGAATAACATACATTAATGGAAGTTATGAGAAGTTAATAACCATGAATAGCATGCATTAATGGAAGTTTTGGGAAGTTAATGACCATGAATAGTATGCATTAAAGGAAGTTTTGGGAAGTTAATGGCCAAATTGGCAGCCAACAACACTTGTTTCTCCATGCAACATTTTCTACCACGATCACATCACGATACCACCACCTAAATGTAGCGTCCCCTTACCACAGGGTACACACCGGGATACCAGCAGGTCATTTCGGTACGTATCCTACGATAAGAGTGAGCTACGATCAATCACTACAAACACTTCACATGGCATCATAATAAAACATCAGTATAAAAATCACAATGTTTTTTAAACCAAAATTTTCCTCATTTCATTTCATCAAAACCAGAAGTCTACACGTTTGTCATCTTTTACTGTCTGTACATCAATCCCAAAAACCTAGTACAAATGCTACATGAAAGAGGAAAAATACATCAGATCTATCTAGGTCATCCCAAAAGTCCCAGCTTACTGATCTGTGAGCCATGACTTCTCTCATCAACACAATTTACACTGCAGGAAAAGTCCCTCTGGAGCTAGGAGTCTACTCGCGGTCCTGAAAAATAATGTTGCAATTTTGGGTGAGTTTGCGAACTCAGTGAGATAAACATCACGATGGTTCACTCAATTCATGCAACACATTAGAGCACAACACAATTATGTCACCATTCTACATTGATTCTAAGTAACACATTTATTTCACATAAGCATAAGGCATTTTGTCTTTCACTCAATCAGACATATTTAATCAAATGCATATGAAATGCTCATGTGACACCTTTCCAACTTATTACGGTGTTATGACCGAACGCCTGAACTGTCCCAATATGGGCACATTAATCATTGAGCCTGAGGCTCTAAATCACTGTTGGGCCCGAGGCCCAAATACAATCGTTGAGTTTTTAGCTTTCGGTGGCTGCTCCGGTCACAACTGTCATTGTCTGAGTATGCATTCATGTATGAAATGCATATGTGTCAATTAAGCAGTATATACATCACAATCAACACATGTGTCACAATTTATCACATCACAAGCAAGTAGTTTTCAAATTCACATACAAGTAGCACTTCTATGTCATAGCTCCCCAGTACATTGGACCTTCTGTCCGGAATCTACAATCACAATCAATCTCAAACCCATCATTATTCACCACAAAGTTATAAGCAATCAATAATTGAGAGAACCGTTTAGGTCACTCACCAATAGCTTCCGAAGCTAATGCCTGGAAGTTTCGGCAACGTCTGTGGGTTGACGTTTCAAATGTGCCTCTATAACAGTTAAAATATACAAATATTACCAAGTGTACAATCAGTAACACACCTAAACTTTGACTGATCATAACTTTCACTCTCGATATCGAAAAATTGCAAACTTTATAGCGACAGAAAGCTCTTAACTAGAGCTATAAGTTTCAAGCAGACCTTTTTCTCAAATTTTGCTTCAAACAAAAGTCAACCCTCAAGGGTCAAAAAGTCAAACTTTTCATATTTTTACACTTTTTCTCTTTATTTCTTGATTTTCAACTCCCATTTCAATCAACTCATTCACTTGATCATTCATTTAATTTCACTCAATATTTCTCAATTCTACTTAAAAATCGGGGTCTAACATACATGGAGAAATTAAAATGTGTACAATGCATGTTCGTGACATTCACAGCATTATTCTAAAAATTCTCATCACAAAATTTTCTTCTAAATTTTAGAAATTCATAGACACCAAAATCACTTAATTCGGACCTCTATAGGTCCAATTATTGTTAAAACACGGACCAGAAAATAATTACTCGGTCCCCTCACTTTGACCTAATCAATCGACTTCAATTTCATCTCTTAAAAAGTCACAATTTCACATAGAAATGAAATTAAAAGCCTTACGACTCCGATGCCTAAAAAATCAGGTCAATTAGAGGTCAGATGAAAAAGTTATTCACAAAAAAATAGGAAAGGAACAAAATAAATAAAAAAATAAAAAATAAAAAATAATAATTAAATTAAAAAAACGGGCTGATCGCGAGGGCGACCTCGCGAGGAGCGAGCTTCCGCCAAATTTCTTTTTTTTTTTTTTTCTAATTTCACTTATTTCTTTCTCTCCTTTCATAAAACCTATCTTTTCACACAAGTAATCAAAAATGACAAATAAGGTCTCATTGGAAAGATCACAAAAAACCCTACAAGTTCCATGAGGACTCACAAACCAATTTCATCTATAAGGGTGTCAAAAATGCAATCAAAGTTTCTGCCTAATCACAAATTTTCCAAAACAGTGCAACATTCTTCTAAAACTCATATCTTCCCATTCGCTTTGCCAAAAATTCCAAACTTTATATTAATCTAAAGACCAAAACATATTCTACAACTTTCATGAATAACTTGGAAGCAAATTCAACCTCTAAACAGGTCAATTTCTCAACCAAAGTTTCTGCCCCCATAATTTCACCCTAAACCATAACCACACTTTAAAAATTCATAACGTACAATCCTTACATCCAAAATTAGCATATTATACCTCATTACAAAGCTAAGACATTCCTCTATAACTTTCTATAAGATCACTTGAACCAACTTCAACCATAACAGTCCAGAATTAGCCTCAAAGTACAGTACCCACAAAACCTATACTTAAGAGACATTTTCACACACAAAAACACTTTAAAACTTTGGAATACTATCTGAAAGTTAACAATTCATAACTTCCAACCTCAAAATCTAAAAATGTCATACTTAGTGGCGATAGAAAGCTAACAAGAAAATCTTCAACTTGCATGAAGACCATTTAGCAAAATCTGTCTCAATCATCCTAGAAAAATTCCTAAAGTTTCAGATCATAATTTTCCATGTTAGTGTCACAAAATAGCACTATTCATCTTGTACATACACTACCACCTTCAAATCAAAATTAAGAACCCTTTAAGCCAAAATTGGACAGCACCTCCTTCACAAGAATTCTAGCCAAACTCTTCAAGTTTAGTTCAAGCCAAACCTTATCTCAATTGCATAACCATATAAAAAGTTATGATCAAATCTTTGAAACATATACAAATCCAATTTTCCAGATTCTCAACCTAACTCAATTTCTACCTCTTCCATACCATTTCTAAACCAATTCTCACTCAATTCACTTCATATAT
>JANITW010000005.1:52373011-52390839 GCA_027564335.1 Erythroxylum williamsii
ATAGCCAACATTTACAGGTTTTCTTGCCTTGAGGGCAATAGTTTTCCTTAGGTTTTATTTGTCTATAAGCTTTTCTTCGAAAAATTTTTTATATGGTTTAAATGGATATTTGCTAGTATAATTTAGTTTGGGATATTTTCTCCATCTATATCTAATTGGTTTGTGTATTTTACGTTTTTGAGTGTGAGAAGTCTCACAGCCATATATATTTTCATTGAATACTTCCTATTATAGTTCTTGAAAAGTTGTTAAACTAACAATATGTTATCCCATATTCACCTACCTTTTATAAATGCACCATATAAAGGATCAACAAATTAAACAAGGACAATTTTTAACTTGTCTATAATTATTTTGGAAATAATCTAAATGTGGAAGTAGAGGCAATATGAATGACCACCCTACCCCAACCCTAATAGACCTGAAGTAGAGCGTGATATCTGATCTGAATAGTGGATTCCTCAAGAATAAGTCAGTTTTCCCCTATTCTTAGTATAAACATTATTCTCTAGTTTAATTGAATGTCAACAAAATAGAATTGTCATAGAATCAAAAGAAAGTTTAGTCCCTTCTGTCATATTTGATATTTCCCAAAGACTATCTAATTAGTGCATTTAGGAGAATGAGCTTCTCCTTTAGATTTAGCTATTTGTGAATGTTTTTTACATCTACTTTACTATATTATACTTCAGTCTTTTCCAAAAGTATCATGAAAATTGTCATTTTTGCCTTTCACTCGTTTTGCTCAACTACTTAAGAATCAAAGTTTGAAACTCCCTTCAAAGTTTAGTTTGCTGTTTTATGTAGTATAGTCAATCAAGCCTAGCGCTAATTATACAACCATTGATTTTTCATTTCTTTCAGCTTTTGATCAGAATTAGGTTAGTGTTCATTGAATTCTAGACTATTGGGATATGTAAAATTTTCCTATATTTCTAAGAATATGGTGTTTTAAGGTAAAAGTTTAAGGGCTTCTTAAAGGTTGAACACTTCATCCTTTCGATAAGATCCATTTTAGCATTGGCTAATTCATCTCAAATAATAGTGGTACTTGCTCCACAATGGCACTAGTTAATTTCTTTTGGCCAATAGAATGGTACTTGTTTCACTATAATGGTAATTAATTCATCTTACCTAATAAAGTGGTACCTATCTCATTCTACTTCCAATTAATTTACTCCAACCAACCGTACTAATTACCACATGTTAGACATATGCATAACAATCACCCTTTTGGATTTTCAAATCATACAAACAACAAAATTTAATCATTCAACAGACCCAATATATATACAAGGAATTCAACTGTAAAAATGCATCCATAATGTAAATCATGCAAACTCACACAATTTACATAAACTCAATCTTACTTGTTACTATTCTTTCACTTTTTAAGGTTTATCTTATATAAAAAATGATGATTATCTTCTTAAAAAATTAATTTTGAAAAGTATTTTTTTAATGTACTTGTTGATTAGTATGAGATACAAGCCAACTAGTGTTTCCTAGTGCCTATACTAGTTTACCTATAAGGCATAATGTTTAAATGATAATCCTAAATTAGCCCTAGGTATCCTTTTATAAATTATAGCGAATTTTCTTATTTTCCTTCTTCCTTAAGTGTTATCAGCTTAATTAATTAACCATACTCGTTGTAAGCATCCAATATCAATCTAAAACTTATTTATAAACATTAAAAATATTCTTAAGATGTTAAATTTCATCAAAATATAAATATTAAAAACTCAAATTTTGGAGTCTCACTGAATACATAAAATTTGATTTTAGACTTAAAATTTAGGTATAACTAATGGTACTTGGAGAATTAAGGTAAAAACAAGAAAAATTGAATGCAAAGGAACTAGTTTTAAAAATAAAATGTTGAAAATCTAGAGAAGTCCTAAGAGTGTAATCAAATTTATAAATAGAAAAACATTGTCAAGATCTATTAAAAAAGGAAGAGAAAATTAAAAAAAAGTGTTAATTAATATTAAGTTCCTAAAATTTATTGATTTGGTCTTTTATTAAATAAGAAGAAAAAAATTCTAAAAGTTAAGGTTCAACTTAGTTCTTCCAAGTAAATTTATTAAAAGTTTTATAAGATTATAATTTCAGTTTTTTAAGTTTGATACTGTGGGGATACTGATTCTATAATAAGGTCATCAGTTATATATTAAAAAGGATCAACTACAAACAAAAAGACAATCATAGCTTGAAGGCCAATTTTGTTTTGTAAACCAATTTGTTTTACCTTTTATGCTCGAATAAAATTGATTTTAGTTAAGGATTTGACTAAAAGGATCGTAATGAATTGTCATGGGAGAGGTCATGAAGAATATGCCCAATTTTGCAGGGCAGGATGAAGTCATTTATAAACCAAACATATATTAAGCTGACCAACCCTCCTTCCCCTAAGGTTGAATGGTGTAAAAGATTTACTGATAAAAATTCTACTTATAAAAGCTAAACTAAAACAGAACCTTAAGCTAGTTTGGGATGGAGTTCATATTTTCAAAACTTCATTCGCCACGTATTGCATGCGACTCAGTCATACGACGTCGTCCTGAATTTTCTCGAGAGACGAGCAGACCGCAGATCACCTCTGTCGTTTACGATTAGAAAGAAAGAGAGAGTGTGTGTATATATATATATATATATAGGGCGTGCTGTCTATTTCCTCAATTGCAGACTAGGTGAAACCAGCATGAATAATTCGTACGCGGGGGGTCGAAGAATGAGTAAATACGGAGGACGTCAAGACTCATATTCATCAGAGGCAGAAAATCCCTACAAATCTTCTTCTAAACTGGATGCTCAGTGGCAGTGGGATAGGGATAGAAATAGAGACAGAGATAGAGATGCTCAAAGCATCCACACCTCTCAAATGACGTCTCACGTGTTCAACAATCAGGGCAAGTTTTTGCTTTCTTCTATTTTCTTTACACAAATAATTGTTTTGTTTTTGTTTCTAACCGTTTGATACTATTGAATGGCATGGTGGATGAATGTATTTATGTGTTCTCAAGATGATTACTTAGTTTGCTAACTCTCTATTTTGTAGATTATGCAGGCTTTGTAATAATTGAAGAAGAATAATCCTCTGGCCTAAATGTAAAAATCCTGTTTCATCTGATAATATTAGCTATGTACTTTTGTCACTTCAGAATTTGTACCAAAATGAGATTGTTTCCTTTCAGAATTTGCTCTTGGCATTTTCCATCAAAGCCCCGATGTTTGATCAAAAAGGTGTCTAGGTGATCTATATGAGCCTTGTAGATTTTGTTGAAGAGTGTACAACAGCTACTATAAAAGACTTTGTAACTTGAAAGGCTTGATGCCTAGTTTTATCCTTTCTTTTTTCTTTTGATGTAGACCTTCTGGTTGATACCCAGTTTATAGTTTTCCCTTTTTTTTTTTCCCTTTTCTAATCAGTGTAAGAACTCTTTTGCATCACCATTTCATGTAAACTTCGCCTTTATGAGAATTAAGATAATCACTTCGGTAGAATTTGTAGTGCCAGAGGACTTTCTGCTTACAATATAGTCATAATTGATCAATTTTGATTTGTTTCCCTTTTCCTAATTTTACATTCCTCTCATGTTTCTGCCCTTTCTCCCGTTTTCTTACTCAATCCTTTTTCTATGCAATGTCCGGTCTTTCCACCCCATATTATTTGGCTTAGAGGGAATGTATATCTTAACTTGATCAATTTTTTCTGTGATGTCTTTCTCATTTGCTCGGTGATATAATCAATGCATTCTATTAGGAATTATGTCATGATGACTAATAAATCCAGGACATTTTGACTGGAAGCTACCAAACTGTGTAGTATCATTAATCTATCATGAATCCATTACAAAGCCCGGGATATCTGTAGTTTGTTAAAATGTCTTTTACCAGTTTCTGCTGTGCCTTTGAGAACTGTTGCCTTTAAAATTGTTGTGGACTTGGATGATTTTGAATTTTGTTGTGGCTTGGCTTGTGATTATGTATAATTAGGATCCATGTTGGTTTAACTCTGGAAAATTAGTTAAGCATACAATTTTTGGTTGAGAATTCGTGCTCATTCCATCTATTGTTGCTGGTGGCTTTTAAGTGTAAATCTCATGTGGATTGGTGTTTGAACCAAATCTATATTTTTTTCAGTGCAAATTTCTGCGAGCATATGGTGTGTGAACTCATCTATATTTTCCTCATGATACAGGTCCAGGAGGCAATGAAACAAGACATTACTACCAGGGGCAGACACCAGATTCAAAATTGGGTTTGGAAAATCTAGTGCACAAGGATGCTAGAAGCCAGCCTTACGAACAAGATATGGAGATTGGCTATGACAATACCATATTACCATTGAGTTTTGAGGTTCTTGAAAGGAAATTTTTGGATGAAATACTGAAATTAGCAAAAGAACATAATGAAGCAGAAGATGCAGAAATTGCTAGGCACACAGAGGTGAGTCAATTTTAACAAGTTGTTCTATTCCTTGTCCCAATTGGAATGCAGTAGTTCTGGATCCATGGTTATAACATAATCTACACAGATATGCTTGACCAACCATGTCTGACTTATGGCCGTATGTTCTTTATAATGTCATGATGTCATTCTTTCCTTTCTTTCTCGTCACCTAAAGTCACTGAGAAATTCATAACTAAATTTTCCAAGAGTAAGGGGCAGGATTGTTGGCTGGGAGGGTAGGCTCTTCTCCCTGATTGAATATCATTTGCATTGAAACAGCCTCACATTGTCAGAACTGAGAGCATCTTTTAGTATGCTGCTCAAGTTTCACATTTACTAATGCATACTGCTGTGGTTTCTTATTTCCTTATCTTACTTTTATACATATAAACCAAACTAAAATAATAAGAAGATGCAGTACAACAAATGGAGGAGTTTGTTCACTTGTTAGGGCAAGTTTGGAATTATCTAGTGCAAAAGAGCTTAAAGTTTATAAACAGGTAAGTCACCCAATCACAAACTTTAACTTGGTGGAATGAAGAGTGTGAGTTGATGTAATAGCAAGGATAGCAAGGGCTGAAATTACTTTGCTAGATTTTCCTTACTTGATAGGGGGATTAATAATAAGGTTGAGCTTTAGAGCAACTAGTAAAGTTACTCCTTTGTAACTAAAAGGTCACAGGTTCAAATCACGGAAACAGTCTCTTTGTAAAATACAAAAGTAAGGCTGCGTTTATTATGACCTTCCCCAAATTCCCGCAAAGCGTAGAGCCTTGTGCACTGAGTACGTTGACTTTTGATAGGGATTGATAATATGTTAAGTATATTGTCTTTGTTTGTTTATGACTTAAGTTTATTTAAGAATAAAGAATCCTTATTAAAGTATGATTCAGTTCTATTTTAGATACCTTAGTTGTGAATCCCTTTACTACTAGAATAAAGGTTCCAAGGACTTATCTATATATGTGTACTCAGCCCTTCAATAAAATTAGTCTGAATTTTTTCTGTAAACTTTGAGTTTTCAACTAAAATATGTGATTTTTTTTTCTCAGAGTGATTTGTAGACCCTTGGTTGTTTCTTTAACTAAAATTCCATCAGATCCAACCATGAAATTTTCAACAAGTTATCTAAATTTCTGGCAATTTCCTGCCAAAGTTTCTACCAAATTCCAGCCTAAGTTCCAGCAATCCAAATCTGCAATTTCAGCAACTTACTTAAAATTCAGACCTGAAACTGAACTTCCAAACCTGAAACTCAAAATTTCAGCCACCCAAAATTCCCAACTTTTGTGAGTTTTAACTACTAATTTGATATCTCTTCTATTTGTCCTACGTTATTTTCTTTCTTTAGTTCTTATTAAGCTACATTAATTTGTTTCCCTATTAAGTTATTTCCATTTTTATTAGCGTATCTTCTCTCTATAAATGCTTGACTATTTTTTTCATTTAATATTGGGAATAGAGTTGTTGACTAGTATTTGCTAAACTGTGTCTCTATTCTACTTCAAAATTATGCTATAGTTTTGTTCCCTACAGCTGTGCTGTATCATGCGAACTCATTGAAATCAAGGCATAGTATCTGGAGCTAAAATGGAATTTTGAACTAGCTTAAATAGCATAAAGGGGTCACCCAGGATTCTTACTTAGTTATACCAGGTATTTGAAGAACACAATACCACAAAGAATCTTGGTGCATTAAACTATCAACATACTAAATGATGTGATGCAATTGTTTCTCCTTATGTCTTGGTGCATTACACTATTTACTACAGTGTACTAAATGATGTGATACAATTGGTTTTCCTTTATGCAACTTGGAGAGAGGATCTGCCATTGTTGGTCCAATATGATAACCAATTCTCTTTTGCTGCTTCAGAAAATAATTCAGATAAATACAGGATACCATGAGAAGCTGTTTGCACTTCGTGTTCAACAAGGAAATAGAAGAGAAGAGTTTCTACATAAGGAATCACAGACCAGGTTAAGTCAGTACCAGCAAGCTGGATTGAACCACTACTCAACCACCGGTATGCCTGATGCTCATAGGTATGGTGGTGCAACAGTTGTGGGTGTTGCCGATGATGGACCTCAGGCTTATGCCACTAATCAGCTCGAGTCCTACAGGGGCCGAACTCAATTTGCTGGAGGTGGAAGGATCTTAGCAGCCGAGGGAAGGATTTCATACCCGGAGGGCAATGCTTATGGTAATGCTGGAGGCCGCTATTACCAGTGACATAGCTTGGAACAAATCCAGGTAGGCCATACCTGTATTAGTAAATTAATCTAGTTCCAGCCCACTTGAGATCCTTTTGCTAGTTGTTTAATAACAGTAATGTGTCTGTAACTCAATTCAATATTTACCAGTATTGCGATGATAAAGACAGTATGGGAATTGTTCATCTGAAATGCTTGTACCTATTGTGGAGCTTAGCAATGCCAATAATTTTGCCATTGATCTCTCTGACATTTTGTGCTCATTTTGGTTTATCTTGTTATAAAGTTTATGTTTTATACTAGATGGACAAAATTCGGCGCAGTTGATCGACAACCTAGATAAAGTAACACGGTTGCCACTGTACTTCATATTCTCTAAGTTATGTCAATTATTCATAGGAATGTACCAAATAAATGACTTTTTTTTTTTCCATTTAACTTGAAGGAAGAACTGTTGCAACTGGTTCCATGGTGGAACTGATTTTAGTTAATCCAACTTGTTTTGGCATGATAAGTTGGTATAATTTTTTCTTCTACATTGATTGTTTCAGCTGGGGTTGACCTTAATGCTTATTTAAAAAATTGGTTCTGATGTATCATATGGTCAACGCCAATTTTGTTTTCCGTACACCAGAAAGCATTATAAATTTTATGCTTTATGCTTAGGAAGGAGTATGATTTATGTTTCAATGCTTCTTTGTTTTTCTTACCTTCTCCATTCTCGCCTAAGTTATAAAAAGCAACTCCAGTACAATTTAACTTCTCCTATAGAAGCCGCATAGTAAACTAACATAACATTAGGATGATTTATTTCATGGTCCTTGCTTGTTTCAATAATTCTACATTCACCGTCTGCGGATTCATTAGGCTAATTCCACTATAAACTCGAGGAAAATTTAGTTTCCTGTGACACAGAATTTTACCAAAACGCTTACCCCGTTAAAAACGTCATGATAGAGCAAAGTAACCGAAAAGTTGGAGAAGTTAATTGTTTTTGTTGGCTCACATGTGATCAAAATTATATTTGTTAAAAGAGCCTAAATACGATTCATTGTAGAAGGGCTCATCTATGACAAAAGATGAGGGATTCAAAAAAAATGTTACTTATCCATTGTCCACTTCAAAAATGAACTGAAGATTGGCTTGAGGGCATTCATAAGTGAAAACTACTTCTGTAAGAGAGGGCGGTAAAAAGAAAAGATCAGCATCCTTGGCCATTACCAGACGCAAAAAATGTATGTTCTAAATATTGGAATCTCTAGCCTCGTGAACCGGCTCAATGGAAAAGTGGAGGTCAAGAATTTGAAAATGAGATGTTATCAGAAGAATATTAAACATGTTACATATGACTGGTACAGAAAACTATGATGATGAGCAGATTTGCTCAACTCGGAAAATCCTATGAACTAACTAGTACAAAGACGAATATAATTGTATATTACTGCTAATAGTACAAAAATGAGACCAACTTAATGCACCTTGCACGGCAGATTGCCCTTAAAGAACATAAAATCTTAAAAGAGCAAACAACAGAACATTCCACGAGACTGAAATGGTCTGATTTACCTTTGTCGTCACCGTCTAAGATGACTTATCATAAACAGCATAATTTTGCTGCTATTTCATCTCTGTAATTATAGGGGCATCTTAAATGAAGCTTATCCTCTGCAATGACTTATGCCTTTCATTTCTTTCACTGTCCCTTATCCTCTGCAATGACTTATGCCTTTCATTTCTTTCGCTGTCCCTTCTTGACCCTGACAATTTTCCTACCGGACTTGTCACTACCTCCAGTACCCAGAGAGAAGCTTCCAGCTCCAGCTCCAGCTCCAGCTCCATTAAACTCAAGACTACCAGAAGCCTGGAAGGGTGATGGGTTCTGTGGCGCAGCTAGATTCGGTTGGCCACCAAACTGAAAAGGGTTTGCCACCGATGGTGATGGAGAACCAAACTGGCCTAATCCAGATGGAGTGGTTGCACCAAAGATCAACCCAGAAGATGGAGTCGAAGCTAGTTGATTAAATACTGGACCTGTAGGGGAAGTTGATGCCTGAACTGTGTCTTCAGCCATGCTATCCTCCATGTTCATTTGATCATTATTATTGGCTGCAGACAAGCCAAAGCCAAAGCCAAAGCCAGAGTTTGAATTGCCGAAAACAGCTTGTGTTGTAGTAGTAGGTGCAATTGAACTGAAAGAAAAAACAGGAACGGAAGGGGCACTAGTCGATGATTTGAACATCATGGAAGTGCCAGTTGTACCAGTGCCAGAGACAGAAGCATCAAAGGCAAATCCAGTAGAAGATGATGAAGAGTTGAAAGTGGCGCCAAAAACAGGAGACTGGCGTGTCTGCCAGGTGGAACCAATGGCAGTAGAGCCAGCCATAGTACTAGAGCTGGTCATGTTGGCACCTGAAGCAGAAGATGATGCCATCCCAAAAGTAGCACCAGAACTGAACAGGCTACCTGAAGAATTAGAAGAATTAAATAGGCAACTGCCAGATGTTAAAGGTGCATTCCCTGCCATTCCAAATGAAGGTGATGATGCAGATAAACCAAATAGTGTAGGCATGCTCTGAGTTGAAGAATCTGGAACAGCACTGCCGTTACTAAAAGGGTTAGCTCTTTGGGATTGATTAGTATGCGCTGTTCCAGTGGCTCCAACACTGAAGCTAAAGGTACCACTTCCAGTGCTTCTAACTGCAGAAGATGAAGCAATAAAACTGCTGCACCCAGTGTTTGTAGTCGTAGAAGATGATGTACCACCATAAATGCTACTTACTGCACCTGCAGTTGGAGATTTCCCACCAAAAATGGCATTCCCAGTGCTTGTAATTGCAGATGATGATCCAACAAAAGGAGCACCATTTACATCTGCAAGGTTAGTCCTTCTGTTCTTGGACTCAGCTGATTCAATACCAGTGGGTGCTGGATCTGAAACAACAGTTGAACCAAATTTGAAAACTGGTGTGGTTGCAAAGGCTGGTGATGAAGCCGATGCTGATATGCTGCTAGTACTACCGGAAGTCATACCAGCAGCACTGGAGAATGCAGGGTCACTGCTGGTCATCCTGGAGCTAGCACTCACAGGGATGCTTGAACTTTGAACTGTTAGATCACTGGCACCTAAAGGTGGAACTGGAGAGGAAAATAAAGAAGGGGCAGATGCAAGAGTACCATTTATTGGACTTGAATCACTGGCAGGCATGCCGAATGAGAATATGTTTGCTTCTGATGATGAATTTGATACAGATGAAGGCACTGTTTCAGATGATCTGAAATTAAAACTAGCCTTTAAGGTATTTCTGTGTTCAGCTTTATCTAATTCAGCCTCTTTCTTTGCAGATTGAGTTGCAAATCTGCCCAGAATGCAAATAAGGAAATATCATATAAGACAACCTGAACTAACACCACAACGTTTTTGCACTGATAAAACTTGATGGCTCAATGCTCAATCAATTACCATTACAATAAAGAAAAAGATAAAACTGAACTAATTCCACATGCTTTTACAATCATAGAACTTGATATCAATGCTAATCCATTGATTTCATTCTAGTATGCAAAAATAAAGAATCTTTTACCTAGGAACCAGAGGAACATTGAAGAGAATCCTTAACTGGTTCAAAATATCAAACATGTTGGGCCTCGTACAAAAGCATAGAACAATGAGATTTCCTTTCTTTTTGAATGGCCAAACATGAAAACAAGAGATACTGTCAGGGACCACTTAGCAATCCCAGGCTAAAAGCTAATAAGAAATAAAAACTTGATATTCAAACAGTAAAACACTCAGTGTTTATGTTATCAATGCTTTCAAAAACTCATTCTAAATTATCATGAACTGTCAAAAGGAGATGCAAATATACTACCTATTGGGAATGTTCCTAGCCAGGTTTTGCACATCTAAAAGGAGCTATAAACTCTAGTCTGCAAACTGCACCAAAACATATAAATGTAGAGGCTCACACTGAATCTTGAAACTATCAGTTTTTTATGTCTTCTTAAATTCATGCGCATGATATGCCCTATCCTAAATGAATGATAGTTAGTATGCTAACTGACATCCACCAATCGTTATTCAAATATGCTTTAGATAGTTGCCTAAAACATCATTGAGGGCTCCTGAACCCATATAATCTAAATTTTCCTTTCCAGAAAGCTATTTGTAATCCCAAACGGGAATTTACATGAAGATGCATAATACTCCCTAATGATATCATCAGCACAATTTAAATTTCTAGTTTGATTGGCTCGTTCTCTAAGAAACTAATGCAATTATATATAATGGATGGAAACCAACTTTCCTTTGTGGATGTTTTGAAGAAGGATTTGAATTTGAGAATCCCACTGAATCTAAAATGACACAATAGAAACTATGATTCACCCACCAAGAAGCACACAAATGAAGCGAAGATCATTTGAAGCTGATTTTTTTTCCATCTGGGATTTCCACTATCTTTTTGTCTGTGCTTCTATATAATGGTAAAGTACTGAGATATTCTATATACAATTGGTTCGAGAACAATGGACAGACAGACATTACACAGCACAATACTAGGAAAGACTGTTTTGAAATTTCAGAAACTCGCTGATCTTCTAACCAGCTGAGCAATGCCAACTGTCAATAATCCTTTGAAAGAACAATCGAGACTCAACCAGTTAAACTAAAACAGCATGTACGATCTTCTCGGTATCCTAATTCAGAATTAAGGAACAAAAGTAATTTCCCCATTTATCCAGACAGACTGGCATCCATACCAATACAAATAAAATTATAGAGCACAGATTTCACATGTTCCAAGAGAATCAATATTAACCAAGATAAGATCCACATACACCAACCTGTTTGAGTTTTCTGGTTCAGCAACTGCAGAATCGTCAAACTTTGGACCTGAAGAACCACTAACTGTTGACGAGGTGGTTGAAGTGAACAACATTGGAGCTTTTTCCTCAGTTTTAGAATTGAAATCCACCATAGTGGAGATACCATTTGGCTCTTTTCGTGAAACAATTTTATCTCCAAAGCTAAATATGGGAGGAGGTACATTTGATTCTTGGGGTGAAGCAGATATCATAGTTGATGGACAGCTTATAGCAGCCTGTTCGACTGTGACATTGGGAGAAGTTGCAGCCTGGAATGTAAACAAGTTCCTATTCTCCACAACCATACACCCATCAGAGACTGGTTCAGAGTTTTGGTTAATTACAGAACCTATACGCTGGGTTGTTTCAGGAGATGCTGAAGATTTTACAGAAATAGCAGAGCAAGTACCACTCCTAGTTTCAGTGAAAGTGCTAACTGGCTGTTCTCCTCCCTCAGTCAGTGTAACAGATGCAGTTACATCTTCATCATCATCAAGCTCCAGGCAATCCTGCATAAACATACCACCAGAACACAAATGGCAAACAGGATAGGCATTAACATTCTAAACGAAATTATAAAGCTAAGCACCCCCTTCCATACTAGCATCATCAGCAGATAAGTAAAAAACTTTCCAGTATACCACATTAGAAAATAAAAGTTAAAAACCAAATTCAGATCTACACAAAGGCTCACCAGTAACCGCTCTTTGCTTCAGATCATGAACACGGGCTAATATATAAATATGATAAAGAGTAATATAACTACTAGAAAAGCTGTAATTTAGTTATATATTGATCAAATTTAATGCATAAATACCTCATGGGCACTAATCTGGAAAGAGCGTTTCTGCTGGGGAGGAGGTTGAACAACAGACCTCATGGTGGAGAATGCCGCTACTTTCTCAGCAGCCTCACCAACCTTTATTGCTGCATCTACTGCTTTGACTGCTGAAGCTGACTCCTCGATATTAGCATCAAATATGCTTGGCCCATTTTCTTTAGCCTCATGTTGCTGTGACATGTCTCGTACATCAGATAAAGGGTTCTCATGCTGAACATCCAACTTATTTTTATCATTTGCATTCTCCAAAAACTTGGGGGAGTCTATGTTATCCAAACTTCTAAGAGCTGGTCCATGTAGCATGGATGTAGACAACTTAGTAGGTGACCTCTCCCTTGATGATACCAACGCATCCAGTTGCTGCAAAATCCTTGAAGCCATCTCACTAGATTTGGAGGTCGCAGATCTAAGCCTGGATTGATGAATGCTATTATCATCATTTTCCACTAGAGTCTCACTTCCTAAAGCCCGCTTTTCTGCACTGATGGGAGTTTGAGCAGTATCAGAGTCAAATCCAGTTCTACGGATAGAGAGAGCTCTCGAAGTGGGCAAGACGTTAACTTTCTGACGAATTCTACGTATAGGACCAATGGATCCAATATCATTTTCTAAAACTGAACTCCTCCGCTTTAAAGTCTGCAAAAGGAAAAACAAGAAAGCTCCTTAAATGGTCTACTGAACAGATGGACAACCTGTTATTGTCGCACTTGTACCCCTAATTTAGAACTAGTGTTTCTATTAGTTACCCATGTGCCGCGAGAAGATGATGGACCACCAGAAGCATCGCTAGCAGTACCAGCACCCTAAATATGAGCACATATATTATATATAATCAGTATCTAGATATTTCAATATTCAATAAAGCACAAAAATCACCATATTCAAACAGAGCTATCAATTCAACCTGGACATTGGTTGTTGAGTGAAGTCTGGAGTATGGCGTTCGAGCCATATTATATATAGCAGATCTGCCACGAGATCTTGGTGTGATACAACCATTCACAGGAAACCCAGGACAGTCTGAAGGCCTTGACACAATAGACATAACTGGTGAGTTTGAAGCACATGCTTTTTTGGTCACTGAAGATGATCCTTCATGCACTAATTGGCCAAACAAAGCAAAATTGGGTGGAGAAACTTTTG
Organism: Erythroxylum williamsii; assembly: GCA_027564335.1. Classification (NCBI taxonomy): domain Eukaryota; kingdom Viridiplantae; phylum Streptophyta; class Magnoliopsida; order Malpighiales; family Erythroxylaceae; genus Erythroxylum; species Erythroxylum williamsii. Next base: position 52,386,528 of record JANITW010000005.1, read on the forward strand.
AAAGCCTACTACGCATGTACGATTTTGCCATCTCTGCAGGTGTGGCAGCATCTTCATCGACAGCCTAAGATCATTTTGAGCACTAGGAAATATTACAACCAAAGCATGGGACTTAAATATATATTAGAGTACACACACAGCACCAACAAAATAACGTGTGTATGCATCTCACGCAAGAAAATAAGTGAATCACAAAAATAAAAGGAAAACAACAAGCATCTACACGAACAAAACAAAGTTTTACAATATATTCGTACATTTGAGCTGATAGGTGCTGGAGTGATGCGATTTTCAATCCAATTGTCTTTGGCTGGCACACTTGCAAGCTTCTCCTTTTTACTTGAATGTAAATATGCTTTAGAAGTGACAATATCTGATTTGTTCTCCTCTCCAGTGTGAACACCTCTTGATTGTAGTAAGGCTGTCAATCGATCAATCTCGGATCTGAAGAGTAAATTGAGAGGGTTTGTAAGACATCACCAGAAAAGATTATAAATCTACTTCATTGTATAACTACAAAATTTCCAAGTTGATCTTAAAAATCCAAATCCAAGCCGTTAAATAATAGAATGAACATGAAAGGATATCACAGTACAACAGAAACAAGGGAGAGACAAAAATGACTTGCCAAACAGAAATCCTATGAAATGAGATGACACCATCTTGTAAAGATATGATACTTCAGTTTGCACTTATGGCACTACTACTCAATCTTCCTATGTTTCTATATCTCCATTGAGACACACACACCAAGAGGCATCATCTTAATGATTATAGTATGGCAAGTAACTACAAACAAATAAAATTAACATGAGATGAATCCAAAAAATTTGTTTGAAATAGATGAAAATTTTCAAAATTAACATGTCTAGATCTTTTTAACAAAAAAGCATCAATGCAATAGAGTAGACATACAAGCATAGCATCTTATCAATAAAAACAGCAGGAGTTGAAAATTCTAAAATACCACAACTACTAAATCATCGAAAATATACATCGCTTACTTCGTAAAAGTCTTCTGTTTGAGTATTACTTCCAGTTCAGTAACCCCACTTCCATCAGAAATACTAACTGGAGTATCACAACCATTTGCAGATACATTTTTTGCATCAGGAGGACCCTTCAACAGGAATTCATAAAAAACATTAGTGATAAATTCATACAGACATCCTTTTGACCAAAAAAGATCATTCCACACTTTAATGCATGAATTACAAACAAATCAAGATTCAACTTATCCCATAATAAGCTTAACAACAGAAGAGAAAATGGCAGACAAAGGTAAATGCAACCAATAATTAGCAACAAACTAGTTGAAACAGTCAAGAAAAGGTCAGGTAATCCATAAAGAATAATAAATTATACTCCTCATTTATAGCATGAGATGTCGGATTCATAGAAGCTAAGTTCCTAAGCAGTTTAGTGAGTAAAATAAATTCTCATATACGTGTGTTTGTGTATCAAAAGTCTTTTGAAAAAACTAAAACTTGTGCAGGGTCATCATCCTAAGAGTGCAGATTAAGAACATGCAGAAAAGAAAAATAATAGGTTCTCCGCTCCGTCAAAACCATAGTACAAAGACAAAAATAAATGCAGAGAAAAGGAACCAGATTTTAAAAAGCTATCAAACTTACAGTGGAAGTTGCTTCGTGTTGCTTATCCATTGCTCCCCGGTTTAGCTCTACTATCAAAAAATAAAATAAAAGCTCAGAATCATATCGAATAAGTCTCTTGAAATGTCAAGAGAAAAAATTTCAAATATGAAAAGGGATAGCACAAATTAACAAGAAAAGGGATAGAAAGTTTAAGTTAACCTAACACGTAATCTCAATTAAATAAAAATCCATCGAAAACAAAAGAATTCCCGAATCTCGTGTAAACGGAGTAAACTGTAAAGTGAGTAATAACTTAATCAAACAAACCCTAAATTTCACAACAATTTTCACTGATCTCTCAACTTCACTAAAACCCCAAGTTTCATAAAGAATTTTCATTAATCGCCCAATTAAAAAAAAAACCTACCTTTTAGAGAAGATATCAATTCATACAAATATTAACAACTGCAACTTCAAGAAACAAGAAATCATTAAAGACAATAAAAGAATCGAACCTGGCTCCGGCGGGGAAGGCGGAGGCGGAGGTGGAGGCGGAGGGAGGCTTTTCCGGAAAAAGGAAGCGAAGAGCCGATGAGCGCTAGAGGCAATGAAGCGCTGCGTGGGATCCAAAAGCTTCGACAACCAGCCATGCCTGTTGTTTGCGGTGTTGGCAATAGGGTTCCGAATCGCAGTCTGAGGTCGATCATACGGGGTGGTGCGAGTGCTCCTCCGAAACGGCCTCTTTCGAAACTTCCCGAAACCGCCAACGTCTTCGTACGGATTGTCGTTATGTTCTCGAGCCGCCGCCATTGAGAAAATCGTTTTAGGGTTAACGGTGGCCTTTTGAAGAGAGAGAAGGGGCTGAGATGGGGAGAGAAATAGTAGAAATTAGGGTTTTAATTATTAATTGGTCGCAGAGAAAAGAAACAAAACTAAAAAGGAAAAGAACCGAGGCGCGGAGTGGAGGGACATGATCAATATTATTGTATAAACATAAAATCTTAAAAAGTACAGAATTCTTTTTTGAAAAATATAAATATAACATCTTACTAATAAAATAAAGTTTAATTTTCTACGCGGTACTCCACCAACTTCCACATCGCAAACGGTAATAATTTCTTTCTACATTCACAGGTGGGTGATATAATGACGATGACAGTCGTGCCGCGTGGATGCTTTTTACTGTTTAAACTATATAGAAAGAAGTGACTTTCTGTTAGGAAATCACAATATTATCCCCAGTCAACTGCAGACAAAAATGCCGGAGAGGTTTTCGCGAAGAGCCATTGTAATCTTTATATATATATATATGTGTATATATAATTTACCGCTATTTGTAAATGTTGCATATTGTACAGGACGTTGGAATTTGGTTGGGAAACAAGCATGGCGACTTTTTAAGGACTCCACTTCGGTTGTCGCGAGGGTTTTGAAAGCTAAATACTTTCCATCTACTTCTTTCTTTGCCTCGAATTTGGGCCATAACCCGAGTTTCATCTAGCGGAGCTTTTGGGAGAGTAAGTCCTTACTCCAGGCGGGTGCCTGTCTACGGGTTCGTTCTGGCTCCTCAATCTCTATCTGGGAGGATTGTTGGCTACCATCTACGGCGTCTATGAAAATCACGACGGCCCGCCCGGTTGATACCAATCTGCTGTTAGTTTCGGACCTCATAGCCAACCACCGCTGGAAATCTGATGTTATCCACCAGGTGTTTGACCCTCTGGATGTGGCTGCCATCTTATCAATCCCTTTAAGCCGGAGTGGCGGCGATGATGATTGGTTCTGGCGATTTGATAACAAAGGTTTGTTTACCGTTCACAGTGCTTACCGCCGATTGCGTTTTATCCAGCCACCCCCGCACCTCCAAGCCCAAGTAAGTATGTGGCGAAAACTTTGGTCCTTGCGTGTTCCACCTAAATGCCTTAATTTTGTTTGGCGGGCTTTGAATGCTGCCATTCCTTGTGTGACCTTGCTTCAACGTCGTAATCTCCAAGTTGCTGGTCTCTGTCCCTTCTGCCAATATTGCGAGGAGGATGTACTTCATGTGCTGGTGTACTGTGATTTTGCACGGGCTTGTTGGCTCTCCACCATCGTTGGTTTTCCCTTTGGCCAATGTGTGCGGTTTCGTGATTGGTTTGCGAGTATGCTGAATGTCCTCCATGGATCTGACTTGCAGACCTTGGTGGTGACGTTATGGGCGATATGGGAGGCCCAGAATGCGTTGCTTTGGACAGCCAAACGAATGACTCCGCTGCAGGTTGCTAGACGTGCACTTAATTTCCTCCATAGTTGGCTTCAAGCTAATGGGTCCCCCTCTCCTTCTATTGTCTCGTCCACCCCGGCCAGATGGTCTAAACCGGCTCACGGCCATCTTAAGTTGAATGTTGATGGAGCTCTTTTTGATGATCTTTTTGTTGGCTTGGGTATTGTTGTGCGTGATTCTCTTGGCTCTTTTATTAGTGCTATGCAGGTAGCTGTCCCGGGTCACTTTGCGGCCAATACAGTCGAAGTTATGGCCATTCGCGAAGCCTTGAGTTGGATTAAAGATGTCGGGTGGTCGCCTACTATATTGGAGTCCGATGCTCAATCTTGTATTCGGGCTATTCTTGACCCCAACTATATGGATGAATCTGCTTTTGGACTACTAGTCTTCGATTGTAAATCCCTTCTCACTGATATTAGAGATGTGAGCTTAGTCTTTGTTCCTCGGTCTGCGA
>JANITW010000005.1:52422337-52437713 GCA_027564335.1 Erythroxylum williamsii
TTATGGATATGTTTAAAAGTATGAAAGTTTCACGATGGGTCCATTGAACTTCCGATGGTTTCCTTTTCTAAATCGTTGAATTTGCATGATTGGATATGTTTATTTAAATTACATGGAAGCAGGTTTCAAGTCTATTTTCCAGCAGGCCCATTATTCTTCCGCGGGTCTTTTTTTTTCAAAAATTGTTTCATTAACAGGTTCATCCCACGCATATAGTACCATGCTCTTATGTCCGATGTTGGGCTCCGGCAGTGGGGTCCAGCATTATATTTGAAGGAAGTTTTATAAAGCAAGCTTTAGTTGCATTTTGAGCAAATCATGGTTCATGTATCTTTTGTATTATGAGATTTTGATGTATTAATGTATTTACAGCTCGAAATGTCCACTAAAGAATTGTAAAAATTTTATCTTTTGATGTAAATGGAATATGTTTGCATTTTTATTCATGACTCTCTCATATTTGTACGTATGAAAATTTTCAAGTTTCATAAAGAAAAAATTAATTTTCTGACTTTGGGGGAATCATCTGGATTGATCTAGGTCGATTTAGGCAATGTTATCTTCTATAAAGTTGTAGGTCTCTCTTTTAGCTTTCCAGTGATATATGATATAAAAATTTTGGGCATCCGAGCTTAAAATTAGGACCCTTATAAGAAAAGATGTTCAAGAGTAAAGCTGCATCTACTTTTGTGTTTTGTTTTGATGACGTCATCTTCTTCTATGTTTTGCTATGATGGCGTCATCTTCTTTTGTGTTTTGTATCATCTGTGTTTTGTATCGTTTGCTTTTTTGCTTCTTTTGTGATGACGTCATCTTCTTCTGTGTTTTGCTATGATGACATCATCTTCTTCTGTGTTTTGTATCGTCTGCCTTTTGTATCGTCTGGGTTTTGCTTCGTCTGCCTTTTTATTTTCTATGTTTTTCTAAAGCGTCAACTTCTGTGTTTTGCTGACGTGTCTTCTTCTGGGTTTTGTTCCTTTTGGGTTTTACTTCTTCTGTGTTTTGTTGACGCATCTTCTTCTGTCTTTTTCTTCTTTTGGGTTAATATTCATAAACTTCTTTTGGGTTTCTGTTGATGAACTTCTTTTGTCTTTTGCTGTCTTCTGTCTTTTGCTTCTTCTGGGTTACTGTTCATAAACTTCTTTTGGGTTTCTATTTATGAACTTCTTCTATCTTTTGCTATCTTCTGTGTTTTGCTGACTTGCTTCTTCTGCCTTTTACTTCTTCTGCCTTATTGCTTCTTCTGTGATGACATCATCTTCTTCTGTGTTTTACTTCGTCTTCGTTTTGCTTCTTATATCTTCAATTCCATTTTTAGTCCTCCTGAAGATAGAATCATATCTCAAAGTATTCCCTCAAAGTTGTAAATCTCAAAGCCCTCATTGTAATCTCCTTAATAGGATCTTAAACCGATATCCCATTTGACCGTCATGCTAAGTGTCCCAAGGCTCGTGCAAATGTTTAGGATCAACATCTATTTGGAAATCGTATTTATAAGTTGTCTTGGTGTTCGTCTTGGTGGGCGCACGCCACCCTTGTGGGATATACGTTCAGATGTCACTTAGGACGTCGGGCTCGTGACTCTCAAAGGCGAGGTTTCCAACATTGTGTAAGAGACTTGAAGAGGCTCTGGAAGGGAAGAAAGAATTGTTGCAAAGTTGAAGAGTATAGTGAAATCTCAGACAAACTCTAAGGACTGGACATAGCCTAAGGTTTAGGGTGAGCCAGTATAAAATCGCGGCGTCTACTCTCTAACCTTACACTTTAATTTTCTGGTTGTTAGACGAGTAGATAAAATTTATTTGCGATTCAAATACATAGCTACTATAGTATAGTATCTTTCATTTTCATTTGATAGTTGAAAAAGTTTTTCAAGAAATATCAAAAGTTTTTGTATTCTCAAAAAGATTACACAATTCAACCCCCTTCTTGTGTATTTCGTATACTTTATGTGAAATTTATATCAACAAGTGATTTACGTCACTTGTGTGTGTATTGTGTGCTAAAATGTCTTGCTTTGAAATATTGTGATGTGGAAATTGCAAAATGATGTATGACATTTGATAAAATTGAATTGTGAGAATGATTATGCTATGCCTTGTATCATGACATTTTGATTTAATGGAAAGAAGAAAAAGCACGAGAATATGAACTTTTAATTAAATTGAGCATGAGATTTGATTGTGTTTGGCCGAGAGTGGAGTCATTTTGTTCATCATGTGCATGTTGACAAGCGCCTTCTCCCGACTACCTGCTTGTGGTATATGAACTCTGAAAATGGACTCATTCTGTTCATGGTGCAAACTTCAGTTTCTCCATACTGTTTCCATGAAACCCTCGAGTCATTTGTTTATGCATTTGCATTTTGATGTGTTAAGTTATGATGAAGTTGAGTATTATGCTTTGATGTTAAATTAAATCCAATATGTTTTATGTGATGATGTATTGAACTATGAGTTGTGAATGTTGAACTTACATTATTGGATCAAGATAAGATGAGTATGCTTATATGAATAGATGCATATATGTTTGATTATGTGGCTCATCGCCAATGGCTATAAATATATTAGCCATTAAGCTATGTAGCTCAACCTATCATTTTCCCTCCTCATGTGTAGAACGTGAAGATTAGCGATCCTTTCAAGGCAATTGGACAACTCCGAGATAGTTAGTTTTTGTACTAAGCTAGTTCGAACACTTTTGTATAGCTTATTTAACATGCCAAACATTAAGCATCCATTTGTATTTGTGTTAAGTTTGTGATGTGTATATTGATATTTAAATAAAGTTTGTTCAATTATTTGCTTTGCTTAGTAATGAGAATGTGAATTTGAGTATTTCCTTTTGTGTATGATTTTGTCATTTTACAAGTTGAGTATGATAGTTGTGGATGTGGAATGTGTGTATGATATGCTTCTTTGTCGAGATTGCAAATTGTTGCTCATTTTAGAATAACATGTTAAAGATTGGAAAGGATTTATGGGATGAATCATTTGAGGTGGGATTCAAGAGTTTAACGAAAAGTATTTAGTGGTTGAATTGATATGAATAGATGTTGCATTCTGCAAGTTCATAGGTGTGGGAATTGTGTTTTGAACTCAAGAGCAAAGCTGCATTGGTCTAGGTAGAATTAGCCAAAGTGGTCTTTATGAAATTTTTAGCTTGTCCTCTTAGCTTTCCAACAATATGAAGCATTAAATTTTGAGATATCGGAGTTAAGAGATATGATCACTATAAGTGGTGATGCCACATAGGGTGCATATAGGACAACTAGAGTAAGTTTTGAGAATTGGTTAGATGTGATGAGTCATTTGAGTTGAGATTTGGGAGTTTAATGTACTTAAATTGGTAAATGAATGGTTAAGAAGTGATATTACATTAGAATAAGTGAATTTGGGAAGATTATAAGTGAATATGATGTTAGAATAGATGTAGGAATCAATGGAGAAGCTTTGGAGGAAGTTTTGGGTGACATATGTCCGTTAGATGGAATTTAGGTCTATTAAACGGACTCCATTAAATGGACCTTCTTGGGTGTAAAAACACCCCTATCCCAGTGAATGTCCATTAAACGGACCTTCTTGGGTGTAAAAACACCCCCAAGCCCGACAATGTCTATTAGGTGGACATGTATGTACATTTAACGGACAGACACAGGAAAACTACTATAAATCATCGAATTTGACCCACTAGATGGAAACATCTCTTTTTGTAGTCTTCATAAAAGTTGTAAATCTTGAAGTCCTCTTTCAAACCGTCTAAGAATGACCTCAATCTGAGGTCTCTAGAGAAAGTTATGTTAATTGTTCCAGGATAGGTATGATATGATTGAGGGTATAAATATGTTTGATTCTTTTAGACATAAGTTTATCATCTGACCTCCAAATGGAGTGATTCTTCAAGCCATAGATTCTAACACATTTCTATACCTCTCTATAAAAATTGGTATCCATTGGTGTTAATTTGGAAAAGATTGATGTAGAGAAATTGAGGAAATTGATTGGAAGAGCATGAATTGGTTGTTTACCACGCATACTTTGGTATTTTACTGATATCTTGAACCGTAGGGCTCCGATTGAGATGGTTCTTACTTCATAATAAACGAGAGACTTAGAGTCACAATTACTTTGAAGAAGTCAAATTGTGATTCTACTATGTGGGCTCACCCTTGTGGTTTGAGATGTTATGAGAATGATGATTAAGGAGATTTCATTGAAATAACTATACAGAGTAATACGCTCATGTGTTATGTTTATGATATTCAGAATGGATTGTTAGGCTCCAAAAATGGGGCTCAACATCTTGTGATATCAAATCTTAGGCTTTTGGGTTCCTAGGCTTAGAATGCATAGTGGTAATAATTGTTATGCTAGGTGACTACTTGTTTGCATTGTGAATTGATTGCTTGCATTAAATGACGTGCATGTCATGCATACATGTAGGAAATAAGATTTAAAATGAAAGTAAGCTAAAAGATGATGTCTCATTGAAGGAGTAAAATGCCACCTCATAAAAGAATAGGAGGAGTTTTGCAAGGATTTGTTGCACCTGATTCCTCGCCATTAGAGAAGGGTAATGACGAGTATAGAATCCTAGTAATTGCAACCGCACAGGTCACATGTATGAACTTTCATTAAGAGTTTGTACTATTAAAAGCAATGAAAAGAATGGTGTTTTGTCGAAGTATAAGATAAGGAAAGTTGTGGATATTTAGAAATAAGAAATATTTTGCGGTCCGATATGTTAGACATAGATTTAGTGGTAACGGGATTTTGTTATGGATATGTACTTAAATTGATATGGATGCGAAACTATTTCCATGAATTGACTGAAAAAGAGATAGAGACAGGGTGAAAACGACAAGATTTAAGGTGTACAAGCAAAGTGGAATTGAAAGGTTGAACTCGAAATTTATTATCTGGTATAAGATTGTGCTAGTGAATTGAGATTAGAATTTCAACATGGCTATGCATCTATAATTCTAATCTGATTAAGAATGTATGTATGGAAAATGAAACAAATGATAGTGATATATGTAGAAATTCTCAAGGTTATGTCAACCAATTATTATAAGTACATATCTGATAATATGGTTAAATTGGTGAATAATATGATTGAGTACATATGGGATCTATATTTGGATATGGTATACGAGATAATCTATGATCCCTATAGTTAAAATTATGAGATGAATCAGAGTAACACGATGGAAGTATGGTATAGGTGATTATGCTAAAAAGGTAACTACTATAGATGAGTAATTTTTGAATAGTCATAGAATATTCAAAGGTTATTCAGAATCAATTACGATTGATGTATCATTAGCATGAGATATAAATTGGTGACTTGTGGAAATTAATTTTATATATAAGATGTAATGATCTTGATGGTATGTACCAAAATATAAGAGTAAACGAATATGTCTCCTATTTCATTGAGTTTTATTATAAAGGATATTTTGATCATACAAAGTGTGATAGAGATTGAAATTATTGAAATGTTATGAATAGTTGAAATTGATCATATTGAGGTGTTAAGAATGGTTGAAATAACATTGATGATGATAGCAGTTGATTGATAAAGATTGCATGAATAGTATAGATGATAGTAGCAAGAGATCTTCTTTCGAAGAAGAATTTCATTGAATTAGGTTAAATAAATCAGATAGTTTATATTAAGAATGATCAATGAAAGAACAAGTCAAAAATGGCTATATAATGAATTAAAAGTGAATATTGGAGTCATATCCTTAGTGGAGACTAGAGCATAAGAGGTAGAGTATGCTACTGAGAATGTATGTATTTTGTGGGATGTAAAGTATTCAACTACATGAGTGGATTTTTGGTAACACTATTGCTAACGTGAGGAGAACTTAGATCCATATTATATTCTATGCGAGTATGCGTAGGAGATATAAATTAGATTTTGATGAATGTGTTACCAACACAGGAAGTTAAGTTTGCAAATAAATTGAAATGTGTGGAGAAACCAGTATTAATGAGTAAACATTAAAATAAGTCAATGTCAAATATGAGGAAATCTAAAGAATGGAGAAAATCATTTAAGAAAGGTAAGTCAACTGGGAAATTGAAAATAACGTGAGATAATACTACCTCATTAAGGAATTACGAGAACTAATCATGGGCATATGGAGCTTTGGAAATATTTTTTCGAGTTAACAAATGCCTTGACACTACTATGGTATTGAAGATTAAAGCTATCTAAGGAAAATTTGATGATATATTAAATGTATTCAAAAAGTTGAGAAGAACAATTTGAATACTTGAGGAAAAATGTGTAAATCGTATGAGTAATGAAAGTAAAGAGAAATTTGAGGAATTATAACATCGATATTAATTACATCGTCTAAATTTGGAGATTTGATAATATACAATGATCTTGTATAAGAGATTAGCATAAAATCTAATTTAGAATAATAAAGTGATTTCATATGCATGGAGACAATCGAAACCTCATGGAATGATTATTTGATGTATGAATTGGAACTTGCTTCAATAGTGATCATTTTGAAAGTTTGGAGGCATTATAAGTACAGGAATATTTTGAAATATATAGATGATCTAATTTGAGGTAAATATTGAGTTGAAAGAATGGAATACGAGACTAAGACAATATATAGAAGTACTGAAAGATTATGATGATACAATGAGTATTTCCTAGTAAAGTTAGTGTTGTATCTGGTACGTTAAACAAAAATCCCAATAATAGGGAAACATGGATTAAAATATTGAGGTTATTAGATCTAGTGCAAAAAAGAACATAGAATGTGGAGTTGAATTTTGAGCAAAAGAAAGTACTATTTACTATGAAATTGAAGATTAGTTTCACATGGAAGGATTAACAAAGCCCAAATTGAGGATTCAGAAATTGAGAATCTTGTTAAGGAATTGAAAACAGATTTGAATTATGAGTTTGAATAGGAAAATGACTCTTTGTGATCGAAATGAGAAGTATGTACACCAATAAAGATGATTAAGCAAAGAAATTATTAGATAAAGCTCAAATAATAACTTAAGCTTGCATTCTAGTAGGAATACGTCGAGATAGCATTTGATAGTTAAGGAGGTAGAAGAAAACGACCACACTTGTGAGTTGTCAACAGTCTTGACTGTTAGAGATATGCTTAAAGTTTATATTTTGGAGTCTATAGGAATATGAGCTTAATGTACAACTTTGATTGACTTTAAGCATCACAATCATTATCAAAGTGATAACATTAAATATTGTTTGGCATTATACGATAAAAAAGAGTCGTTCGCCTCTTTATTTGGGTGAATAGGGCCAAAGATGGTTGAAGGCCAGACTTGATTGAAGATGTTGCTGATAAGTGAAATTGGTCTGTATCTGGATTAAGTGACTTTAGAAAAAAATGAATGAATTGGTGGATTAACACCAAAGGTATGGAATACAGTGAGATAGACAAAAGAGTTAAGTGTACTAACACTATAGAGATGTGAACTATGAAGCAAAGGATGAAATGTTTCTAAGAGTATTATGTTCCCAAGGTGCATTTAGATTGAGTGCAAGATGGGCTCGGGTTAAGATAAAGAAGACACTAAGCTTGAATTGTATTTGTCCATATAACATTATTGAGAACTGAACCATTGATTTATGAGTTAGTATTATTAATAAGGATGTCTCAGATTCATGATGTTTTATATGTGAATATGCTAAGAAATATCGATATGATATGATATTGGTATTATCGACGCAAGAAGTGGAAAATTGTAAATAGTTTGAAGCATATTGAGGAATTAATTAAGAAAGGGAATGAATAAATGAGTGATTGAAAGATCGAGTGAGTCTATTGACTATGGTCATTTGAAAGAAATTATTTAAGTGAAGAAGTTACTTGGGAGATTGAGGAAAACATAAGATAGCATTACCTCCATTGGTTTGATCACTCAGGTGAGAATTTTGAGGATGAAATTCTTTTAGGGGGGAAGAATTGTTGGACCCTAAACTTTTCTTGGAAGTTAGAACTATTATATGTGAAATGTTGCAAGTTAAAAGCTGGAAAATCTAGTTGAAACATGTTCACTAAGTATGCTTCGGTGTTTTAGCCATAACTTTTTCTCTAGTTATCCAAAAGAGCGATTCTTGATTTGGATTAAACTAGAGAGATAAAGCTATAAATTATCTAATGAAACCGAGTTCTAATTTAGTCCTTAAGAATTTTAATTTTTGGGTGGAAGTTGAGCACAAAATATTGTTTAAGTATAAAAATAGTTCAGAAATGTTTGGGATATAACTTTCAGATTTCCAAACCAAATTGGATGATTTTGGTGTTATTAGAAACTTAAGACACTGGGGAATATTTTTATGGTAGGAAGTGTTATAAATTTCCTTCAATTTTTCCATGTTCATCAGTTAAGGAGTTAGAAGTATAAGATGTTAGTTTTAATAAACATAAGGGGAAAAATGGGAAGGACAAGATAAATGAGGGGCAAAATGGGAAGAAAGACTAATAAATGGGCTTGAATTAGAAGAAGGAAAGAGAGAGTGTCATGGAAGTCAAGAGAAGAGAAGAAAAAACATGAAAAGCAGAAGAAAAGAAGGAACAATCGTGGAGAAAGAAGAGAAAGGAAGAAGAAATTGTGGGATGAAGAAGAAATCAAGCTTCTAAGGTAAGTTCATCATCTTTCCTTCTTGCTTTATCAAAGAAATGGGTTATGTTGAGAATAAAGGAGTTTTAGTGAGAGAAAAGGTTTTTATGTTGGGAATGATTGGAGGAAGAAGATGATTGAGAGAACCTATTTGATTTTAGGGTTTCTAAACTAAGTTTTGGTTTTTCTAACCTAAATGGACTATGGGTAGGTTAGATTTGAGCTTGATTTGTGTTGATTGAATTTTTGTGATTATGGAAGTTTTAGGGAATTTCCATTTGAATGTGGATTGAATGAGAATTCTGGTTATTTTAGGAAATCAAGAAAATCCTACCTAAGAGCAAAGGGAAGGGCCAAATTGAGTTTGGATTTTCAAGAGTTATAAGGTGAGTATTTTTTTATAGTTATTGTGCAATGAGCAAAATGCCTTGTGTGTGTATTGTGTGCTAAAATGACTTGCTTTGAAATGTTGTGATGTGGAAATTACAATATGATGTATGACATTTGATAAAATTGAATTGTGAGTACGATTATGCTATGCCTTGTATTATGGCATTTTGATTAAATGGAAAGAAGAAAAGGCATGAGAATAGGAACTTTTGATTAAATTGAGCATGAGATTTGATTGTATTTGAGCGAGAGTGGAATCATTTTGTTTGTCACATACATGTTGATAAGAGCCTTCTCCCAGTTGCCCGCTTGTGGAATATGATCTCCAAAAATGGACTCATTTTATTCATGGTGCAAACTTCAGTTTCTCCATTCTGTTTCCATGAAATCCTTGAGCCATTTGTTTGTGCATTTGTATTTTGATGTGTTAAGTTATGATGAAGTTGAGTATTATGCTTTGATGTTAAATTACATCCAATATGTTTTATGTGATGATGTATTGAACTATGAGTTATGAATATTGAACTTACATTGTTGGATCAAGATAAGATGAGTATGCTTATATGAATAGATGCATATATGTTTGATTGTGTGGCTCATCGCCATTGGCTAAAATATATTAGCTACTGAGCTATGTAGCTCAACCCATCATTTTCTCTCCTCAGGTGCAGAACGAGAAGATTAGCAATCCTTGCAAGGTAATTGAACAACTTCGAGATAGTTAGTTTTTGTGCTAAACTAGTTCGAACACTTTTGTATAGCTTATTAAGCATGCCAAACATTAAACATCCATTTGTATTTGTTTTAAGTTTGTGATGTGTGTATTGATATGTAAATAAAGTTTGTTCAATTATTTACTTTGCTTAGTAATGAGAATGTGAATTTGAGGATTTCCTTTTGTGTATGATTTTATCATTTTACAAGTTGAGTATGATGGTTGTGGATGTGGAATGTGTGTATGTTATGCTTCTTTGTCGAGATTGCAAATTGTTGCTCATTTTAGAATATCATGTTAGAGATTGGAAAGGATTGATGGGACGAATCATTTGAGGTGGGATTCAAGAGTTTAATGAAAAGTATTTGGTGGTTGAATTGATATGAATAGATGTTGCATTTTGCAAGTTCATAGGTGTGGGAATTGTGTTTTGAACTCAAGGGAAAAACTACATTGATCTAGGTAGAATTATCCACTTATAAAAGTTGTAGCTTGTCCTCTTAGCTTTCTAACGATATGAAGTATGAAATTTTGAGATATCGAAGGTAAGAGATATGACCACTATAAGTGGTGATGCTACGTAGGATGCATATAGGACAGCTAGAGTAAGTTTTGAGAATTGGTTGGATGTGATGAGTCATTTGAGTTGATATTTGGGAGTTTAATGCACTTAAATTGGTAAATGAATGTTTAAGAAGTGATATTACATTAGAAGTGAATTTGGGAAGATTATAAGTGAATATGATGTTAGAATGGATGTAGGAAACATTGGAGAGGCTTTGGAGGATGTTTTGGGTGACATATGTCTGTTGGACAGACTTTAGGTCTGTTAACTGGACCTTCTCAGGTGTAAAAACATCCCCAACCCAACTAATCTCTGTAAGAAAAATTTTATTCTGAAGATCAAATAAAAACTTTGCAATTTTTATTCAATGCAGTTATATCCGATATACACAATAAAACAATTAGAAAAAAATCGATGGGAATAAAAGAAATAACTAAAGTACTACATGAGTAGATATATAGGAATTCAAATATGCCGAATCAATCATATTATGCTCTTCTACATCCTAAGTCTTCCCGTTCCTTCATATAGCTTATGTTCTTCATGTAGCATTCATACCGAATGACTCTATGAAATTATGTCGCTACTTCCATATATTAGAGGTAACGTATGAGACATCTCTATTTTTATTTTTCCCCGGGGGAATCTTTAGAATCCCTACAGTTTAACTTTCAATTCGCCTTTTACCATCAACTGAAATGTGAATAACCCATCCTCCTCTCTTTGAAACAAGAGGCAGACATTAGGTCCATTAAACAGACCTTCTCGGGTGTTAAAAAACCCCCAAGCTTGACAATGTCCGCTAGGCAGACATGTATATCTATTTAAAGGACATATAGGGGATAACTACAGTAAATCAGCAATTTTGACCCTATAGATGGAAAAATCTCTCTTTGTATTCTTCACAAAAGTTGTATATCTAGAAGTCCTCTTTCAAACGGTCTAATAATGATCTCAATCAGAGGTATCTAGAGAAAGTTATGCCAATTGTCCCAAGAAAGGTACAATATGGTTGAGGGGATAAACATGTTTGATTCTTTTGGACACAAGTTCATATCCGACCTCTACATGGAGTGATTCTTAAAATGATAGATTCCTAACACATTTTTATACCTATAAATAAAAATTGGTATCCATTGGTGTTAATTTGGAAAAGATTTATGTAGAGACAGTGATGAAATTGATTGGAAGAGCATGAATTGGTTGTTTACCACACATACTTTGGTATTTTGCTGATATCTTGAACTATAAGGCTCTGATTGAGATTGTTCTTTCTTTAGAATAAACTAGAGACTTAGAGCCACAATTATTTTGAAGAATTCAAATTATGATTCCTCTGTGTGGGCTCACCCTTGTGGTTTGATATGTTATGAAAATGATGACTAAGGTGATTTCATTAAAATAACTCTGCAGAGAAACACGCTTATGTGTTATGTTTATGATATGCGGAACGAATTGTTGGGCTTTGAAAATGGGGCTCAACATCCACTTTTTATTGCAAGTTATGACCCGTATACTTGTATTTTTTAGCATAAAAATAATAATTTGTTTTATAGTCATCAAGTTTTTGGCGTCGTTATTAGAGATTGTTTGTTTAGCATCTGATTTAGTTTATGTTACTTTGATTTAAGAGTTTTTGGATACTTTTTCTTATGTATTTGTAGGTGCCTAAACACAATGAGCACGGTCTACTAACTTTAATGATGAAGAGTTATTAGATATCACAAGGATGAATGAGAGTTAAGAAGAGCAAGGCACCAAGATAATATACAAAGAAAGATGGTAGAAGAAGGACAGCAAGGAGTAGCAGAGAGGACATTGATGGACTTTATAAAGCTAGGTATTAGTCCTCAAGGAGTTGCAAGGCCAATAATTCAAGCTAATAATTTTGAGATAAGCTGGCACTCCTCAATATACTTCAAAGTAGTGTGCAATTTTATGGGCTGTCTAACGAAGATCTTAAAGCTCATCTTGCAAATTTTTTGGAGATCTTCGACATCTTTAGGTTTAAGGGGATGTCTAATGATACCGTGAAGTTGAGTTTGTTTTCATTCACTTTGAGAGATCGTGCACATAGTATAACTCACTAAGTTCAGGGTAGATCACTATTTACAAACAAATAACCCAAACATTCCTTATTAAATACTTCCCCTTGACCAAGATAACAAGAATCATAAAGGAAATCATAAATTTTCAACAAAGTGATAGGAAGTCTTTATATGAAGCCCAGGATAGGCTTAAAGAATTATAGAGAAGCTAACCCCACAATAACCTTTTGAGGGAGTTCCTTTTGCAAGCATTCTAAAATGGTGTAAATCGGAGTACAAGAGGAACCATAGATGCAACTGCTGGAGGTTCTTTGATGAGAAAAACTATTGACACAGCTCATGATCATTTGGAAGAGTTGGCAAGCAACTGTTGTATGTAGTTAAGTAAGAGGAGTAGATAGGGGAAAAAGGAGCAAAAAGATATAATCCTAATTGACTCCATTATAGCTTTACAGGCACATATCATGTTGAGACCCCGCCCTTACGAGTCATGTGCCCGACGTTCTAAGTGACATCTGGACGTGCATCCTACAAGGGTGGCGTGCCCACACTAGTCAAACCTAAAAAAAGAACACACTTCACCTACTTTCGAACAGATTTTGGGAAACCTCAAAAAGGAATTTCAATTAGAATTCTTTAGAACATTTGTTCCCCATTATATTAAGTTTTTAAAGACACCAAAATCATTCAATTTGGTTCAAAAATCTGAAAGTTATAGCCCAAACATTTTCGGACTACTATTGTACTGAAACAGTACACTATACCCAAATTTACTCCAGAAATTGAAAGTCTTAAGGACTGAATTAAAATTTGGGTTCTTCATATGATTTATAGCTCTATGTCTCTAGTTTATTTAAAGATAAGAATTATTACATTTGGAGCTTTACCGATCAAGATATTACCAAAATACTAAAGCATGTTCAGTAAAAATATCCAACTCATATTCTTCCAAACGATCCTCTCACTTTGATTCAACCAAAATTTTTCAAATTAATACCAAGAGCTATAAATTTTATAGAGGAATGTGTTATGAATCCAACGCTTCAAAAATTAGGTCATTTGGAGGTCTAGAGAAGAAATTATAACAAAAAGATCAAAGTATGTTTAGAAAATAGCCTTCCTTGGACAAACAGGGAAGTCGCAATCATGCACATGCACGACTTCAACATTCGGGTGGTCCAGAGCGAACGATCGCAACATTCTGATGGTCATGCAACGCAACATTCGGGTGGACCTGCGACCCTTTTTTTTTACCGACATCTCGACTTCAAACTTTCATAACTTTTGATTCAAGACTCCAAAATTTACAAACTTTATATCAATGGAAAGCCAAAAGAAAGATCTACAACTTTAATGAAAAACTAAAAACAATTTATGCCTCTATAAGGGTCAAAATTTCGAAACAAAATAGTTGTCCCGAAAGTCCACCCTATGCAACATCACCAACTTCTAATAATCATTTCTTTCAATTCCAATGTCCAAAAATTTCATATTATATATCATTGGAAAGGTGGAAAAATAATCTACAACTTCCAAGACAATAACTTAATCCAGTTTAGCTTAGATCAATACATTATTTCCTTCAAAGCCAGAACACAAAATCTCACCCTTATGGAAAACTTGAAAAAGGCAATGAACAAATTCGAAACATCATCTGCAAAACACAAACTCACTTCATTAACATCCAAATATATGAGTTTCACAAAGCTTTAGTGGGCATTTTTAGCCACAATATATCAATATCTCAAAATGCCAAATTACAAAAGGATACATGAGCAATAATTTGCTCAAAATGCAACTAAAGCCTTGTAATTGCAAGTCTAACTTAAAACACAAAAAGATGCAAATTTTGGAGTGATGCCTCGATTCTCTTTCACTCGATCTCTAGCTCATCACCTGGAGAGGGGAAGGAATAGGGGTGAGCTCGAAGCTCGTGAGTAATAGTTTTATAATCGGTAATAAACAAAACAATTTAAAACCTTCAAAAGCAAAGCAAAGCAAAGCAAATTGTCATGAAAATCCATAAAACATATATTTCTCAAATTCACAACTTGTCAAACCAATTCACAACTCACATAAATTATGCATTCATCAAGCTTGTCAACACATATAAACACATAAGCACTTCATAATGATTTGGGTAGGTCCATGAACATGACGAACTACACAATTCCATATAATGGTCTTGTGTAGTTGTAAACTTGAGGGAGTCCATAGAGGAACTCTGTGCCATTAGCGGCAGGCGGGAGAAGCCTTTATATTGGTCAACGTGCACGTGACATTCTCGAGTGGACTACACCAAACCCACATAGCATGTAATTCATGAACTGATAATAGTTTGCTCAATTGGCACATTTAAAAAAAACTTGCTTTTCATGAATATGACATATTTCATATGCATTCCCATCATCATTTCACAATTCAACAACCACATTCCTATAACAAGCAGCAAATCCATTTCTCAACTCATTTAAAAGTAACAAATGCAACAATTGTGAAGCAATTAGAATTTATTCTCAAAATTCACACACAACAACATGTGGCACATTCTCAATCATTTAAAAGACAATAAATGCACATTTATAAGGTAGTTGAAAAATCATTAAATTACATTTATTTGAAGGACATTTATGGCTCATTAACTTAACTATAAAAATGAAACCCACCTTAATTTTCTTGCTTATGAATTTGCTTAAGGATGTCTTTCCTCTTGCTTCTCTTGCCTCTCTTGATCCCCTTCTTGATTTCCTTCATAATTGATAAAATTTCCATTCAATAGGAATTTAAAATTAAGAACCCATAAAGCACTTTCACTGAAATTGACTCTAGATTGCTAAAGCTCATGTGTAACACCCCACTCTCGCATGACCCAAACTTGACATCGATGGTGATATCCGAGTCCGTGTCCTGCGAGGATGGCGTGCTACATCACTCAGTCAAAACTTAGTATAAATTTTTTTTTGAAAACACAAACATACACTATGCAGAAATCAATTAACATACACAATCACCAGTAAGTACAATGACCACG
>JANITW010000005.1:52437813-52447938 GCA_027564335.1 Erythroxylum williamsii
CTATCCTTATCAGATTACATCACGTGGACCAATTAGATGACACCCCCGTCTAAATAGGACTCTAACTGATAAGATAAAATATCAGAAAGATAGAGTTTACATTCGATTAGGAAACTAGCATCCTTATCTTCGAAGATCTTCACTATCTTTAGATTTTTAGTTCCACTACAGCTCTAACTCCCAGTTATCACCACATCATCTAAGATCTCCCTATGGTCTCTATCTGCTGATGATGTAGTGTGATCTCGTCAAAGCCCACGTAGCATACTGGCCTAATCCAATGATTCCCAAATTGAGTCTGTTAGTTGTGGTCCATTCATCTGAGCATGGCTAAGTCCTTAGTTCATCAAGTTCTTATCCTCAGTCGAGTTAATCTCCACAAGATCTTAGACTCTACCGAAATTTGGCCCAAGTCTGATCCTACTTGCCCACGTTTGCTTTAGTGTTTTCACATGCCTCACTTATGCTTGAATCCAGCTAACCTTCTTCCTAAGGCCCTTCGCAAGGGTTACTGAGAAGTGCTTCAAAACTTAAAGGTCTAATACTAAGCATATAGCTTAGTGGGGAATAACTAAACAAGATATAAATTGGCAACTATTTCTAACAGTCGTCTAGCATTCGCATGTATAGAACCATATCACCAACAATCTTTAATTGTTCATATTATAAAGCAATTCAAACATTATGTGTCTCAGAATAGAATATGATTCATCAATATAGAACAAGACATATAAGTATCAGAATAGAATGTTCAAGAATTAGAGCAGGATATATTTCTTTCAGATCAGAATATAACTTATATCAGATCAGGATATGTCTTGTACCAAATCAGAACTTATTTTGTATAAGAACAAAACTTGTTTATAAGAAAACTGAACATGTATTAGAATACAAAATAAGTTAGCCTGCTAATCCTTTTCACAGAAGTGGGTAACGGGACTATAGCAGAAGATACCGTGATTGGTATGAATAGAAGAGACTTATGTCTCAAAATTAGGGGACACTGTAGTGTCGATAATCAGGGGACATTGTAGTGTCAATAATCAGGGGACACAGTAGTGTCAATAATTAGGGGAAACCTTAATGTCCAGTCACAAGAGCAGCTGCAAACCCTTCTAGTTATGCGTATTTACCCACAACTAGGACTTGACAGTTTGTAAAATAAAACATTTCAGATTTCAGAATCAAATGTAAATGATGTAGTGCATAAAACATGAATTTATTCCATTTTGCTCAAATTTAACATATTCATTCACATTTGATCAAACTTAACATGCCTTATAAACATAAGCATTTGCAATAATGCTCCAATGAATACATTAAGTAATTACACATTACATGTATTCACACAAGTTCCTAATTCACAAACATTCACAACCAATACATTACTTTTGTTCTTTAAATCACATTAGCATTAATAAGTAAATTTCATTCCTTTAACAACTTATAAGTTCCAAAATTAGATACTTTGTTATCTAATAACACCTTCTTTAAGTTATTACTTCAATTAAAAATCCAAATCTTATTCCACCTTTAATTAACTTATTCCATATCAAACTAGGTTCATTTTACACCTTAATTAAGTCCAATTACACCATTATAAAGTACCTTAACCTTATATGGTCTAACAATTACCCAAAGAACAAGCCAAACTAGCCTTCCAAACAACCAACACAAATCTAAAATCCCAGTGAAACTAGGATGCTCTTAACACCAAAAGATAGCAACATAGAAGATACCATATGGTAGCTTTCTTAATGGAACATTTTGATGTGGTAATTAGGCACAACATAAGCCAAAATCTCAAGATTGGAAGAGTATGGTGTTTTATGGTGAATGAGCAAAGAAAAGGATGAGTTACAACAGAAATTAGCTAATACATAAAGCCGTGCCATGTGTAAGATGAGTGTCCTTACTCTAGGGACACTTATCACACAAAGACACAAATCATATGTCCTTCAATGGAATAAGCCATATGTCATACATAGAAATGAGCCATTTATCCTCCATTTAAGCTACCAAATGTCACACTTCTATTAAACCATTTGTCACTTAATCAATGCTACCAAATGTCATTCAATTATACTACCATTTGTCCCTTATTTACTTATGCTAAATGTCATTCAAATAATTGGCTTTTTCATCCAAATTTCTATGTATCAACTTGTCTTGTTACTTCACAATTTTCCTAATCCAATTGTACATTTTCATTCATCAATTTCCAATGGTAACAATTAATTCCAAGTTACTAATTATGGTTTTATGGACCATAGATTCAAGACATATGCAATTCACAATCATATCACAATTTCAACACCTATCACTTTTACTTTTATGGACTTGTAAAATTTCAACTAGGGTATAGTTTAGGGCCTTACATTAAAGCAATTCAAAGTGGAGCCTTTATGTTGATTGTTTTGTTCCTTACCACCACCTTTAAAATTATTTTTTTAACCTATAAAAAATATAAAGACACATTTATTTAAACCAATAAAATAAAATAAAATAAAATAAAATAAAGAAAATTAAAATCAAATAATTGAGAAAAATAAGAAATAAACTATTTGCATCCTTGATGTTCACCTTTTTTTTTTCTCTTATGATCAATTGTTCTATTTATACCAAATCACATTATGATTGTTTCTCTAAGCCAAGTTTGTCAGATTGTGCCATCCCTGATTTAATATGCTTAAATAATGAATTAATGAATTTCATATTGAAAGAGTCATTACAAAACATTACAATTCACACCACTCCAATTCTATGGATATTTATTTAACTGCAGTTACAGAATTATAACATATTTATAGGAGTAGTGTAGTGTTACAGGTTCAATCTCAGTTTTAGCCTTGTTGTGATAAAATCTTTGTAGGAACTTGTCAAAGAAATTAGTTTTAGTTTGGTCATGTACCCCATATATACCCCATCTAGTTATACTCTAAGATATCCTTAGCTTCCCAAAATAGTTTGGCATTCCTCATTCTTTACATATAGTGTATCAGCTTTGAATAGCTTGTAATCTCCTTTCAAGCTACTTTTCACCTTGATTGCCTATATGAAAGTGTCTATCCATGTCTGGTTGTTCTCTTTCAGATTAAATGTCAGCAGAAATTGTCTCCATAATTTATTAATTGTAGTACATTTAAAGTATAGGTGATATATTGTCTCTAATTTGTCTCCACATAATGCACATTTTGGATTAGGCACTTGATATTTCAATTTATCTCTTATTCATAATCTCTGTGTTGCTAACCACAATATGAATGAATGAGTCTATGTAATCTTTGAGTCCCATATGAATTTGTGAAACTAGAATTTAATCAAAGGTCCCAATAGTAGCCTTTTAAAGAAATTTGTTAAGAATGTTTTAGATTTATGTAGCTCCTATTGAATAAAATCAAGTTGAAGTTAGTCAGGCTAGTAGTTTGGTAGATTTTCCATGTTTATACAAGAATATCTAGATGAGTGGAAAGGCCAACTCCAGTTGCCATTTTTTGTCAACATATGAGCCATGTTCTGAACCTCTAAGGCTATAAAGCTATAGAGTAAGATATAATGGCCCTAATAGATGCCAATTCTCTTACCAGAACTTTGTATTACTTCCATTTCCAATAATGTGCTTTACATAAGTTAGCATAAGTTATCTAGTGTTCAAAGTATGCTAAAATGCATAAGATTATGTTGGTTTACAATAAATGGTTTGTATGTTTTCTTGTTTGATATACATCAAATGAATCCACTTCACCTAAAGACTTTCTTTCTTCACACAAATTCTTTAGAGCCTTTTAGCTATTAGTTCTTTATCCATCATGGTAGTTGATGTGATTCCAAGGCCTCCATATTCCTTAGGCATGCATATTATACTCCATTTGACCTTAAGGGTTTCTCCATGATTGTTATTCTTTCCCTTCTATATGAAATCTTTTTATAATTCTATCAATCTTCTTGAGAATGCTCTTTAGCAGTGTAAGGTGAGATAGCTAATAGATTTGTACGTTGTTAAGGATTGAGATTATTGACTATAGTTTGCCTCCATATGAAAGGAATTTGTTACTCCATGTTGATATTCTCTTCTCAATGGATGATATTAGAGGCTTGCATTTCCTTCAACTTCTTTCTTGAGATTGGGACACCTAGATAGGTTAAGGGTGGTTGTAGAATCTTTAATCCTATATTAGAGATCAACTTTTTTGAGTCCATTTGATTGTGTTTAGAGAGATATGTTAAACCATTGTTTGGATTTAAGATCAATCATGAAATTTCTATAAACATAATGTAACAAAACTCCAATTGCTTGGAGGGTCATTAGTACACAATGTTAGCATATCATAAAAAAAAGAGTTATGAGATTTTAAGATTTCCACATCTATGATGATATTTGAATTATAGAGTTTTAACAATGTTCATACTAGTAATTTTATGTAACACCTCTATAGTGATTGCAAAGAGGTAAGAAGACAGTGGGTCTCCTTAACTTAGACCTTTTGAAGCTTTGAAGAGCTTTGATGGCTCTCCATTTATTATCACCATACAGGAGATAGTGATGATGCAAATAGGATCCATTTGATGAATATGTTATAATAACCAAAGGCTTGGAGGGCAGAAATGATGAATTCCCATCCTATTGTGTCAAAAGCTTTAATGAAATCAATTTATATAACATAATTATTAAAGTTCAACCTGGAGTTATAGTTTTTAAAGAACTCCTAGGCTAGCATTACATTGTCTCATATCCTTTTTCTAGGTACATATGCTCCTTAGCTTGCATTGGTCACCTTTAGGAAGGGATTGCTTCAACCTATTTGTTAGTATTTTCGGAGATGATTTTGTAGATAACCTTATAGTGAGCAATTGGTCTATAGTCATTGAGAATTACTGGATTAGAGGCTTTTGGTATCAAGAAAATATATGTTTTATTAAATTCAGTCAGTAACCTATCACTTTTGAAGATTCCTATATTGCTTGTACAATTGTAGGACTAGTTAGGTTCAATTTGTTTTAGAATAACCTAGCATTGAAGCCATCTAGTCATGGGGCCTTGTTGGGATGGAAGGAGAAAAGAACTGTGTTGATTTCCTCATTGATGACTTTTTTAAGCAACATTGAGTGATGAGTTTGTGATATAGCTCCTTGCATAATTCTTAGTAGATCATTAGGAAACTCATATGTATTACAGTAGGTACCATTGATTCCCAAGAAATGATTTCTAGCAAGCTCCTTAAGTTCATTATATCCTTGAATAAGATTACCATAAGGATTAATAAGAGAAACAATTTTGTTCCTATTTCTCCTCCCTTAGATTACATTGTAGAAATATTTGGTATTTATACCCCTTTCAAAAAGATGTTGTATTCTAGAATTTTGCTTTGAGAGTTATAAGTTTCAAGAGCTTCAAAGTATTTCTTCAATTTAATCTTTTCTCTTTCCTCCAAATTTGTATTTTTTGGAGAGTAAGAGTAAGATTCTTTAAAGCTAGCTTTTATCTAGTTGCATTGGATTACCATTATGTTTCAGTAGGGAGACACAAACTTTTTTTAATTAATTTCAACATTTGCTTACATTTAAAAGCTTTGGAGCCATAATTTATCTTTCCCATAGCCCCATAAGTGATTAAGTTAAGTTGAGGATGCTTTAGTAGTGAATTGAAAAACTGAAAGGGTATTTCTTCTTAGTGGGCTTATTATAAATGTTAAAACTAATAGGAGTATGATCAGAAAATAATGGTGCCTTAAAAGTGGCAAAGCTCTCCCTTATATTTGCTTACCACAAGCTATTTATTAAGTACCTATCAAGTTTTCTTTACAAGAATCTATCTCCATTCTGATCATTACTCCAATTAAACAAAGCTTCATGGAACCTGAGATCCACCAAACCTAAGGAAGAAGTTAGATTTATTATTTCTTTTACATCACAGTGTGAAGTACACACCTCTATTAGATTTACAGTATGAGAGTATACAATTGAATTCTTTAGCTATCATCCAAGACATTGTTATGCTAGCCTTAATCTTCTCCAAATCTTTCCATAAGATAACTCTTTAATATTCCTAATTAACATCATATATTATGGAGATGGATAAATGATCATTACTAGCTTTAAGCATGGATTCACAGTGAATAAGTTAATTAAAGAAAAACTAGGTGGGTAAGTAAAAGTGAGCATGGTTAAAAGTGATAATAACTCTACCAATAGGATGTTTAGAGTGGCCCAGTTTGTATGCAAGAATTTTAGGCCTCTCAAGAAATTTCGTTCCTTTATTTTAGTCTAAATGAGACCAACATAATAAGGTTTCCTAGTACCCAAGAAGATTATTGAAGCTAGTTGTTTATTAGACCTACATAATAAGGTTTCCTAGTTGTTTATTAGAGTTTTTGGAATTAGTTATCCTCCTCCTTGATTTGTGAATGCTAGTCTCTAGTTCCATCTATACCTCAATCTGATCCTTTGCCTTTGGAATGATTCTCATCTTTTTCAGTTTCAATTGTCATCTTCCATACAAGTACCTTATTACTAAATTTTGATGTCTTAGGTTGAATTACCTCATTCTTTTTAAGCTCCCCAGTCTTAGCAGGTTTCGCTTCTAGTAAAAAGTCTCCTTATTTGTATGCTGACTAATAGAAGTGTTATGAACTAGTTCTCAACATGTTTTTATATTGTTGTCAGCTCAATGTTACCTGGATTGTCAGTTGTAGTATCACTGGAATTACTTTTTCCTTAATTTTCCTCCAACTTTGTGTTTGGTTTTTTTGCTTCATTTTTCTTAGGCATCCAGATTTTAATGGTGTCTTTTAGTTGAGGTCTCCTTGTGTATGATAACCTTAGCCTATCCTTAACTGACTTCCCAATGCCAATGAGTTTCATAATTGTTATATATTCGAACAACTCCTTTTTACCATCAACTTTTATATAGACCCTTGCAAATCTTACCCTTTTGAGATTAGTTATATTGTCATCTAAGGAAAATTGTGTACGTAGGTAGCTAGCAAGGTAACTTAGATCCTTATAGGACTAATATTCCAGAGGAATGCAATGGAACTTAACCCATATATGTAACATCCCATTACTTGTGGGAGGGTTGGAATAGTAAATGTGAATGGTTAATGAGAGTTAGAGATGCATTCCCATGTTCGTGCATAAAAATGCCATGCACTTATACATTAATAGTGAATGTATTTGCCCATGAAAATAATTATACATGCATTCATGAATAATTCCGGGTATAATTGGATTGATCTATGAATTTTTAGAGTTATGGACGTTTTTACATTGGAAATATTAGTGATTAGTGGAAATATTGTATTTGTATATGCTGGTGAATTTATGGAGTGTTGAGAAAGATATATATATATAATAGGGAACAAGAAATTAAAAGAAACTTTGGAGATAGTTGGATTGTAAAGATGGCAGTCAAGGGAGTTAGTTTCAAAAGAAACTAAGTTAGAATTTGGGTATTGGGGAAAGTGACAAGTGTCACTTATTTTTTTGTGCTCTTGCTAGAAGTAGGTTACCATTCTTTGAGAGTTGACAGGTTAAGTCTTGTCTAAGTTCCTTCCTTACTATCATCTTTTCCAAACTTCCTTTTTGAAACCCAGAGTTTTTTCATAAAATACTTTCTAAGAGACTTCTGTGTTTTTCCTTTCCTCCACCCAAAGTTACTTTGACATTTGTGCCATTACCCTGAGAAAAACTAAAAGCTGTTCATTGTACTTAGTGAAGTACGTGAAACGTGTGGAGTTAGGGCTTGAAGATTTTGAAGTTTTCAGTAGGTAAGTGGTGAAGAAATCCCTTAGAGTTGGAGATTTGTGAAATAAAGTCGATAGATTACTATCATCTGCATGAAAAATGACATTGACATGGTTATTCATAAATACTGGGTAGTTGGGAAGAAATAAATTCAGTTATAGGGTTAAATTAGTTTTTTTGAAAATAAAATTTGGTGTTCTGGTGATGTAAAATATTGAAAGTTAGAGAATCTGGAAAATGTGCACTGAATACACTTAAGTCTTTTATCCATAACGTTTTCTTTAGTTCTATAAACAAGATGAAACTTAATTTGAATTAAACTAGAGACATATGGATACATTTTGTATGAAGACATCGAATTTCAATTCTGTCTCTAAAAATCTCAAAATTTCATGAAGTTATGGAGTTAGTTTGGTATGTTGGTGTGTGTATAGAAAAATTCGTCTTCAGACTTTAGGGATGAATTTGGGGTTTATATAAAGAGATTTAGTTAAGATGCCTTTGGAAAGTTGTAGATCTTTCTTTTATTTTTCCAACGGTATATAGTATGAAAATTTTGGACATTGGAGTCAAAAGTTATGATCTTTATAAGTGGAGATGTTCTGGAGCAAAAGTAAGGTGCAAAAGTGAGACGCAAAAGTAAGAAGCAGAAGTAAGACACAAAAGTAAGACGATAAAAGTAAGACGATGAAAGTAAGACGACAAAAGTAAGACGATGGAAGTAAGACGATGGAAGTAAGACGATAAAAGTAAGATGATAGAAGTAAGACGATAAAAATAAGACGATGGAAGTAACACAATAAAAGTAAGATGATAGAAGTAAGACGATGGAAGTAAGACAATAGAAGTAAGACGATAAAAGTAAGATGATGGAAGTAAGACGATACAAAAGTAAGACGATTGAGGACAAAAAATAGGTTGGAGTCTTTTAGTCATAACTTCTTCTTTAGAAATTCAAATGACTTGATTCTTGAACCATTGGATTTGTAAGACATTGATCTACATCTTCACCAAGAATCATAGCCATCTGAAATGAATGAAGAAAGATTGAGTGAAAAGAGTGAGACGGGTGCAGTGAGTGTGCTCTTAAGTAATATGAACTGTTGTTATTCCAGTGAATATATTTCAGTGTTTTGATGATATTTTGATCTGTGAGATTCCGATTGAGTTGATTTTTGATTTGGAGTAAACTAGGAAAATAGAGATACAGATCTCATGAAGAAGCTTAATCTTGATTCAGTTTCCAAGGTGTTGAATTTGTAGATGGAAATTGTATATAGTAAACTATTTTTGATTAAGAATAGTCCAAAAATGTTTGAGCTGTATTTTCCATATTACTGAACCAAATTGAGTGATTTTAGTGTCAATGGAAAGATAAGACATAGAGGAACACTTTTATAGAAGAGAGTATGACCAAATTACTTCAATTTCACCTCCGATTGTATGTGAACAGTAGACCTGAAAGGGTGTTTTGGAAAGTCTGAAAGTAAGCCAATGAGTAATGAATTGTGATTTCAATGGTTCTAGTGAGGCACAAACCTATGTGTTAGTTATGCTTAAATGAGCTTTGGTATGGGGATAGTGTTGAGAAGAATTTTTGGAGTGATATCCGAGATTATCATGAACATGCATTGTACATAATTCATTTAATTCATATGCATTATTGAACTCTTTTAATGGTGCAAATTATGATATCGTGTATGCTATTTATTATAGAGGAGCAACTGGAACGTCCACTTCTAGACGTTGCCAGATCTTCCAGGCATTAGCTTCGGGAGCAACCAGTGAGTCAACTTAGATGATTTCCTAGGATTGAATTGCTTTGTATTATTTGAGATGTTAGCTTCCAATTATAAATTGTTTGTGATTTGATTTGAATTCCGGACTTAAAGTCCTAGGCATTTGTTATGTGAATATGGGTATTGGAAGTGCTTTGTTTTGATCTAAAATCCTGTATGATGTGTGAATTCTCAACGAGAGTTGAATTCTGGACTTAGGTTCGATGATAATGAGTTTCTGATTAAATATCGCATTTGATTATCTGATATGACAAAATCCATATATGGTGCATCTCATAAAATGCATGCTCAGATAAAGGTGTTGTGACTTGAGTGGCCAATGAAGCGCTTCCACGTAGAGCTTTGCTCCATGATATATGTTTTATGTACAGAGCTATGCTTTGTGATTATGTTCCAACTGAGCTTTATGGGCCAGTAATTGCGTATAAGTATGTGATGAGCACTCGGTCACAACAATAACAACGAATGTGAGTCTCATGCATATAACATTATAAGATTGAATCCAATGAATGAATATTTGTGAAATATGTGATATGTGTGTTTGATCCGGTGAACTCATCAATGATGGTTCACTCATTGAGTT
>JANITW010000005.1:52469003-52482610 GCA_027564335.1 Erythroxylum williamsii
GTTAATAATAATTTTCTATAGCGACCATTAAAGTTGTCGCTAAAATTGTTAAATTTGGTCGTTATATTATTATCCATGAATTGTAAGTTTTAGTGACCATCTATAGCCACCAAGTATTGATTGGTTGGTAAAAAATATACGTAACTTATATATTGCAACCAAATAATTTTTGGTTGCAAAATATATATAATTAGCAACCATTTTACTATGGTTGCTGAGAATTTGGTTGTTGAAACCAAATTTTCTTGTAGTGATTATAAAAACAATTAATTAACCTTAATTTTACGCAAAATTATCACAATCTAATAATCAGTGAGTAAAGACTGTAGAAATTCGCAATTCCAAGTGAAATTCATCCAAATTGAATTAATACATCAAATGGGTATGGATAAAATTCAACTATAAAATTACAATTAATCATAAAATTACGCAAAATCTCAAAATCCTAAATTTAGCATTTTTGGGAAAATTTCCTAAAAATTGCAAAAGAACCTAATTATTCATACATAAACAAGTGAAATGGATAATAATACTTAAGTTTGAAAATTTGCAAGAAAATGCTAGAATATGTTGGAAGATTGAGAGGGCAACGACAAAAGAAGAATTAGGGCAAATTTAAGGGTTGTCACAGACTTACACGGTCTGTTGTATATGCAAATGTGAGAATCAAGATCTTCATTATCTGTTAAATAAAATATCTTGAATTATTTACAAAGCTATTATGTTTAACTCAAAATTATTTGCTTGAATGTGAGGCTTCTTAATAATTATTTGAATACTTTTCAATGATAAAGATAATCTTATAAAGCTATTGGTTTATTCACTATATATGGATTGTTCAATGGTTGGTTATTTAGTAGTCTGTTGTTCTTACTTCTTACTCCCTCAAGATCAACCATAGGTTCTTATGACTGAATGATAACTTCTCTCTTCTCTTTTCTATTTCTTAGTCATATAAGCTCTATTTCTTGGTTACGAGGAAGTATATTATAATCACAAACTTTCACATGTTATGCTGAGATTTAGTTTTAATCACAAGCACACATTGTAACTATAGCTAGAACTAGTGAGTACGGTTCAATCTAATAAGGTTTAGAATTACTAGTACTACCAGATTTCTATTACCAAGACTAACAAATTATGGTGCTTATGATTAATTAAATTTATGATTAAAACAAAAACTAAAATAAATCAACACAATTGACTAACTGGAACGAAGATTAAACTAATACAATCAAAGAAGATAGTGGTATCAGAATTTCAAATTCCCTTTAAAACATCTCATGCAATCATGATTTCACTAAATTTAATCTATAATTTATTAAACCGTGGAAATTTCTCAATTATGTTAATATATTTCTTAAGACTATTAACATCCGATCTTTAATTGATTAACTAAAATCTCTTTCTAGACCCCTAAATTTTCTTTAATCAATTTGTGAATTCCTCTATTAAGTTTAGCCTTAATCTAAAAAGTTTATGTCAACCTATCTCTAGTTTTGCCTATAACACATTTCAATTATGTTAGATCTATTTATATATTATATTTTTGAATTTCAGTGACATGAAATCATACATGAATCAATAAGGTAGCAATATTAATTCAAGAATAATTAAGAACACTTAATTGAATCTCAATGAAAGTAAAGAATGAATTAAACTAAAAAATTAATACAAGGTCTATTATGGGGTTCATCTAATCCAAGTACCAACAGAGGTTTAGTTCCTAATCATAGAAAACATAACGTCAAAATTAAAGGAAAACCAAAAAAAATCAAAAGATAAATGATGAAATTCATTTTAATCTTCATGAAATCCACTTTAGATTGATGGTAATCCACTCTAAATTTGTTTCCTTGTTTGTTCTTCATTTTTTCAATCATTTTAGGCCATCAATTTGTGTTTTCCCAAGCCTCCTTTGAGCGTCTTTCCTTTTTGTCTTAGTTTTACTCTACAATAACTCAAAATTAGGATTTTTGGAATGGATGCAGTCACACATGCAGCCATATAGATGATTGTGTTCCTTAATCTACTTTATTTATTTGAAAAATCCACAAAAATAAAATTTCAAAATGCTATACTGTTTAGGACATGGTTGCGTTGACCTCCACATGGTCATGTCCCTGAATAACTTCAATGCTTCAATTTCATTTAATTTCTGCTCCTTTTAACCTATGAAGGCAATTAAAACCTAAAAACATAATAAAATGAATTAAGTATCAAAAATAATGAAAAATTCTCAAATAAGTAAATAAAATGCACTAAGCATGTATTGAGAAATATAATCTACTAAGCATTTATTAGTATGCACTTAAAATGAGTTTATGTAAGCCTCAAAACAATAAATGAAAAGAATAAATTTTAAAAATAAAATCCAAAGTAAAAATAGAGTTATTTCATATCCATATTAATAAATAGCATAATCCTTAGCAATAATGTTAAAAACTAATTGTAAATTTTCTATAATAAGTATACGTTATTATGAATAAGTAATACAATGATGAAAGTTATCATCCTGAGAAAATTGTGCTTGTTAATCATCAAAACTAATTTATGTCTATTTTTATTTAAACAAAAAATAATTTAATGAATAAAATTTAAATTTAAATAATAAAAAACAAAATGTGTAGAATGATTAACAATCAATATTAAACAACTTTATGAGTTTTGATTTCACAAAAAGTCTTTCCACTTGAATCGCCAAAATTTATAGTCCCTGTACTGCTAATAAATTAATCTAATATGATTATTAATCTTTCTTAAGCATCAGTAACATATTCCAACCAGTAAATCTCTTTGATAACTACAAATTTGGGAAGTTCGTTAAGCACAATAAATAATAGTGATACACATAATACCTCCCTCATATAACATGGATATGATATTTCAATCAACATCTAATTCACATATTAGTTTGTAATCTCAAATTGGGTCATAAATCATATAATTGATGATCATACAATCACAAACACTAACCATAAAATGAAATAATTCAAATTTTAATTTAATTAAAACATCAATTTAAATAAACATAGGCAAATTCAGGTATTCATAACCTGAATAAAAATAAATCTAGAACATCATAAAATTAAATAACAACTTAAACATGTTGAATCATGATTTAAGAGAAAGAGAAAACTAAGAATTAGTGAAAATTTGGCATCAAATTATGCATATGTGTTTCTTCTTCTCTTCCTATGTGTTTTCTACCTCTTCAAATCTCCACTAAAAACATGAATTCTCTCGAAAGAATAAAAAATATAGCTCCTAAAAAGATGTAAAATTCAACTCTCAAATGTAATTATCTAAAAGTCTCCTACCTCTCAAAAGCCCTAGAATCTTTTATTTATACTCTTCTATTAAAATTAGATCACTCTAAGTCCAAAGTTTCCTTATAAAATTAATTACGCTAGCATAAGATCGATGGTCTAGTGGTGTAAGGGTGTTGTTCAAAATCTGGCACATAACAAACTATCATCTATAAAATAAAAGTGGTTATAGACTTATATTAGTGTAAAGTTGCTAATTGTTCTATAATTTTCAGGCTACTAGGTGTAGAAGTGCTTCTTTTTAGAACTTTGAATGCTTATAATTACTCCAATTGTCACTTAAAAAAAGGTTGTCAAAGCAAGGTGCTCAAAACTAGTGCAGAATCGATGTACCTTCTACTTTGTGATTTATTATTCTTTAATTCTTCATTTTGCTCTAAATTCCATCAAATTGTTTATAAAATTTATCAAATAACAAATTTATCAAATTTAAATTATTGAATTAGTATATGTAAAATTCACTTATCAATTGCATTTGTCCTAGTTCAGTTACATTTATATTTTTTATTTTATAAAGGAATTATAGATTTTTAAACATCTTGCAAGTACTCGTGGAAATTTAAGGTATACAACTTTACAACTAGAATGTTTTAGTCAATATGACTAATAAAGAGTAATTTCTTCTTTATGTAGTAAAAAAAGAGGACTTATATTATTATTATCCTACATTAATTAAATTCAAAAACTTTGTAGAAGTTTAATGGTTTATGTTTTAGGATAAAATGTTGCTTCAAATAGTAAGGGTCTTAAAAAGAGATAAGTAATAGCTTTTTTATGACTTGGTTTTAATTAATGCTCTTTTTTTCTCTCTCCATAAAATTTTAATAATTTGTGCTAGTAATTGATCTTCTTTAATTATGTTGATGTTGTATCTTTTTCAATTTTTAAATATGTCCACAATCTAATATCACTAATTTATAACTATCGTTAGCTTTTCTTTCTTATTCTACAATGTAGAACATTATTGGTTTTCTTATAGTGATGAATAAGTAGAAAATAATGTTACTAAATTGAAGAAGAAAAATATAGAATGTGGAGAGGAAAAATAAGACAAAAATAAAGGAATATATAATGAATTAGGTTACCTATTTATAAACTTGAAATATATCAAACTTCCCACTATTATGCAAATATAGCAAAACAATCCTAACAAACTTAGAATAGATAAACATTATTAATCCTAGAAGCCATTGAGATAAACATTATCCTAACAACCATTTACTATTTTAATATAAGAAAAATATGGAGAATACTGGTAGATAGTGATTTAGTTATGTTTCTAGTCCCATATTTAGTGCACTTTGCTTGTTTATTCAAGAGTTTGTATGTTTTGATACTTTATTCATTCATATTGTGTTTTTAGGTTGTAATTTATTTATTTGAAGCAAAAGGAACGAGTTGGAATAAGTTTAGAGAAATTTGGAGTTTTTTTGACTCAATTGTAAAGAAGCTAAACATCAACATGGTCACTAGGAACGCCCATGTTGATGGATACACAATTTAGAGAGTGATATGGTCACTAGACATGCTTGGGTCATGTGGACACGCCTACCTCATATTTATGTGCATATTTTGAGCCTATGTTCATTTTAGATTCGAGATTTTTGTGATTTTTAATTAACATGGACACCATACTTACTTGTTTTAATGATAATGTCCCACCCAGAACCTTAAGGAAAAATTAAAAAGAAAAGTAAGGAAGGATCGAAAAATATAATTTGATGGCCTAGGATGATAGAAAGAATGAAGAACAAGAAAGGAATCACATTCAGAATAGACTTTCATCGATCTAAAGTATATTTCACAAATATTAGAAGGGATATCATCATGTTTCATTTTATTTTCTAGTATTCCTTTAGTTTTGATGTTATATTGTTTATGATTAGAAACTAAACGTTGATTGATACTTGGATTAAATGAACCTCGAGATAGACCTTATAGTGATTTTATTTTATTTTAATTTATTTCTAGTTTCTTTGAGATTCAATTATATGTTCTTAATTATTCTTGAATTAATATTGCTAATATGTTCATTCATTTGCGATTTCATGCAATTAAGTTTTAAAAATATTTTGTATGAATAGATATAGCATAATTAAAAGGATTTACATATGAACCTAGAGATATATAGACATAAATCTTCTAAATTAGGGTCAAATCTAATAGTGAAATTCATAAATAGATTAATGTAATTCTAGGGCTTTTAATGAGAAAGAGATTTCAATGAATCAACATAGGATTAGTTATTAATAGTCTTAAAAAAGATATTAGCATAATTGAAGAATATCCACAGTCCAATTAACTTTAGATTAAATTAAAGAGTGAAATCATGATTGCATGAGAAGTCCTAGGGGAATTTGAATTTCAAGTACGACTATCTTCTTTAATTGTTTTTCAGTTTAATCTTCATTCTAGTTAATCAATTGCGTTGATTTATTTTAGTTTATAGTTTTAATTTTGAATTTGATCAATTATCATCACTATAGTTTATTATACTAGATAATAAAAAGATGATAAGTACTACTAATTCTGGTCTTTGTGTGATGGACCCATACTTGCTAGTGCTAACTATAGAAACATAACATTCTTGTGGTTAAAACAAAAAATATGTCATAAAGTCTTTGGAGTCATTGTCAGGAATAAAGAAATTAGGAAAAGTTTATTTATACTAATTTAGACTTTATTTTTATTTCATGTTTCATGTTTCATGTTTCTCTTTCTCTTTCTCTTTATTTTTATTTATTTATCCTTAGAGTTCTCCTTCTTGGTTTTAAGCATGTGGCCTACTTTTAGGATTTAGGTATAACACCACCAAAAATATTAACTTAAAGCATAAGATCTTTTTATCAAAGGAGCCTTAAGAATAAGTGTACCATATTGATCAAAGATGGAGAGTTGTCATAAAGAGTCATCGTATGCCCCTTTTATAGCAATTGATCCATAATAAACAAATTTTTTTTCATTCTTGGCACATAAAAAACATTAGAAATATAATTGTGATCATATTCTTCAAGTTAATAATACTTTTTCCTTTTTTTACCAATAGAATGATAGTGTCATATGCAAATTTCAATTTGGTGTGAAAGGATTCATTAGGATTTGTAAATAGCTCTCTTCTACTAGTCATATTTGGTATATCTAGTATTGAGGAACCATGTGTGGTAGTTTATTTTATCACTAGCTACAGTGATCATTAAGAGAGTATGACTGTCATCATCATCATTGTCATTATCTCGTATATAGTAAGCCCCTTGAGCACTTCCTTTTTTATTTGTTCATTTGAATAATCTCTATATCTATAATAATTATAGCATTAGAAATTGGATTTTTCATACCTTGCAATAAGTGTTAATTAGGTTATATTTTTGGCATGATTTTAAGAGCATTTTTCTTATGTATAATGGTTTTTATATGTTTTAGTATTCAATTTGGCTTATATTGCATTTTTAGGTCTTATTTTAGCTCTTTAATAAAGAAGCAAAGAATTCAGGAGAATCAAGTTAGAGCAAGTTTTGGCATCAGTTTAGAGGAAGGATTGGAAACACAATTCAAGATAATGAACAATTTCCAATTCGTGTTTATGATGAGTAACACAATCCAATATAGATTCGTGTTAGTGGTAATATTTATGAAAAGGGTTTTTAAAGAACAGAAGTTAAGAGAAGTAATATGGATCCAACATAGACCTTTGTTAGATCCTCCTTTGTAAAGATGACCACAAAATTTTTAGGGTTTTTAAGATAAAAAGAAGAGAGACATGAACATATAAGACAGTGAAATAGAACATCTTGAGACAAGAAAGGAGAAACTTTATACCAAAAAAAAAAAGGGTTTCAATTAAGATTCAAGTGAAGAACTTCAAGTCTATAAGAATGAGTTATTTTATTTTGGATTCTTTTTTAATTGTTATTGTTTTTCCTTATTTTAGTATAAACTGAACTAGAATAAATTTAGATGGGGTAAACTTTGCAATGAATTTTTTGGAAAAAAATTCTTTGATTTATTAAAAGACTCAAGTTATCTTTTGAATTATTCAAGATTACTTATTGTTTTAATTGAAATTTTTTATTTTAAATTGATTTCAAATTTTATATATAAGGATTAAGAAATCATATGTATGAATAGATTATGGCATGAATAGTAAGAGTTTCATAAAATCCTAAAGATAGGACTATATAAATCTTCTAAGTTAGCATCATATATAATAAAAAAATTACAAAACAAGTTGGTGCATTTTCAAGGGTTTTCATTATAAGGAGATTTCAATCAATCAGTTTAAGGGTCGGAGACATATATCTTAAGATAAAAATATGGTTACGACTTTGGAATCCTATCAGTACACGAAACTAGGGTTAATAATTAAATCAAAATAAGTTTAAGCATAGAAAAGTTTTAAGACTCTACATCGAGATTTTATTTATCAATTAATTGCCTTATTATTATTCACTAATTTTAGATTGCTAATTTAGAAAATTAATTTTACCTTAGTTAATCACTTATTTTAAGTCAATCAATTATTTTGTTAGATTAGATAATAGAAAGATAGTTATTAATATTATTTGTTATCCTTTTGGGAATAATATTCGTATTCACTAGACTATACTATAAGAATGATAGGTGTACTTGCCTAGTCAATCTTTAGTAATGTTTAAATAATAAATATAATCAAGTTTTTAGCACTGTTTTTGGAGAATAATATATTAGGAGCACTTTCTTTTTATTAATCTAATTAAATTTTTTCCTTTTCTTTTACTTATTTTGTTTTAGAACTTTCTTTCTTGATATTTTATTTATTGAGTGAATTCCAAGATTTATGTACTTTGGTTTGAGTTGATCTAAATCCTTAAATTAAAAGGACTATAATTAAGAATTTAAGTGAGACAAACCTAATAGTCTAAGGCAACCAAAAATTATAGGGTTATAACTACCAAATACAATGACATGATAGGGAGAAAAAACATATTATAGGGGATTATGTTATACCTTAACTTGTAGGGATATAATCTAGCATTTCTAATAAGAGTGGAGCAATTTTAAAATCAAGCCTAACATAATTTAGATGGTTCAATAAATTATGTAATTTTGTCGTTTGTTAAATGGATCCACATACACATATTGCCAAAATTTTAAAGTTCTTTGATACTTTCAAAATTGATAGAGCTTTGGAACATGCTATTTAGTTAAGGTTATTCTCTTCTTGATCAACTGACATAGATAATAATGGTTAAAGTCTTTGACTTTTAGATCTATTACCATTTGGACTGGTTTTGCTAAAAAGTTTTTAACCATGTATTTTCTTCCAATATGAATAAAAAAACTTAAGAATGAAATATTTTCCTTTCAATACATAAAGGGTGAGATGGTGTATAAAATTGAGAAGATATCAAAATTCTTACTAAGAAAATGCCCACACCTTAATTTGATTTGGGATTACAAAATTTAAATATTTCTTAGTGGATTGACTTATCCATCTAGGAAGTTGATAAATGCCTTTTTATGGGAATATCATCTTTAAAACCCCTAAGGATTTAAAAAAGAAAATTAAGAATATACCTATGAATAATTACCAATAGTGGAACTCAAAGAAAAAGACGAAATCAAGTTATATTCATAATTTTGATATGGTGACAACATTATATGTGAAGTTATAAGTTCTAAGCAAGAAGATTGATAAAATGAATTTGGAAACTCAATCAATAAGTGACGAGTTGTGATATTTATAATGATAAGCATCCTAATGATGAATGTGAGGCACTTAATAACATGGGACAACTGACCAAGCCAACTGATTTTATAGGAAATTAGTTTCAAAATAATCCTTATAGTAATATTTACAATACGGATTGCAGACACTATCTTAACTTTTGATGGAATAATCAAAGATGTAAAAGGTAAAGACGTTCACCTAAATTTTATCGACAATAGTAACAACAAAGGAAGTCAAGTCCTGAGGAGCTCATCATAAAATTCATTAATGCATCTAAGGGCATCCATAATATTTAATAGGCTCTTTGGAATCAAGAAGCCTTCATTCATAAATTGGAAAATCAAATTAGACAACTTGTTATAATTATCTCTAAAATGTAGCTAGGTATTTTTCCTAACAACAATAGTAAAGAAAAGAAGAAAAAGGTTATTGTATAAGAAGTAAAAAAGATAAGGAAAAGGAGAAAAAGAATGAGATGGGGCTAATGAAGAAAAATGTCAAAGAGTATAAATTGAAAGTTTCATACTAGAGAAATTTTAAGAGAGATATAAAGGTAGATCAATTTGGAAGGTTTTTAAAGCATTTTAAACAATTATATATTATCGTTCCTTTTATTAAATCTCTTTCACAAATGTAAAAATATGTGAATTTCTTAAAGGATCTCCGTTATAATAAGTAGAAATTCAAGGAGTTATCAATAGCATTCAAATGAGGAGTGCTCTATCATTTTGCAAAATAAGATACCTTATAAAATTAAATATCTAGCAAGTTCTTACTTGTAATTGTTAGTTTGTCAATTAGAGGGTACTAGCAAACTTAGGAGCTAGTATTAACATAACGTCATATGATATGTTTAAGAAATTAGGATTGCGTGAACCAAATTTAACTAGGATGAGTATTTAATTTGCAAATAAGTCAATTAAGTATCCTAAGGGCATTATAGATTATTTTTTAAGTTAAGGTTGACAAATCTTTCTTTGTAATTGATATGGATATGTAGGCTGACGGAGAGAATCCATTGCTATTAGTTACTATTAAAGCTATCGTAAATGCGAATGATGGAAAATTAATCCTAAAGGTAAAGGATAAGGAAGTAGTTTTCAAGATATTTGAGGCCATAAAATATCCCCTTGATAAAAATGATAGTTGTTTCTCTATAGATGTGATTCATACAAAAATTGCACATTATGCTAGAAATTCATATATGATCTACTAGAGACTTATATCATGGAAAGAGAAGAAGAGGATATGGATAGACCTATTATAATAGAGCAAATGACATATTTATAAGTTCATGATCCTATAATTATGAATTAAGTAAGAAGTCCAATTAAAAGACTTATAAAAAAAAGTATTTGTTAAGAGGCAACTCAATG
The DNA here is from genome assembly GCA_027564335.1 of Erythroxylum williamsii. NCBI lineage: Eukaryota > Viridiplantae > Streptophyta > Magnoliopsida > Malpighiales > Erythroxylaceae > Erythroxylum > Erythroxylum williamsii. The sequence goes on from JANITW010000005.1 coordinate 52,479,416, forward strand.
ATTTAGGTGTTTTGGATTCAATTTAATAGGTTTAAGGATTTTTAAAAATAGTTTTAGTATTTTTTCATAATGTTGTTGTATGTCGAATGTGTTTTGAGTTAAAGAAATTTTAAAGTCATTAATCTAAGTTTGCTTTGATGGTCTTTCACTGTTAAATCATGAATAGGTTATTTGGGATAATATTTGAGTTAGTTTTATAGGCTATAGGTATCTTACACAAGCCCGTGTTTGCCTCGTGTTATATAACACCCCTATATGTCTCTAAAGAGTGAGCTAAAAACTAAGGATCCATTAAAGACTAACTACAGATTATTGATTCTGATGGCATTTGAAGAGGCTTGCAATATTTTATGATCAAACGAGTACTAATCATCCTAATTGCATACTTGTCCCTTATTTTCTAGTTTTTCATTGCTTTTGTATACTATCTATATTAAGGATAATATAAAAATCAAGTTTGAAAAAGGGAATTAATTACTCATAGGCCCTATTAGCTACACTTATCAATTTTATTTTAATTAGTTTAATAAAGAACAATTCTAGGAAAATTTTTAACTTTGATAGAACATTGATTGAGATCATTCATCACAAGTTTGATTGTTTTAGGGTTTTTTAGGTCAGTAAGTCATTAACATTGATGATTAAGTTAATTTTAATCTACTTTATTAATTTTGAAAATGGATATTTGAAGTGTACTATGATACCTTTTATATCATTTGGACCTACAATTGAGTTAGAAGTAAAAAAATTTTAATAATTCTTAGCATCCTACAAAAAATGCATTAATAAGTGAGCATAAAACGAATTTAATCCAATGGCTTCAAATTAAGTAAAAAGGTTGAAGTTAAAGAGTGATGCTAATAGCTATTTGAAATGGTAACCTAATAGAATAACCTGGAGTATTCATGACAAGGTGTCTACTTTCATATCAAATGGTTAGGTGAATTTTCATAAAAGCCTATAATTTCTATTGTATTAATTTAAATTCAGTGTTTGATTTTCTATCAACAAAAGCGTATAACAATATTTAAAAGTTGAGCATCTTTTCTCATATATGTTCAAACTGTACAATAAGTTAAAATTTAGATTAAGTTAAAATTTGAAGATTTTAGATTTAAATTTAATTGATTTATGATTTGATGCAAGTAGCTAAATGCCTCGAAAATTAATGAACATTGTTGTTAAATGAACAATGGAGAGCCTTAATTGATTCTATTGATTTGTTAAGTTTTTTTTCCTAGAGCTACCACCTATTTGAGTTAAAGATGATGAAATTGATTTGCTTGAGGGCAAAGAAATGTTTAAGTGAAGGGGAAAGTGATAAGTGCTAATTAGGTTTTGTTTTTAGCATAATGTTAAGTGTTTTGCTTGTGTTTTGATGTTATTTATATGTTTGGGTGCCTAATTTAGATTCTATTTGATTTTTAATCCTTCTTTTAATTCCTAATATAGAAGGAAGGAGTTTGGACAAATCTTAGTCAAGTCAGAGCAAGTTTTGGGAAGGATTTAAAGGAAGGATTTGAAACACAGTTTAAGATAATAAATCATTTCCAATCTATATTTATGTTAAGTAACATGGTCCCATATATATCCCTATTGTTAATGAATTTTATAAAGTTAAGAGTTTCTGGAGAATAAAAGTTAGGGGAGCATCACAAAAAAATCTAAAATAAAAGAACTCATTATTATAGATCTTGAAGTCTTGAAGTTCTTTACTTGAATCTTAATTGAAATCCCTTGTTTTCTTTCTAAAGTTACTTCTTTCTTATCTTAAAATGCTCTAATTTGCTCTCCAATATTCTTATTCTTCTTTTCTTTTTATATTCAAAACTATAAAAATTTTGTAAATTTCACTGGCAACACATGTAAAGAAGCATAAGAAAATTAGAGATTTTAAGATGAGAAAGACGCAACTTAATGAGAAAACAAGGATTAAGATTCAAGTAAAGCACTTCAAGATCCATAATAAAATTTTCTTTTTTTTTAGATTCTTTCTGGAATGTTTTTGATTTTCTTTAGCTTTGTATGAACTAAATTAGGATAGACATAGATGGGATGAACCTTATGACTAATTATTTGGATTGATTATCTGATTTAATGAAAGACACAAGTTATATTGTGAATTATTGATGACTACTTCAATGTTTAAATTGAAATTTGCTAGTGTTTTTATTCAATTCAAATTTTATTTATATAGGTTTACAGGTCATTTATATGAAGAAGAGATCTTAGGATGAATATTAAGAGTTGTTCAAGATCACAAAGATAGGACCATATAAATATTGTGTGTTAAAGTTAAATCTTGAAAATAAATCTATATAACAAGTTAATATGTTCTTAAACTTTTGACTAGAGAGAGATTTCTAGCAATCAAGTTAAGAGTAAAAGTTACATTTCTTAAGAAAGAATATGGTTATAAATTTAGAATTCCCTTTAGTCAAGAAAGTAGGGTTAACAATTGACTCAAGATAAATCTATACATAAAAAGGTTCTATGAGGACTCTATGTCTAGATCCTATTTATCAACTGATTATTTCACTCTTGTTTATCGCTTTAATTTGCTACTTTAGATTAGTAATTTTAGTTTATCTAATCACTTATTTTAATTCAATCATTCATTTTGTTATATTAAATAATATATAGATAATTATTACTATTGTTAGCCCAAAAAAAAAAATTTTTTTTTATATTTTTTATTTATTTATTTATTTATTTTTTAAATTTAAGCATGATTAAAGGAAATTAAAGCTTTCATTATTAAGTAAATTAGCATTGATTAAACTAGGTAGCATGAATTAAAAAGGAATTAATGAGTTAGGTGAAGAATTAATGGAAGTAAATATGTTAGTTGGATTGTTAGATTAAAATTTAATGAAATGGGCTTTAAATGAGGTAGGAAGGAGAAGAGCATAAATTGGGCTTTAAATGAGTTAGTGGGCTTTGAGTAGTGTAGTAGGGAAGTATGATAAGAAGAAGGAGAAATTAAATGAAGAATAGATGGGCTTGGACCATTGGGCTTAGTTTTTTAAGTGAGGAGTATAAAAGGATGAAGAAAGGAGTAAGTTGTAGGTTAAAGAAAGGGAAGAAACGAAAATAGAAGGAGAGGGAGAGGTGAGTGTCGTATGGCATAAGGAGAAAGAAGAAGAAGATAGTTAGGTCTTCATTTTCCAAGAGTTTGAAGAAGAGTTGGAAGAA
>JANITW010000005.1:52513461-52527129 GCA_027564335.1 Erythroxylum williamsii
TAGGACTCCGGAAATTGGGCTCTGGAAATGGGTCCAATAGATGTGGAATTTAAGCAAGAGTAAGAGTGTTAGGTTATGAGTAGTTGGGATCCGATCTCCAGATCGGGTTCCGACACCTACACTTATGAGTATTTTCAAAAACAAAGTAACATACACTTCAATTTAACTGGTCATAAATGTCAATCCCGATATCATAAACATGTCATAATTTAAGGCGATAGAAAACTTTGAACAAAAGCTACAATTTTCATGAAGATCATTTGACCAAAATCTGCCTAAATCAAGCCAGAAAAATTCACAAAGATTTCAGCCCAAAAAGTCAACTATGCTATTATTCATCCTCAAAATTTCAGACTTGCAATTTCCTAAAATTTAACACTTTCATCATTCATTTCTTGCTTTTCACTCCCATTTAAAGCAATTCATTCACTATCAATTCTATTTAAACTCAAAACACCATTTTAAGCCATAATTAATCATAAACATCAATAACGAAAACATATTTCACCTATCTTAATCTTATATAACAATTTACATTCTTGAATTTTCTTTTTCTTTGCACATGAATAATTCACCATAAATTTCTCATCTAATTTCAATTTATACTTCAAAATTTCAAGAAAAGTTCGGGGTCCAACATAAAAACCTATCAAACTTGTTAGTAGAGTGATTTTTCATGAAAACCTACTGAGGAATAACTATACTTTTATTTTGACTGAATGATTATCAATGTGTTTGTGCAAGTGATAGAGGTGAATAGACTAAAATTTTGATTAGTTTGTATATTTATTCTAAGTGCTTAGATGTGGATTTCTCTTGTTAATAAGTTAGAACAACTTGAAGGGTTGTGTTTACAGTTAAATTTGTTTCGTTGAGTTGAAGCCATTGTCGCATTATTGCACATGCATATTTAGTGTTTTTTTATTTGTTTATTGTTTTTTGTGCTTGAGAACAAGCAAACATTTACGTGTGGGGATGTTGATAAGTGTAAATTGCATTACGTTTTAGGGTATAGTTTAATAAATGTTTAGCCATTAATTCGATCATTTAGTATGTGTTTAGGTTATAATTGTGTGTATTTGTTAATTATTTGTGTTTTGAGGGTTAGCTCAAGTTTTTAAGCTTAAATATTATATTTTTGAGGTACCTTTATGTGTTTGCTAGTGTTTTAGGGTCAATATCAAATAACAGAAGAGTTTCAGAAGACATTCGGGCTAAGAAAATAGCCCAAAATTGCAACAGAAGCTCCAGGAATGGCCTCTGTCACGATTGTGACCTATGTTAGGTAGACGCGTAAATGCTCATTAACTTCATGTTTCGAGAGATTTTTTGGACCTTTCAGATCCCAAAAAAATCTTAAGGTTACCCAAAACATAAAAGAGTATGAAAAGAACACAAAGAGTAGAGAAAAGGGAGCTTTACATTCAGCCACAGTTGGAAACCCTAAAAAGAGAGAAAAAGAAGAGAGAGAGAAGAAGAAGGAGGAGGAGGAGGAGGAAGAAGAAGTGGATCCCGATGCCACTACTCCCTAGATCAGGTGGTATCCTGACGCCACTACCTTCCCTATTTGTCTAACCTAAGTTCCATTTTCTTTTCATTTCCTTTTTCATTTAAATGTATAAAGTTGAGATGGATTGTATAGAAATAGATTTCGGGTTATTGATAATGTTCTGAACTCTCTTTTGGGATTTTACTTTGAGTTAACGTTGATTTAGTTTTTTTTGTATTTATTAGTTTAGGTGTTGTGATTGATTAATGTATTCACATGTTTTAGTAATAAACCGAGAGGGTGAGCCAGATAGAAATGATTAGATCGAATTAATGAGAGTTAGGTGATCTGATTGACCATTTAATAAATCTAGTTAGTAATTTCATAGAGAGAGATTTCATGTGAGACCCTATTGTTTATTAGAAAGCTTTAGAACTAATTAGAATTGTAAGTAATTTGTGAATTGAGAGATTGCAAGTTCCACAATTCGATTAGGTTTTAATGGTTATAACTCAAGAGAGAGAATAATCAACACTATGATCGTATAGAACTTACACCCTGTAAATACATAAATGACTAGATTAGCATTAATGATAGATAAAATATCCTCTCTCATAACTCAACTCTCTTGATGGATTTTTATTGTGACCTGTGTGATTACTCAGTTTAATTCTGTCTTGTTGAAATTTTCGCTTTACAATTTTTGAATCAATATCTCATATTTACTTTGTGTTCACTTGTTTAGTTTTAATTTCTTTTTATTCTTTTCTTGAGCCTTAGATGACTTAGGATTAGGTTAGTACCCTCCTCGTAGGATCGACCATTCAATACTACAAAGTACGAATCGTGCACTTATGGATTATTGAGAGTTTTATAAATTGTAAAAATTGCTCAACAAGTACCATACCAATTTTGAGGACTTAAGACCCTAGTAGAGCATCTTAAATTAGGCAAATTTGAATTAGGATCAGTTAGTAAATCCGGAGTAGGATCATATGACAGATCTAGATTAGGAAGGGGTTGTGGAGGAGGACGTCATTCATATACATACCCAAGCCTGAACCGTTTAGGAGTGGAAGTTAATTCATCAAAACTAGGAAGAATGGCAATATCTAATAATGACTTATCACAAGTAGGAAAGAAAAACTGATTTTCAAAGAAAACAACATTATGAGAAACATGGACCCTTTTAAAAGAAGAATCATAACAAATAAATCCCTTGTGATTTGTACTATATCCTATAAAAGAGTATTTAACATAATGACCAAAGAGTTTATAACGTTCATTCGAGGACAAATGAATGAAACAAAAACAACCAAATGTATGCATATGCCCATACTGAGGATTTTATTAATAAAGATGGAAATAAGGAGACTCAAGATGTCGAGTTTGAGAGGGTGGTCTATTAATAAGATTAATTGATGTAGATAAAGGCTCTATCTAAAACTTAGTTGAAACAAAAGATTCAAGTAATAAAGTACGAGTGACTTCTAAGAGATGACGATTCTTTCACTCTGCCACGCCATTTTGTTGAGGTATATGGGGATAAGAGCATTGAGAGAGAATACATTTGTCATTCAAAAATTGTTGAAATTCATTAGACATGTATTCTTCACTAGAATCAGATCAAAAAAACTTTAATAGCAGTAGAAAATTGGGTTTCAACATGAGCAACAAAAATCTTGAATATCAAAAAGACCTCAAATTTGAAACGAAGACAAGAAATCCAAGTAAACTGACTATAGTCACCAATAAATGTCACAAAATAATTATAATTTTCATGAGAAATAACGGGTGTGATCCCTAATACATCATTATGAATAATATCAAAGCATTTATTTGTATGACTACTAGCAATAGGAAAAGGAAGAACTTTACTTTTGCCCAATTTACAAGTAAAACAATCAAAAGAAAGACTTGAAAATTGTCCATTATCACCCAATAAACTAAAATTCAACGAATATGACAATATAGTAGAGTTTGGGTGTCCTAAACATTTATGCCATAATGCACTTTTATCGATAACAGTAAAATAAGCTAAGGAGACATGACTAGGAATGGAAATATGCAAAGGAAATATATATCCTACTGTAGGCCCCATCGTAATCACAATCCCCGATGCCTGATCTTGCACACAACAATCATCACGAGAGAAATTTACATCATAGTTATTTTCTACTAATTGGTCGACCTAAAGAAGATTATTGGAAATTCCAGGTAATATAAAAACATTTTTGAAAATTAGAGTAGTATCACCAATATTGGTGACGGGTTGGTGATGGGCAAATTGCTTCCATTAGCAACTTGAATATATTCTAAACCTGATATGGATGAACATTTTTTAGCCACTTAGCTAAACTAGTCATGTGATTTAATGCAGCAAAATCAACAAACCAAGGCAAAGATGAAGGATTACCTTGATGCCTAAGAGTTGAAAAGGATGAGACTATAATTTGTTGCACCATTTTAGGAGTGACAACGTTTGGTTGAGCATTTTGATTGACAATTGACATAGTTGAGGGACAATTTTGAGCTAATTAGTAGAAGAGTTGCCAATAGTTGCTTGAAAAATTGTGTTCTAGCAATTTTGAGGACTAATTGAACAATCTTTGATGATGTCTTTTTGTTTTTTACAATAATTGCAAAATTTTCAGGTACAATTTGTAGCAATATGTCCATAATTCTTGCAACTAAAACACTAAACTTTACTCATGTCTCTACTTTTGCCTTTTCCATAAGCTCAAAATGCCATCTATGTTGTGGTCATTTGCTCTTGGTCAAGTTGCGTAAGAAGACGTTGTACTTCACGATGCAACTCACCAAAACACGCATCCAAGGAAGGAGGAGGTTGACTGTTCATCAAATTAGAATGAGCAGTTTCAAAATCTGATCGTAGCTTCATCAAAAACTGATCACGCTTGCTAATTTTATGAACACTCAATACATCAACAAGAGAATCCTTAGATACTACAACATAAACTATATTAGAAAATTCAGTCCATAACTTTTGAAAACCAGAATAGTAATCCTAAATCGATAAACTCCCCTTAGTATAATTGGCAATCTCACACTCCAATTGAAATCTTTTGGCTGAATTGGCTTGATTGTAAAGCTTTTTCAAATATTCTCACATTATTTGAGAAGTTTTATAAGAGCGTAAATTAAGAACAATTTGAGAATCACATGACCCAATAATCCAAGACATCACTTTTGCATCCTTGATCAACCATTAGGGCAATTTAGTAGTATCTGTTGGAGCTGGATTAGTGCCATCAATATGTCCCCATAACTCTTTTCCAGTAACATACAATCGAAAATCCATACTGATTAATTCTTCCCTGTAAATTTGACACAAAATTCAGAGTTATTATTGCTAGCCATTTGCATAAGAGCAATTAAGTTAACCAAAATATGTGAGCTTCCTCTCTACCCAAACCCAATCTATAGCATAAATTAACTCTAAAGCAATAGAATCTACAGTGACCAAGAACGACCATAATAGAATCTGTAGTGGCCCAAAAAAAACAAAATTTGCAAACCAAGAATGACTAGAAATTCCAAAACTCTAAGAGCAAAGCTCTGATACCATGAAAACTTTAGAATTGATAGAATTTTGATTGAATAGCTCAATGCTTTGTGGTTCTGATTTCATTGAATAAATAGATACATACTCAGTAATTAAAGGCTGATTTACAGGTTGATTGTAGAGATAGGCTAATTTGTAGGGATTCTAAAACTGATTTCTCTCTATTTACAACTATACAATATAAATATGGAACGATAAAATAAATAGGTTGTACAAAATAAATGATTGATATATATGGAAACAGTTCAAGATGAATCAAATGTATTACTACTATTATTCACTTTCTTACATATGGTTGAAGATGGAATATGCTTAATACATAAAGAACAAGGTTTGGAGAATGTCTAACAGCATGGTTTATAAGTTTTGAGTTAAATGGAACCCAAATTTTATGATTAGAAAGTATTTAAAGGCCATAGTTCATTTTGTTTTAAATAATTTAACATGTTATATTATAAATGTGCTATACCTTACTTCATTATAAAGCCCAAAGAATTTGTTTTATAGTTATTTTCTAGTTTTCCTTTGGTTTAGATGTTATGGTAAGCTGATTAGGATTCTAATTAATTGAAATAGTATTTCTAGAATTCTAATTAAGATAATATTTGTAGTTAGTGTTTTAATCTTTGTTACACTTAAGAAGGAATGTTCTTTTTCTTTTAGGCTCTAGTTTTTCTTTCCTTTTAGGATTCTAGTTCTTTGGAAGTTTATACCTATAAAATGTTGTCTTATTGATGTAACTAATGGGATTATCAATATAGAAATTGATTTGAAAGTTTTCTTTACTTCTTTTAGAATTTTGTCTTAGTTCTTTAATAAGAACTTAATCTAATCTTATAAAAGCAAGTTGTAGCAATCAAAATCCTCAGAACATTAGTTCTAATCAATGAGTTTGATCATAGTAGTTTCCTTACTTGAGTTTGAAGATGATTATAGGACTCTAATTCCTTATGAATAAAATTTTGGGTGATTTTGAACCTAAAATTCGCATTATAAGTTCATTGAACTAACTCACTAATGAGGATTTTAAATAGAACATTACTTTTATATATATGGATATCCTTATTATGATGGTTGTATGATTGATTATTGGACTTAGTTATCAAAGTATCTCATATATCATATTTAAATGCTACTTATGACCTTTATCTATGGTATCTTAATCGATACTATTTAGATGTAGTATGAATTAATAAAGATAGTAAAGTGGGTTAATAAAGGATTTGACACTCAAAAGTAATTATGAAGCATGCTTTATTATTCTTGATTAATAATAATTTGAGAATTCTTTAACTAGAACAAATGGAAATTTAAAATTTTTTTATATCGATAATAAATCAATTAATAATTTACAAGAATAAATATGATTGAATTATAATAAAGTAGATACCAATTTTATACTTTATGCTTAATTTAAATATTATATGACAAAATGATTAAATTATACATCATAACTGTATATAAATAGATTAAGTCAAAATATTTTGATATTCCTAATATTTGAGAGATTATGTATAGTAATAGACATTGATCTTGATGTATGATTATAAATTTTTAATTAAAAAAGAGATTTAATTTGTTTATTTTTAATTACAAATTAGAATTAGAATTTATAATTATTGTTAATGTACTAAGAACTTAATGACTAATACAAATAAAGTAATTAAAGAGAAAATTTATTTTAAATTAAGTTAGATTTAATTATAAAGTTTAAAAAAATTAAGATTACAATATAACATATTTGAATTTAATAAGGTTAAACTTTTAATTATAATTAGGTTTAAACTTTGATTATGATTTGGAACTTGATTTTAAATAAAAGACTAAAGACATTAAAGGACTTCTTTATCCTTCTCTAAAAGAATTAGAAATCTCCTTTGTAGATACAGATTGAAGTCAGATAATTGAATGATTTGTGATTGACTCAATTATTTTAATAGGAATTTGAATTAGTTTGGTGTTTAGTTCTTGATTATTATTTCAAACTATTCTACTAGTGATTGAACAAGAAAATTATAGACATTATTCCGTGGGGTCAACTCAGTTCCCATCATTCCTCACCATATGGGTATTGAATTTATAAAAGAAATGAAAACTTAATATTCTAAGCTTATGCTAAAATCTGAATATAAGACCGGTCCCTATGTTATGGAGAATGGCATGGAATGTTATAAACGCTGTCGTTATTCATCTTCCCGAACGTTGTATTCATACAGGAATCAGTGATTTAGCTTCAGAAATTGGTTAGCAATATAGCAAACGAAGAGATGCTGAGAGAGTCAATCGAATGATTAAAATGCGGTTTCTTCGTTGATCATGATTATTAAATTACTAGACCACATAAACAAAATTCTGTAGACCGTAGTATTTATTATGTAGGATGGGCAGAATAACCATTACATATATATATATAGTTTTATGGAACAAGCGATAAATCACAGAGTCGTAAACTCAGTAGCCGTAGTTTATTCTAATTCGACACCCCTTGTATGATGAATTGATGCTACCTTATGCTAATTATCTGACTTTATAGGTGTTTTTGTGTTCTCCCTCATGGTTCATTAAAGTCGTGCACTTTCCATTAAGGTTATTAAAGTCCCTGAGCTGAAAGACAGTTTCAAATTCCAGTATACTTGTAGTTCAATTACGGAAACTGAATGACCTCACCAACTTCGGTGATTCATGATAAAAGGAAGAGAAATGTTCATAAATTGTTTTACAGAGTCGACATCGACGACAACGATGACGACGACAATAATAATAATAATCAATTGATTCCTGTCGATAAGTATAAGTTTTTGAAGTGCCATAGCATGCATTGCTGACAAAAACAAAAGCCCGAGAGCATAAAAACACTTTCCTGAAATGAGTCACAAGATGGCGGGGTTCACCGGTTTCAAAACTCATTTAGAATCCAAAATCAAATTCATTTTGTTGCGTGTCATGTCCAACGGTATACGCTCTGCTCTGTGGCCCAACGGTAGACGCTCTGCTCTGTGGTCCAACGGCCAAACTCTTCACTGTACAACATGTCCATTACCTATTGCCCTAAAGTTTAAGAGCCTCCCTAAATCCAATGCTGAAGCTATTTTCCAGGGCCTTCTTGTTAGGACCAGTAACTGTCCCCTTTTGCATCATGGCTACGAACTCATTGTAATCAATGGTTCCATCCTGCGTCAGTCAATGTTCACATTCACGATTGGAGTCAGGAAACAGGAAACAAAAGGAAAAGAAAAAGGAATCTACTTGAGAACATGCCATAAGTTCACTATTCTTTTCTAATGTCAAATAAGAAGCTGCTACTACTAACACCATCTTTTAGCAGTATCATTTCTGGCCCTTAAAAGGTTGACAAAGAAGCAACCGTTGCCTATAATCTTCAAGTTCTTATCAATCCATAAGCATTTTGTTTCAGACAAGGGAGTTCCTCTTGTTAAGTAAAAGAGAACACTTCCTATTCTTTTTTTATCTTTAAATCAAGCTCAAAATTTGTGAAGGCACAGAAGATAACATATACAGACACATGGGAAACTATATTACTTACATTGTTCTCATCAATTTCTTTGATTAATTCGTCCAAACGAATATCCTCTATGCCAAACTCCTCACAAGCTTGTTGAAGCTCATCAAGAGTAATATAACCACTTCCATCCTTATCGAAGTATTGAAAGGCTGCAAATAGGTGATCCTCTTTCTCAACCTTGTTTAGATGCAATGTTGCAGCTATAAACTCTCCATAATCAATAGTGCCATTATTGTCTACATCAGCCTGCACAGGAAAGCATCCGCACTGTCATGTACAGAAATCACCAGCACTTAAAAGTTCATTTCCTTTAATATGTTTCAGCAACTCTATCATGGACAGTCATATTTATAGAAAAGTGTTTAACATCATATAGGCTTGATCAAAGACTACATCGAACTAATTATAAATAAGTTAAAAAAGTAATTGTTCTCTCCTATTCAGTACAATGTTTAAATATATTAACTCTGGCTCTCCCCCTTTCTCCCATAGACAAGAATGTGAAAGTCCTTTTCACTGAGGTTTTCAAGTATTTTAAGTGTCTAGACAATAGCCCTTGGTTATCTTATTGAACTACTCGAATCATTTGCAATTAAATGATTAAGTAGACGAATTAAATTACTCATTTTAATTAACAGAATCTAGATTTGACACAATGCTTACTGCTTGCATAAGATCATAAATTTCAGATTCATTAAGATTAGCTCCAACTTTGTTCAACCCCTCCTTAAGTTCTTCAAAAGTGATCTGACCACTGTTATCTGCATCTATCATCTTGAACATCTCTTTTAGTCCAGCTATCTCCTCCTCAGAGAGGCTCTCTGCAATGACCTGCATGATAGAAGAATTTACTTCGCTTTCTTAACTATGCAAGAAATCTTGGTTGGATTCCGTTCAGTCAATAAATCCAAAACCATCAAGTTCTTTTTCCCAGGTATTTTGTGCAAACAGTGTCAGAAAATAATAAATAGGAAGTTGTCCTTGTGAGCTAGGCACTCTCAACCATCACAAAGACAGATGATTTGCATCAGAATAATCCTTTAGATCCCTCATGATTTCTATCCCAAAATGTGTTTCGCAGATTCTTATACTTACTCTGAGAGCCATTTTCTTGAGCTTGTTCATCGCAGAAAATTGCTTCATACGACTTAATACAGCTGAGTCCAACGGCTTGTCAGGAGCTACACCATCTACTTGTACCCAAGGGTGGCCTACAAGGAATTCAGAAAGCATATCAGTAGTGAAATTCAAAATATTATTGTAAATAAACAGGTTTTAAAAGCATGCTTTCCAGCTATAAAATATGACTATAGGACCAACTAAAACAACAGCCGTCTCAGCTTCCCACCAAGCTAGATATGAAAGCAAAACTTCTGTTTAAAATTTATCAAGTTACCTCATGGCTACAATTTTTCATTACTTTTTGTAGTGACTTGTATCGAAATTCCAAACATAGTTACACCAGAGGAAAACTTATTTTGAACTAACACAACCGCTTCAGTAATTCCACAATTTGGTCTTACTAGGCTAAAGTTCACTCTATGATGACTTCAAAGTGTGTGATAAGCAGTAGTTTTTAAATTAATAATACCCCTCATCTGCAACGCAACATCCTATAAAGATAACTTCCAAATGTTACAATAAAAAGATTCCTCAAATGTAAACTTATGTCAATTCCACATTTTCAAAAACTTTTGAGTTTCTTTTATATTAAAATTATAAACCGCCTGTCAAAAATTAAAAATATATCCGACGTGGCATGTCACATAAGCTAACTTAATGGTGCTCTATAACAAGGACTGCCATCAAGTTATACTTGATACAAATTGAGAGTTCATGAGTTAAAATTTGAAAAGAGAGTTTGGACTGATTTTGATAATTTGTTTAAAGTTGTGGATTAAAAATATATGTTCCCCAACAGAAAATGTCTAAATTAAGTATTTGACAAGACTCACATAGAACTTCATGTGCACTTATCCGCCGTTTGGGATCACGAACAAGCATTCTTCTCACTAGATCCTTGGCACCTTCAGAGATACTAGGCCAAGGGTCTAATGAAAAGTCAAGATCACCATGGAGGACCTCTTCAAATATACCCTGCTCAGTCTCTGCAACAGAATGATAATATTTGGAAATACATCATTCAGAGTCAAAATTTGGCAACTGTACAAGTCAAAAGAATAACCTGCCCAGAAGGGAGGCACCCCACTCAACAGAATGTACACAATTACTCCAGCACTCCACACATCAGCCTCTGGACCATAACGCTTCCTCAGAACTTCTGGAGCAACATAGTAGGGACTACCAACCACATCAGCGAACTTTTCACCTGGAAAGAAAAAGAATTCAATCCATCTGCCAATTCCAGCATTAAAAGTAAAAATTGTGAAACATGATGATTGTAACTTGAATCAGCCCTAGAATAAGAAAGCCACGTTATTGAGGACCCAAAGGTATTATAATACTATGGCATAGGGGACTAGGTCTCCTGAAGTGAGCCTGCAAACAGAGACGTTTATATTCAGCTATATGTCCTATTCTAAGATGGTAACCTGCACGTGTTCGTAAAATTGATATTTTTAAGAAACCACATAGTTGCATATTTAGCAGGCAAGAAAACTTGGGTGTGTGTATTCCACTTGGAGTTAGGTTTGAACAGCAGAAATTTATCAACAGCTGCCACTATCTGAAAAAGTTAACTGTAGGCCAAATTCACAAGATCCAGAAGGACTACTGAATGAGAAAGCAGCAGCTTAACATTAAACAAAATTGAAGAAAAAATGAGCTAGATCTTCTTCAATCAAAATTAAGAAAAGCAAGCAACAAACAAGTTAATTACGGACTTCGACAACTAATGAAAAAATCACAAGAAGAATTCAACAACTACGAAAACCAACAAATATACCGGGCTTGAAGAATATTGATAATCCAAAGTCAATCGTTTTGAGAAGGGAGTCTTCTTTTTTATCAACGAAAAGAAAATTCTCAGGTTTAAGATCCCGATGCATCACACCCAATGAGTGACAGGCTTCAACCACTCCAACTATGATTCTAGTAAGCTCAGCAGCTTTCCTTTCTGTATAATGTCGACGCTGAATAATCCTATCAAAGAGCTCACCACCTGCACATAGCTCCATAACAACATGCACTGCTATTGCATCCTCGTATGCTCCTTTGATTGATATGACATTGGGATTGCCAGCCAAATGATGCATTATTTGTATTTCCCTCCTCACATCCTCCACATCCTCATCACTGAGCAACTTTCTCTTTGCAATTGATTTGCAGGCGTACTCTTTCCCCGTTGCTTTCTCCATACAAAGGAATGTGGTCCCAAATTGCCCTTGTCCCAGTTTCCTCCCTAGACTATAGAACTCCTTTAAGTTACCAGTTTTAGTTTGTAAAACAGAACCAACTCTCAGCCCAGCACTAGAGACCCTTTTCATTTGAGCGGGTTTCTTTGGTTTTGCATGCTGCTCTGATTTCTCCGGCTTTTCTGGTTTCTCTGGCTTTGGCATCGTTACTGGCTCTGGTGGTTTGTTCTGAACTGGTGATTGCAATTCAGGGTCATTAGTCCTCCCCTTGTGGACAGACTCTGAATGAATTTGAGACGCTGTGTCATCTGGTGCTCGTGACCACCACATTGCACCTGAGACTGTCTGAAGGAAGCCATTCTTCGTAATACTCGGTCCAACACAAGTATTGCCCATCTAGGATTCTCTCAATCACTTCTACATCAAGATCTATTTTATCAACTGCACTGATACAAGATCTATCTTATCAACTGCACTGATACAAAAGTGAATTGATGATCTCAACTTCGGAGACTGAAAAACTAAACAAGTTGAACTCTTGAACTTGTTGCTAAGTCATGCCAAGATGAAAGCTTGGATGCTAGCTGACAAAATGAATATCAATTAGACTCACTTAACTAGAGCTAATGCCAAGAGAGTCCCATTGGAATAAAGCAATAAAGATCAATAGCAAGATCAAAGTGATAAAACTAATTATAACCCAGTTATTGAAAAAGTTCAAAAGGAAAAGCGATGTGTATTCTAATCGATATATCACAACCAGATGATCAACCGTGTATTAAGCATATACATAAACTGAACAAAAGAAAACTAAAAAACCCAGAACAGGTCAACAAACTTCCCGATTGCTTTACTAACTAAATCTTCTTGTCAAAAATTAAATTTTATCATTAGTTTAGTAATAGCCACAAATCAATTGTTGGATCTGAAAAACAATCAGAAGAAAAAGAAAATTGCAGCTGCAACACAAAAGTCCACGGGAAAAGAAATGGGAAGCGAAGCAAGCTCCTTGCAAGAGTATTTAAAAAAGAAAAAACTGAACTAGAGAAACGAAAATCCAACTGAATGAAATGAAAAGAACCCATTTGAAGATTGATATATCTAGATACATATAATCCAGCACCACCAAATACAGAGAGTAGGTTTACCAGGTCGTTGGAAACGAAGTTGAAAAGTTTGACAAGAAAAAAGGGGAAAAGGTGAGTGGCAGGGATGGTGGGATTGTGACTTTTTCTTGAGCTTGTAGCTTATTGTACGTGCAAAAATCTTGCGATTTGTTTATTGTAACGTAGGTTCAGACTTCGGACAGATGGCTTCGTCGTCGTGTCGTGTCTGTTCTGCTGTGTTTGAGAACTATTAACATTAGGCGTTTGAAAGCGCGTCGTCGTTGGATGAGTGCTAACTCCGTGGTTTGCGGTTGATTTGCTCTCGAGGAAGGTTCTTTCTGGGTCAGACCCAAGTCCTACCTTCCTCCTCACCAATCAAGCGTTGATTTGCTTTCAAGGAAATGATATTATAGTATTTCGTGTATTTTAATCAGCAAACAATACCATAGTTTTAGATTTTAGTATCTAAATTCATATGATACATAACATTTCAAATCATTGTTTAATATTTGCTTTTAATGATTTAGTGACAGTAGAATCGACTGTCACGAAACCTCAGGGTCTGTTTGATTGGATGTTAATTAATAGAATAGAATGTAATGGAAGGGAAAGAAATGGAAGGGTTTATAATGGAATGGAATGTAATATAG
>JANITW010000005.1:52655325-52666380 GCA_027564335.1 Erythroxylum williamsii
GCCCCTTTTACATGAGGGAGTTAGTAAAAGAACCTATCAACATATTCTTGATAAGGTTTAACAACGTCTCTCAAGATGGACAACCAGTCTTTTTTATTTCGCAGGTCGGACCACATCGATTCAATCAGTCACAGCGGTTCTTCCCATTTATACAATGCAGACGGTCCGCTTGCCTCGTAATCTTTGTGATGACTTAAAGAAATTAATGCAACAATTTCTGTGGGGCTTGACTAATAACAAAAGGACGATAAATCTGGTTAATTGGGATAAAATTTGTCAACCTAAAGAGATGGGGGTCTTGGATTCAGGAAAATTCGAGAAACCAATGATGCGTTACTAGCTAAACTAGGATGGTCGTTGGTTTCTAAGCCTAATGCATTATGTGTGCAAGTTCTTTCTGCTAAGTATAATTTTGATGCCAACAACATTCCCACTTCTCTTGACGCAACCGACAGTTCAATTGTCTAGAAGAGTATCAAGACTACTTGGCACCATGTCCTTCAGGTTTGAAATGGATGATCTGTGATTACTCTAGAACTCGATTCTGGCTAGACCTTTGGGTCGAGGATCTGGGACCTCTTATTTTCCATACAACGGCTCCTATTCCACAATCAGCTATTAATCTTCGGATTCAACACTTTGTTGACACTGTAGGTAGTTGGAAATGGGAAGCGTTCCAATCTTTACTCCTTTCTTCAATTTGCATGTCCATTATGGGTATTCTGCCTGATAAGTTAATATTGGGAATTTCGGACACGAAGCTCTTCACTACTGCATCAACATATTCCATGATAATGGATCATGATGAAATTTCGTTCAATAGATTATGGAAGGTAATATGGCTATGGAAGGGCCCACAACGAATTCGCTCATTCCTTTGGCTCCTTGTACACAATCAGTTACTATCTAATCAATAACGAGTTCGTAAAAAGTTAGCTATGGATGTCATGTGCTGTCATTGTCGTTCAGAAGAATGCTCGCTTCATGTAATGCGTGACTGCACCAAAGCCCGCAACTTGTAGAGTGTGTTCCCTCCACAAGCAATCTCTTCAGACTTTTTCACTATGACAACTCATGAGTGGCTACTTGAAATCTCCAGACAAACTAGCTTGTACTGGGCTTGGATTGGTCAATTATCTTTGGTGCTACATGGTGGTTCTTATGGACCTAGAGAAATAAAGCCCTCTTTGATGAGCACTTTTCTTGTCCGATTTCACCAGCATATTATGTTTTAGAGTATGTCCATTAGATTTATAAGGCCTCGATCTAGCAAGGTAGAGCAAATCTTGGCAATTACCTTTAGAGTGAATAGCTTATAGGCTGGTGCAAACCTCCTTCTAGTTAAGTAAAATTAAATACGAATAGAGCTTGCAAAAGATCATTCTCTTCAGCGACAGCAAGTGGCCTTCTTTGTGATAGTGTAGACACTTGACTTGGAGGTTTTGCGCAGAATATTAGATGGTATTCTTCTATTTTTGCTGAATTTTGGGGAGTTTTTTCCGAGCTCAAGCTTGCTTGGAACCTGAGTTATCACCGTATTGAATTAGAAGTGGATTTGTTAGCGGTGATTAATATTCTGTCATCCCCATCTACACGCTCAATGTCTCTCAACCTCCTTGTCTTAGGTATCAATGAGTTGTTTACTTAGAACTAGGTAATCCTACCTCAACACATTTATAGGGAGGACAACCGATTTGCCGATTGCTTAGCTAACTTTGCAGAACATTTTGAGTTAGAGATCACTATTTTTGAAAATACATATATAGTGTGCCTTTCAATCCTTTTAGAGAATATATCAGGGTTTTGTTTCCCTCAACTAGTCATGTAATTTATATCAGGTTTTCTTTCCCTTTTATGCCAAAAAAAAAAAAGAAAAAAAGAAAGATGAAAGTTGAAGAGTATCTTCTATTTTGAAATGCTCGGGAAAACAGTTCCATATGCATACATCTTTAGCCTTTCTTTTGGCTTATTAGTTATATCTCCTAGTTTTGTCTTGCCAGTTTTTCCTTGGCTTGCAGGATAACCAAATCCCTGGAAATCACATGAAAAATTCTGAGACTGTCTGAAATAACGCAATCACAGTTTTTCTAAAAGTTCACAAAAGGAAAGGCCAGAGAGCATGGCTTTGGCACGGAAAAGCATACTTAATTTGCTATCAATACGAGTAAAGAACTTCGACCATTCACTGAGTTGGGGTCCTCCGTTAGCTGCTGTTACTGGGTTCTTCCACACTGGTAATCAAACTACAGGTGAAGCGATTGTTGATGCCATTTGTGATTCATTTCATGGAGGGGTTAGTTGGGATGTCTTGAATAGGAAATTTAGTTCTGTTGAGTTCAGTGATTTGCTTGTTGAAAAGGTACTGCTCAAATTCAAAGAACCCTTCAATGCGAAAAGGGCTCTGGGCTTTTTTCATTTGTCAGCACAAAGTAAGAACTCTGCGCACGGCATTCGCTCGTATTGCCTTATGGTTCATATATTGGTTCATGCCCGCTTGATCATGGATGCTCAAGCTTTACTTGAATCAATGTTGAAAAGGAGTTCACGGGATTCCTCAAAATTTTCAATTGTGGATTCCTTGCTTAATAGTTACAATGATGTTTTGTCAAGTCCATTTGTGTTTGATTTGTTGGCCCAGACATATGCTAAGCTGAGAATGTTTGAGGTTGGTTTTGACGTTTGCTGCTACTTGGGAGAACATGGGTACTCTTTGAGTGTAATCAGCTTCAACGCTTTGATTCATGTTGTTCAGAAATCTCACAAAACGGCTCTGGTTTGGAAGATCTATGAGCATATGATTCAGAGAAGGGTTTCGCCAAATCAGATTACTATTAGAAGTATGACCAATGCTTTATGCAAGGAGGGGAAGCTGCAGAATTTTGTGGACATGATAGATAGAATTCATGGCAAGAGATGTTCTCCTTTAGTGATTGTTAATACTGGTTTGGTGTTTCAAATTTTGGAGGAGGGACGTCTCGAGGATGCTATGGCTTTGTTGAAAAGGATGTTGCAGAAGAATATGATTATAGATGTCATTGGTTTCTCTTTATTTGTTTACGCTGAAGTCAAACTTGGAGATTTGAACTTGGCGCTAGAAATGTATGAAGAAATGCTTAAGAGAGGATTCAATGCAAATTCATTTGTTTGTACTTCATTCATTGGAACTTATTCTGCAAGAGGAAGAATTACAGAAGCAAATCAGTTGTTGCAAGAAATGGAAAAAATTGGTTTGAAGCCATATGACGAGACTTTTAGCTTTCTTATTGAGGGTTGTGCTAAAGCAGGAAGAGGGCAAGAAAGTTTGGGTTACTGTGAGAAAATGATGGAGAGAGGACTAATTCCTAGACTTTCAGCTTTCAATGAGATGTTAGGAAACTTAAAAGAGATCGAGGATGTGAAGCAAGCAAATGAAATACTAACGAGGTTGTTAGATAAAGGGTTCTTGCCCAGTGAGGTCACATACTCATATCTCATGGCTGGTTATGAGAGACATGGTCAATTGCAGGAAGTTCTCAAGCTCTACTATGAAATGGAGTATCGATCACTTGCTCCTGGATTATTGGCTTATACGTCCTTGATTAGGAGCCTATATTCTTGTGGGAAAATTGATGAAGCAGAAAAGTATATAAGGATAATGAAGGATCGCTCATTGAATCCAAGTGAGGATATTTATAAAACAACATTTTCTATCTTAAAAAGGGCTATAGAGCAGAAGGCTAAATGAGAATAAGAAAATCATGCTGCTAGGGAAGAAAAACAATCTTGTAGCTACTTTGTATATATTTGAATAGAAACCATGTTCAGCAGGTGAGAGTTGAACGTAGATATACAAGAATTTGTGATTTTCACTAATTCAATTGACGATAAAGTTGTGGTTTTGAATATCTAAAGGAACTTTTTTTCTTTCTTAATCTATGTTGTCTCTCAATATATGAAGAGAGTTTTTTCAAATAGACGTAGTTGAATTTGTTCTGGTCCCACCCTGAAATTTTTCCTTCTGAAGCTTTGCATATGGATTATGTCTCTATCCCACCTTATCACCTGATGATGTTCTTGATTACTAATCAACGAGGGTTGACTATCTTATTCCCTATAACTCTACTGCCTCTTAAGTTCAAGAACGCAAATCTGCATACTTTGAAAGAGCTTCC
Source organism: Erythroxylum williamsii (assembly GCA_027564335.1). NCBI lineage: Eukaryota > Viridiplantae > Streptophyta > Magnoliopsida > Malpighiales > Erythroxylaceae > Erythroxylum > Erythroxylum williamsii. The sequence continues at coordinate 52,659,477 of JANITW010000005.1, forward strand.
AACTTGGAGAATGACTTTCAGTATTTGGAGGATGCTCTTGGAGGACTGAACAAATTTCCCTTTGGTTAAATTCCCTGAATGTTACTTTACAAAAAGAAAGGCCTTCTTAGGATTGAATCATTATTTGCACTTTTTAAAAAGGAAAGGCTTGCTTAAGATTGAATCATTCTCAAGAGTCCTATGATAGGCCTTGTTCAAATTTACATATAACAGAAAGTAGAAAAGTCACAAATTAGATAGAATAAAATAATCTATTTAAATATGATTATATTAGTTAAGATTAATATTGTGCTCAATTATAGGAAATTATTCTGATATTAGTTGCTCCTAAACCATTATAAATATTTATCAATCTATATAAAATATGAATATAACACTACCTTCATAACATGGTATCATAATATGATATGTGCATAATAGTTTATATATTCACTCGTTAATACTTAGCAATTAATATCATGAATTGCTTAAGATACTCATTTTGGTTCACATTTGGTTTTAGGTACAAGTTGGAAGCATATGAGCTAAAACAACTTAAAAGCACATTCTTTCAGTCATTCTCTTGATGTTCAAACTCATTTGTCTTTGTGGATAAGAAGGAGATGGATTGTAGTGAAGATGGGACAAGAAAAATGCAAGAAAATGAAGAATTCATTATACATGCATGGCTGCGCACAATTTGGAAAGATGCATTGTTTTGTTGATGCTTGACTGGGCATCTAACCGTGCATTTTCCCATAAACCTAAGTTTTCATATAAATGGACATTTGAGAGGTCAAAAGAGGTATGGATCATTTTTGGAACACGAGAAGGGGAAGAAACCTTACTTCTTTGGAATCTATGGAGGGCTAATCTTCCTTCTTCCAGTTTGAAGGTGAAATCGAAGCCAAGGATCGCATTTAAGCATCTATTCATTGTGTATTGTTGAATCTCTTTCTCTCTCTAAGGATTGTTTATGTTATTCTTGACTTGTTGATTTGGATATTTGTGTAAGGATGATCTGAATGCTTATATTAGATTGTTTTTTATATAAACTCATAGCTAGAATCTCAAATACAATACGTAATAGTTGTGTTTTAGATTCATTTATGGCAATTAATGGTGTTGAATCATCAGGGATAACGTAACATAGGTTAAACGACCTGAGCTTATATGGTTGTTGCCTAGATTAATCTGTTTTCCTTATTCGTAATTTAGTTGTCCTACTAAATCTAGAGAGCTTGTTCTAGGTTGTTCGATAATTAGGTTTAGTTAAAGAGCTTATTTTGATTAAACACGACCTAAGAAAAAATCGAAGTTAACAAAGCTTTTTGTTAATTTACGTTTAATAGTTTCTAAAAAAGGTGTGAAAATAATAAGACAATGAAGTATGTTTATTTGTGTGTAGGTTGAGATTAAACTAAGAACTAGATTCCAAAATCATTCATCAATTTTCTCACTGTTATGCCTTTTAATTTGATTTGCTTTCCTTAGCTCAATTTTACTTTATTTTGTTATTTGCGTACAAAAAATCCTGAAAATCAATTCTTTCATTACAAAAGCTAAATGTACATTTCCTGTAGATACGATCTCTACTCAACACTGCTATAAATTTAGTTGCGCAGAGTTAGGTTTTTTTTTGGTACATTTGACACATATCAAGAATTTTGACGCTGTTGTTAGGGACTGTGGTGCTTTAAGTTTTGTTTTTTATTTTAATTAGTATTTTATACACACACACACACACACACACACACACATATATATATATATAATAATAATAATAATAATAATTCTTAATCTTTTAATGTTTATTAGTGTGTGTGTATTGAAAGGATACCATAAAAGGAGTATGTCATTGCTGGTGTATGTCAATGCTATTGGGGGAAATTTTGCCCTTAACCTATATTCTCAATCCTACAACTCAGGTTAGAGAGATCACCTCAACTTTAGTTACGGAGGGAATAACCATTAAAACTACTTTACAGGGTGCACAGTAATTCCCATATAGTTCTAGAAGACTTAGTTAAGTCTATTGCTACTAATACTCTCATATTTAGTAGGACGTAAGGCAATTTCGACAAGTTACAAGGTCTAGCATCCAATATTTGGAGAGCCAGCAAAACTACATCCTAGATAGTCTGTAGGGTGCATAGCAATGCTCACCTAGACCAGAAGCCTCTTATCCCAACTTAGGTACATCTCTGAATGACTTAGGAATCATAAAGTGAAGGAATGTTTTCATCCTAACCTGAGGTAAATCCAACGAATATCAACGCGCTAACCTTGAACAATGATGAGAAGCTTGAGAATCTTGAGAGGACTATCCAAGGATTCCTAGTGAAGAAGAAGTTGAGAAGAAGCTTGAAGGGAGAAAAAAGGACATATCATTTATCTCAAAGGTAAATACTAAATCCCTAATTGTTGTTAAAACTAACCCTTTATCTTTACCTAGCAGGTTGGAGAAATTGAACAAGGAGGAAAAGGGTGAAGAGATATTGGAGATTTTTCAAGAGTGCAGGGATTTAATAGAGATTAACAATTTGAAGATAAGGAAGAAACTGAATGTAAGTGGTCATCAACTCATGCCCTATCTTGACAAACCTTAAGTGTAAAAGACAGAAGTTGACACCTGAAGATCATAATTTTGTCACGTGATAAGGAAAATAAGGAGTCAAGCTAGCAATAATAAACAAAGACATTGCTTGGGAGGTAACCCAAGGGAAGTTTGTTCCTCTTCCTTTACATTTTCACATTTGTTGTTTTTGTTAAATGCTCCATTCCTCACATTTAATTTTACATTGGAGACAATATAAGTTTTAAGTGTGGGGGTGGAGATCTTAGTTTTCATACACATTTTAAAACTAGTTTGTTACTTAGATGTGTTTATTAGGTGTTGTGAAAATTAATCAACAAAGAAACATTTTCTCTTTTTCTATTGCTTTTAAGACTATATAGTCATAATTAGAGAAGGAAGTGACTAAAAATATTCATGGAAACTTGATCATGTACTTTTAATCTTGTGATTGGTCAATATACATAAGAAAAGTAATGACTAGTGGTTAGACACATGCCAGTGAGATCTTGAGCCTTTATAGACTGACACATCCATATTAGTCTGATTATCTTTTGTTTATATGTGTTCATGACATGTACATCCTAACTTTGCTTTGATTTTCTATTCAAGACTACATTTTTATCACATGCGTTAACATGAAAATGATATAGACATTTTTGTTTCATAAGTTACGTTCCCCAAATAGCCTACCTATTGATATGATTTTTCCTTTTCATAAGCCCTTTTGAGCTTTATTTGTCTTTTTTTGTGCTAACTATATTACATGTCTTAAACCCAGCCAAATGTCATACCCAAGCCTTAGAGCTAATGGAGCATTTGTTGATTATTGATGATTGTGGATGCACAAAAGTATAAATCTGGTGGTGTGCTTATATGTGGGTTGCCTATAATTGTCAGAGTGTCATTTTATCTCTTATCAAATAATTTCAATGTTAATGTAGCTTCTTTCAATTACAAAAACAAAAAAGGAGAAAAATAGAAAAGCAAAAAAAGAAAATATTTATGTTTAAATAAAATTATTAAGGAGGAAATGCAATTGTTTTAAGAAGTTATTAGTTTCTCCTCCTAAAGTTATATGGAATGGTGATTTGAGTATGGTGTATATGACGCATATGTTGTTTTGAAAGATCACTAGTTATGGTTATAATGTATTATCTGTCATCGATTGTATTAGTGATTCCTTTTAATGACTTATGCTTTATAAGGGTTGTGGTGCGAGAGCTTGACTATGAATTGTAAAACATAGTCTTTGCATTCATCGTAGCTGATGGTATCTAGTTTTTAGTGAATCTTGATTTTTTCACTTGATGTTGCATTAAGTCTTTTTTCGTGCTTCACTATATTTGATGGATTTTGTGCTACATTACCCAAATGCATCTCACCTTAACCTTTGACCATATTACAACCTTAGAAAGTCCTTTGATTACTAATTATGTATTGCGGTGGAGAAATAAAATGGTATGCAAAGTTGTGAAATGTCTTAATAATGAATGGTGTTTATGTGTACCTATGTCTCTATCTTATTTAAACACATTTTATCAAAGTCTACCCCTAGATTGCTCAATTTCTAAAGAAAACAATTGCTGATTGATCTTAAGTAGAGGCATTTAATGTTAATTTCTTGCTATGGTTTTGAAAGTTCTTTGCTTTAATGACTATCTATTATTGGGAAATATGAAAAATGTGAAAGTGTTTTGGTTTGTGACTTTGATTTTGTTGTTTTGCCCAAGGATAGTCAAAAGCAAAATGTGGGGCAACTTGATGTGTGCTTAATTTTTTATATATTCAAACCTTAATAATTATCAATTAATGTTATGAAATTTTTAAGATACTCATTTTAGTTCACATTTGGTTTTAGGTACAAGTTGGAAGCATAAGAGCTAAAATAAGTTAAAAGCACATTTCTTGAGCTATCCTCTTAATGTTCAAACTCGTTTATCTTTATGGAACAAGAAGAACATGGATTAGAGTGAATATGGGACAAGAAAATGCAAGAAAATGAAGAATTCATCATGCATTGCAAGATGCACGGCCGTGCACAATTTCGAAAGATGCATTGTTTTGGTGATGCACAAATCGTGCATCTTCCAAAGAACCTAATTTTTCATATAAATGGACATTTGAGCTGCCAAAAGAGGTGTGGAACATTTTTGGAACATGAGAAGAGGCAAAAACCTTGCTTATTTGGAATCTATAGAGGGCTAATCTTCCTTCTTCCAGTTTGAAGGTGAGATCGAAATTGAGGATCACATTTGAGTATCTATTCATTGCGTATTGTTGAATCTCTTTCTCTCTCTAGGGATTGTTTATGTTATTCTTTTCTTATTGATTTGGGTATTTGTGTAAGGATGATTTGAATGCTTATATTATATTGCTTCTATATAAACTCCTGAGTTATGATTGATGCCAACCATTTTTGTTATTAGAGCCAATTGGCACCACCTCTAAGAGTAATGATGGTAATATGATTGGACAATGTAGATGAAAAATTCTTATTATTGAAAATAAACTCAATAATCTAGATGCCTCGTGCCTATGTTAACCTAAAAGGTGGACGAAGCCTTTGGTGCTCTTGTTAAGAGCCAGCAATCAATAGAAAAGAATGTGACATTGTGGGAGTCAAATGGGACTCGTACAACTGCCATTCCCATGGAGGATTAAGTAGCAGGCAACATAAACTCTTCTAAGAGAAACAGAAACACCACCAGGGATGCCAATATTTCAATGATAGAATGTTGGAATGTAGATATATAATGAGGAGGATAACCCTACTTCATAGGTTTTTAGAGCAGAGCAATATTTCTTGGTGAAATACTTGTTGAATGTGGAGAAGTTAGAGGTAACAACTATTTATTTCCAAGAAATGACATTGGCGTGGCTTCAATGGAAGGAGAATCACCGCCCTTACCTAATATAGGAAAAGATCAAGGGTCAATTTCTTAAGAGGTTCTCTCTCAAACATAAAGGAACTCTTTATCAATGATTTTTACTCGTCTAGCAAACAACTACTGTTAGAAATTATAGACTTAAATTTGAGACTTTATGATTTCCCCTTAAACATCCAGATAATGATGCTCTTATTGAGGTTTTCATTAACGGGTTAGATGAGAAGATTAGAGGAGAGTTATTATAGATGAACCTAACTGGCTTCCTGGAAATGATGTAGATTGTTAAGAAAATTAGAGAAGGTAGTCGTATCCTAAACCTGACCCAAACCCTAGACGACCACCGATCCACAAAGAGACCCGCTTCACGTTAGACCCAAAACACAACTGTTATAGTCTAATTGTCCTATATCAGTAATAAGAGGTGCTAATGTGGGGTTTATAGGCTTATGGGCTCTCCTACACTGTAAGCTAGCTTTTGGAGTTGCGTTCTCCCATAAGACCTATAACAACCACCAACCAAGTTGAACCCTTAGTCCCTTACCTCCAAAACATAAAGAAACTCTTTTGACCCTTAACCCACAAAAGTCATTTAATCCATTAAAGACTACTGGCACCAAAAATTTCCTAAACCATTTCTCCTTTCAAGAGATTAAGGTCCAATATGCTTTAAATGTGATGAGAAATTCAATATTGATCACTGTTCTATAAGAATAGAGAGTTGGATGTGTTAAGAGTAGAATATGAAAAGGAAAGAGAGAATGAAGAGGAATTGGGTGGGAAGTTGAGCAACACAATCTTGTGGAGGGCATGAAAGTGTCACTAAATTTTATAGTGGAGTTTACTTCACCTTATACAATGAAAATGAGAGGGGAAATAATGGATTAATAAGTAGTATTCTTGGTTCGATTGTGAAACCATACATAATTTCATCAGGACTCACGTAGTTGAGAAATTACATCTGCCATTGTTGGAGACCATGAGGTATGGAATTGATAATGGTAGAGGAGATTTTTCTATTGGAATTTAGAAGTTTTTATATTATTCTCAACCAAAAATGGTTATTTTCTATGGGTTGAACTAATCATAATTAGCCTACATTGACTATGATGGTCCAAGTTAAAGGCAAGATGGTGGAACTTTAAATTGACCCTAGCTTGAGTAAAATGGCCATATCATTTGTAGGAGATTCTCATTATCTGCTGGACCCCGCTGCCGGAGCCCAACATCGGACATGAGAGCGTGACGTGAAACATGAGAGTTATACATTTAAAAGAAAAGCCCGCAGAAGATTAATGGGCCTGCTAGAAAGTAAACTTGCAAACCTGCTTTATGTAATTAAAACAAACATATCCAAACATGCAAATTTAACGATTTAGAAAAAAGAGACCATCGGAAGTTCAATGGACCCATCGTGAAACTTTCATACTTTTAAACATATCCAAAAGATTGGTTTCATAAC
>JANITW010000005.1:52751187-52766199 GCA_027564335.1 Erythroxylum williamsii
TCCTGAGCTTGAATGAAGAATTTCATCCGGGATTTCCATGATGGATAATTCGATCCATTCAATAGTGGAGGTCTGGTAATTGATGCACCCTCTCTCGTAGCTATATCTGCGAATCTCGGATCTGCACCAACTTGCTACCAAGTTCTGAATAGGTGACCCGCTATGATACTAATTGAGAAAATTAAATCGTCAACAAAATCACAGACTGTCCAAAATTAATTTTTCTGCACGAGTAAATCAACAATCGTAAAAGCAAAGCACCAAAAACACCGACGTTTGGTAACACAGTTCGGCACACTTTGCCTATGTCTGCGGGGCCCTCATCCAGATTAAATTCTTTCACTGTAATCCACAAAAATTACACAAGATTGTTCTACTCCTTAAGACCCAATCTATGTAACTAACCCATAACCTAACTACCCGTGAAAGATCTTCACGCCCAATAACACGACCAACTCGTGTTAACCTCGTCAGAGGATTTTCCTGACTATTTCTACTAAAAAACAAAGATAAATAAAACAAGAACGCAACAATTTCAGATCTGAAATTTTTCACCAAAATAACCAAGTCACAACACCAATTGTATGTGTACTCATCTATGACGAAGACTTCATAGTGCTGCAGACATCAATTTAGAGCCCAACAAAATTAGCAACTGTGCAACCTTTGGACTGCTTGTTGGAGATAATAAAAGTGTGACAATACTGCTCCAAAAGCCCACGAAACCAACTCAATCAAAAGATGAAAACCAAAAAAACGCAGCAGCTAGGTTTTTACAAATTTTCACCAAAAGATCAACGCATATGCACAGCCACAAAGACCACTTTTTACCTTTCACAATATCTCCAAAAATTACACAATCAACACACACATTGCCTGCCCAAAATCACGTGATCTGCCAAACTTAGATTCTTAAAAAATTCAGTCCAACCTCACTTGACCCCAAATCCACATCTGCGTAATAATTGTCTTGCTGCCAGATTTTTCACCTTAATGTACAGCTTGACACATTCCATAATAAGAAGATACACACATGTATGGGTAATCTTCAAGAATTTAAATTCCACCGAAACTAGGATTTCATCCTTATCACATGTATCTCAAAGATTCCTTTTTAAAATCAAATAAGGAGGCAATAACTACATGGACTTCTAATAAAACACAAACTCCATCTTTATATGTCCAATTTAAAAATGCTAAAACTAAACAAAGAATATATAAAATATATTCTAACAGATGCTATGGACACGAAGCAGCTAGGCAATCCCAAACGTTAAGATCTTCTGTCCCACTAACCCCGGCCTACTCTGTGCCACAACAAAACGTCGACATTTTCGTTTTATTTAAACCAATGTCGCTCTTCTCAGCTTCACGCTCACCTAAGCCAAGCCAACGTTGGTTTCTTCTTTTGATTTTGCTTCCCGCTTTACTTCTTCCATCTTCTACTCTTCCTCTCCGTCAACTACTCACTTACGGGTTTGCAACTATTTGCCAACAAGAGCAAGATCTCTTAAAGCCTCGACAGCGAGTTCATGATGTCTTTGTGATCCAAGTCGTTTGACTGGTGGCATTGTGATTTAGCAATTTAGGTTACTCTGTCCCCATACTCTGAGATTTTAAGGCTTGATTTGCGCTTTAAGCAAACAGGAGCTTTGAAGACTTTTGAGGATTTGGAGATCTAGGTTTTGGTTGATTGGAGACGGATAGCTCACATGTGCTTTGAGGCAATTCCTTCTCATTAATACACTGGCTTCACGAACCTCCTCCTTTTAAGTATGCCCCTAAGCTTTTCATCTATAAAGTTGGTGTCCCAAAGACTTACCTTCTGCACTTAGACTCGTAAATGAGTTGCCTGAGACCTTAGGCATTGCTTCAGTTCCTTATGACTTTCATCAATAAAAGCCCACACTCTCTCTGTCTTCCTTTGCTCTATATTCGCTACGCAGCTAACATAACTAAAGTGTCCCCACACTTACATTAAATACTCAATCCTTTCTCCTTTTCAAGCTTCACACTCACTTTAGTGGTTCTCTGTAAGTTGTTCGTTTATCTCTTCTCCATGTCTCAAGAAGCTTTTCCTTTATTCATCTTCGATTCTCCTTTCTGCTTTATTTAAATCCTTTTTTTCTGGAGAGTTGACCCTTTTGTTTACGAGTGCTCAACTTGTTGAAACTCTTCCTAGTATGTTCTATGTTCTTTTTGATAAATTTTCCTAATCTTTATGGAATGTAGTCTAGTCTGTAGTAAATATTTATTTCCTTATTATTCTCATCTTTGTTTGTTGATTTCTCGATTTTGGAGTGTTTGAGTTCGCTAAACGTGTCAAGTTCTTTCTTTAGTTACATACTCTTAGTTTGTTAGTGTCTTAAGTAACCGAAGACTATTCTTGGCTTGCTTTGTTGCTTGCAAGGATTTGTTTTCTGAGTTGTTTTGCTTTTCCAACTTGATCGATTTGTGATAACTATGTAATCATCACCAAGTTGATATATTACGGGTTTAAATAAATAAATCGACTTGCTTATTGGCGTGACTTTGGAGAATATAGTTGTCCTGATTATGTTATATGAGTTATGAATTTGTGTTTTTGCCAAATAAGAAATGTGATGTATATGTAACCTTATCAGCATCTTTGTTTGGTTAATGAAGTTATACTCATCAGATGAATTTGTCTCATTCTGGTTGAAGGTGAACTGCAGCTATCTTTTGTTTAGGGACAACGGAAGGACAACATGGGTAGTAATGGTGGAGAAGGTGTTGTGAGGCCATATGGACATCCTCCTATCCTCAACAAGAGGATCCTTTCATCCATGTCACAGAGATCTGTTACTCATCCATGTCACGGAGAATTTTGACGTTAGTAAGACAGAAGATCTAATGCCCTAATTATGGGTCTCAAATTTTTTTATTATTTGAACTTCATTAATATTTTTATAATAAATTGATACATATCTTTTTAAATAATTTAAAATGATAAAATTTTATTAAAATAAAAGCAAATTCGATTTTACTTAGTGCCAAGAAAATATTATGACCTCTTCCTCTCTTTTTTTCTAAATTCTGGTCATAGCCTCCCCTTATTTCTAAATAGATTCAGGACACAATACTATTTCAGATTTGCAACAAAAGATTTCCTTGTTCATTCCTTCTTTCATTAGAATTTAAATCTGGTCATAGCCTCCCCTTCTTCGAAAAAATTAATCTAAATAGATTCAGGATACAATACTCTTTCAGATTTGTAACAAAAAGTTCCCTTGTTCGTTCCTTTTATCACACCAAACTAAATAATCATACGAAAGAGCGGCGGAAAGCTGGATTTGAGAGACGAATTAATATTTCATTTCAGCTAGGTCCAGGTCCACCTGGATTGACACATCATACAGATGCCTCTTCTCTATGATCTGATTGTTACATCTAGGAAAATCCACGAAAGCGTACATTTGGAGTATAGAATAATGGCACACCTATACCCTCTATACATGGCCACACATCAAAATCTTATGTACCAAACTACAAATGGAAATTAAGGATTCAATGCCAGCCATCAACTACTTCACCAAAATGATGAGCCCATTACATATGTCAAAACTATTCAGGGAACACAGATCTATCCAAACCGCCCCGGCCCTAACATCAAAGAATTACAAATCTACAGAACAACAGCATGCTTTCACTGCAAAGACGACAAATACCCATTTCCGCACCGGATACTTCTTCTTAAGTTCTGCTAATGCAACAAAACAAATCTGGTGAGATTTTCGGCCAATTTGTTCCCCTCCATCTAGTTGTAAATTTTCACTGGCTTCTCAAATGTGTGACGATTCTGCAAAATTAGGATAACAATGAAATCCCCCCCTCAAATGCATCTGAACGCAAGGCTCGTCTTTGATACGTCATTAATACATCCATTCTGAAGCCACTCAACAATCGTATGGAAAATACTCTCTCGTTATTTCTAATCATACCTGGTGTGTGGCGTATGACCTTTTAGGAGCATTATCAGAGTGTTCTAAACCAAGATATTGCTCCCAAGCACCATATACATCCCTTCTCTGCACCAGAGTGAAATATGACAAGGTCAGAAAACTTTCCACATGAGGTAACAAAGTAATAGAGCCACAACATCTTTCTGGTGAATCCGTAGATTAAACATTTCCAGCAAAGACAATGCTGTTACTCAGCAAATGTTGGACAAATAAATATAAATTGTAACACTTGTTAAAACATAGTTGAAAGCTTTATGTTTTGACAATTGAGTACTAAAACTTCGAATTTGATGTGACAAAGATTGCAAATGGTAATGGCATAATATGGTACACAAATCTTTGACAAATAATAGCAGGACTAACATTTTTAGTAAACTTGCATCCTTTATAAAGAATTTTAATACTCAAAATCAACATGTGTTTTAGTATTGATTCTTAAAGAATTACAAGTTTTAAGACTTACTTTATGCTTATGATTTCTATTTCTTAAGGACCACAAGAAAGTTCAAATAACCCCGTTTATTTGCTCCAAACTATTCTTTTGTAGGGTAATAAGCATAGAGAAAAAGCTCGTATCAACATTTTACGGTATGCAGCAAAGATAAGGCGGATATAACTAAAGGAAAAAGTGAAAAGAAACTATGACGCATGATACTCTTATCAAAATAAAAAAGGAATCATAATTACTCAAATCAAAATAGAAAAGAAAATTAATCTTGTAAAATTTTGCAACGTCAGGTACTCTGTGGGGACAAAAAAAAAATTATCCCACCTGAACTTATTTCATCACACATGTAGAAACTCCACATACCGTTAGTTTATCTAGTCAGTCCAGTTGAAGTCATCAATTGGATTTTCACAAAATTGATTTGCCATTTATCTATTTTGTGATCTCAGTGAAATCACTAGTTTGTCTAGTAATAACCAGACAATAAACACGCTACATGTATTCATGCATGCATGGTGAAAGAGCCTTGATTCACCTGAAATCGACTGGACACCACGTCAGAGTCTTGAAGATATTCAGGGCGTCCCAACGAGAGGAAAGCAAATTTCCACTGGAATATTTCAAATTATACATTAAACAGAGATGATAAAAAGTGTGGATGCTTTTCTATAGAGATATTAACAAAAATACCTTTGAGAACTCCTCATCAGGAACCTGCAATTTTTTCTGTACACGAGCTTTAACTTCAGCTAAGGTCTCACCCTCATGAATGACCAGGAAAAACGGTTCACCAAAATTCTGAACCTGCTGAGTGAGAAAATTAAGCAATTTACTACAAAAAGCATGAATATTTCAGTCAAATGACTGAAACCAGGCAGCATCAAAGAAAATGTCATCAAATGGCAAATAGAAACGAAACGAAACGAAACGAAACGCAACAATTAAACAAAAAGCAATATATCACCACCTGGTTTTGAGTTGTGTCTTTCATAAAATGATAAACATGTATCAAACGATCATGAGGGCCAAGATTTTTTTCCTCTTCCGGAACCTGAGACAAAAAGCATAACTGTAAGAATTCATGAATTGGACATAAAAGGCAAATTGTTTGATAAATTCATCACAAGAAACAAACCTTAACCCATTAACATGGAACATTGTATTTCACACTACACTTATTCAAACAGAGATAAAAAGATAAAGCTGGAGAACTACACAAGATAAAACTAGAAACATGAACTAAATTTCAAAAACCTCTCCCCCTTAATCAACGACATTTTCTGTCTACTTTGAAACCCAAGAGACAAATTCAGCAATATCTCCAGTCACATCATTCAATGGTTCTCATCAACCAAACATATCGGAAAAAAAATCCTCATTCAATTTAATATGGAATGCCAAATTAACCTGCAAAATATCAATTGCATAAACCATAATAAAAAGGGACATTCATGCAAACAATTTAGCAAAAAAGGTGCATTAACGCATGTCCAACATAGCGCTCAGAAAGAACACCAAGCTGGGAGTTGATCTAAGATCATAGAGGAGCTTACAAGGACATATTTGTAAGGACACTATCAAGTACCCAGCACCATTAATGCATGTAAAAGAATTGTGGCATCATTGAGAAAAACATAAATTGTAAGTGTCGGTATCCAACTATCCACAGATTCCGATACCAAAGAATTTGCAAATATGTAGAAGTCAAATTAATGGAATAATAATGATCCAGAAACTGTCTAGCTACAAATGCACAGAAAGACCCTCACCTCCTCTGCTCGTAATGTCCAGTACTGATCATTGATATTCTCAATTTTTTCATTATGTGGGAAGATCTGGAATACAAACACAAAATTTGAAAAATAATGAAGCATCAAAAGCTATGTTACCTCCAAAAGTACACTAGACAAGTACGCAGAAAAAAGAACTGCTTATTAGAAAATTTATCAGCATAACATAGAACTGCTAAGTGAGTATAATATTGTAACACCAATGCCTTTCATTCTCTCTGTTTCATGTCATCAGAACTTAAATCAATCGTCATTTTAATACAATTGTATCACGACAAAGGCAAATATTTAGAGAAGAGTTCCTATTATAACCACATTTAGCTCAATCAAGGATCACATGTAACTTAAATCTGTTTAGTGATGTTGTAAGTTACTGTACAATTATATGATCCACCTTAACACCCTAGGCTCAAAAAGTCACAAGATATGAGTCCGGGCCAGCATATCCAACATTATGAATCATCCCAAAATAATAAAATTCCAAGCTGTACATATATAAAGACAACAAATTTACGGAGAAGATACAAAATGTTGCCCAGATGTTAGAACCCAATAAAAAATGACATCGGTGTTCACTACCTTCAAAGTGCTCATAGGCAATACCAGTAAACTGGAGCTAACTTAGTTTCCATGTATCTGAGAATGATAAAATTGGGGAAGAACTTTTTCAAGTGTTTTACATTTTGCATGCAAAATTTCATGTGAATCTAAAATTAGATACCTCTGCAGAACTTCACTTCCTAATGAGGCTAGATATTTTAGTTTTCAAGGTATGAAGGAGAAAATTATAAAAGAAACATCAAATTGGGGCACAGAAACAAAAAGGAGTGAAATAAGGATCCACATTGCTCAGGAAAAAGAAATGAAGTTTGACAATAAGAATGAAAAGACTAAAAGGATTTAGCTTACAGCTTTTTAATCATTGATTTTATTTGATATCTATACAAACATTTGCTATGTTTTAGTTAAACAAAGATGGTATCCTGAAGGTCATATTATCTAAACCTTGCATTGGCCTTATCATAGCAAAAACTGAAACGAAAATCCCTAGGTGAAGTTGATGAATGTTTTTTTTCAGGAGAGGTTACTTCAATGAAAACAGAATAAGGTAGTCGTTACCTTGTAGATCTTGTGATAGAAAACTTCAAGCAAACGAAGTTCAGCATTGGGATGAGATAACTCCTCCTGTTATAAAAATAATAACAAAATTAATAATGCATAATGACCTTTTTCCGTCTCTTTTTACAATTTTTCTTTTATTTGTGTTATGTGGTGCAAAGATTCTGCAATTTAGGAATCTTTTGAGAAAAAAAGAAAAGCCTGAAGAAAAAATCAAACTACTATTACCTTTGTCTTAAGATCATTAATAACATCACCAACAGTGCTCTGCTTTGGCAATCTAATGGTATGAATGACAATCTGAGAACACCATAAACATTTAATGAGGCATAACTTCAAAAGTTCCTTTCATCAGGATTTTCATAACCTCCACTAACCTCATCCTTTGTAGCATGATGAAATGCAACTTTCAATGTTTTCAGGCCTTGCAGTTCTGGCAGGGGGATGTCCAATACTTCATAATAGAGGACATCAGATGTCTACCAAAAACAGAAAAATAAAATTTTCATTTTGTCAACTAGAACCCAAATGCAAAAAGAGAAAAAAATATAGTACAGATTAAATTTCTATAATTTACCTGGTTATAGTGAACAAGCATATCTGACAAATGCTCCACTCCCCGATACTTAATGGCCTGGGGCTTAGGTTGCTGGGAATAACAGTTATGAGATGTTAGCCGAATTTTAGATGGATCATCCAAGCCAAGGTGATGAGCTACTGTTTCCACTACATCATCATAATTGTTAAGCTTTGACCTGAAGATAAATAAGGGAAGAATGAACTACATTATACTCAATATCCTTAATTAGTTACTATCTTCTTGAGTATTTACTGAACCACTTACAGCTCAAGACAAAATTCATCTTCTTTTGGTTTCTCCAAGGATCGAAAGCGAACCACCTAAATGTCCATGAAATTAGATCAATATCGACAACAAAAGATAATCCAGCAGAACTTTAAGTCACATGACAAGACTATATGAAAATGCATATACAAAACAAGTTACCTTCTTAACAAACAGAAAGACTTTCAACTTTATAAATCCTCCTTTATGTGATCAATCACAGGGTGCAAACATGTTACTAGCACATTTGGAGAAAGACATTCAACTTGAAAAATACTCATTTATGTGACAATCGCATGGAGATCTGGTTGCACCAAGAATCCTCAAGGATCCATTAATAAATTTAGTATTAGCGACCTCCTATTTTAGGATGGTTGGTAAGAATTATACTACGCCAGTATTTGCAAACAATTAGCTGATCTGAATTTGTGATGGGGCAAGAATAAGAATGTATAGTATACCCTAGCCACTAGTTAAATTATGCATGACCCACAGCAACTAGGCTCTACTCCAGAAAAATAAATTTCTGGAGAAAAGTATGTAGCAATATCAAATTTTAAGAATTGAATGGTCGTGAACGTTCACAAAAAATCATTTTCATACCTGACGATTATGCACATAATCCAGAAATGAAGGCACATTAGGAAACCGGCAATGTACTTCACTTCCAGGGAGAAGAGGCTTTTGAAAGCAAATAATATCTCCATCTTCAAGCTGCATAACCAATGAAAATAAAAGCATAGATAAGAAAATGAAGAATCTGATTTGTCAACTAGAGATTACAGGAAAATGAAACTAGAAATTGATTTCATATACCTGACTTGCACGAAATGTGAGTCTCTTGTCAACATGTTCACACATGACGTTAGGTTCAAACTTTATTTCCTGATAGAAAAAAACATAGTAATCACTACAATAATATATAACTGACACCGTAATTGGGAGATGAAAATATAAATTTCTTGTTACTTAAAATGAAATGCATAACTAACCTCATAAAGATCAATTTCTTGATCAGGTGAAAAGCCAGCCATTTCATTTAGCTTTGCCAAAATCTCTGATGGTTTACCAGTTCCCTTGACAAATAACCTCCCAACATACCTGTCATTTTACAGTGTAAGCCGTACTCAAACAGTTCCTAGAGACAGGAAGGCAAGCTGAAGTGATGATTACCTGAGCTCCTCTTTGAAAGGATCATAAAATTTAAAGAAAAGTAGAATATCCTCCTTATTCTTTTCAGGTGGAGGAACCGGCCGAAAATCCTGAATTACCGGAAGAATCAGCAGTACTCAAAAAGTTGTACAATATAAGACCAAATATTTTCCTATAAATCGAATGGATGAGAAAATGATGGATAAGGGCAAATAAAGCTACCGGTCCAAGCTCTACTTCCAAAAACAACTTGAGCTCAGCATTATTTGCCTTGTTGGAAACCTCTCTTAATTGTCCAACCTACAATTCATTGAGCTTTTAAAATCAAAAAAACAGGCTCCATTTTGACGTTGAGATCTTCGTAAATAGCAAACTGTATCACAATCCCACAGCATTCAACCAGCCCAAATCATTTGCACAAACTCATATATAGAGATATCACAATAAATACAAGAAAATGAAGGACCAAAAGCATCTTGTAATGATCTAATGTCTAGCAAATAATTCAAATTGCAGCATAGATTATGTAGTCAACTTCACACTAAGTATTTTATTGCTATCAGAATAGAACAAATCACACCAAAGGATGTTAAGCTGCCAGATTGCAACATATATCGGTCAAGAGTGGGAATAGATTGCATTATTTTCCAGCAGTCAGAAAGCTTATGCGTTGAAGAAATTCCTCTGTGTGTTGGTATGCATACCATTGTGTGTGCATTTTACTAATTGTGCTAGCCAAACTGTTTAAAAGTATAAGGCCAAAACTTAGTTTTCAAGTCAAAAGGATATCAGAAACTAATCTAGTTCTCCAACTTCCATAAATATGCTCATAATATTACTCTGGGAAACAATTACCTTTAAGCCATGAGCTAAAAGTCAAGTTCAACAAAAGCATTAGAGATGCAACAAATAGCCAACTCTGTTAAAATTACTTCTAGAATCTTTAGCTCATTTAAAATTGACCAAAGTTCAAGGATTAGGCTTGCCCTGATGGCTAATAAGCTTCCCTCAGAGAACCGGAATGTCAAATTGTCTGACATCAAGAGTGGAATCTTCTTATTTGAACACTCATCTATCCACATATTCAGTACCAAAGGAGATGACGTAAATTTGAACAATTAATTCCTTTATTGTAATCCAAATTTAAACTGGAAAAGAGGAAATAGGAACCAATCGTGCGACATCCGTTTGCTGAACAAATCAGGCCGCATGGGTTCGCAATACAATGGTATTTACAAGTATACAATAGTCAACAAAAATAAACACAAAGTCATTATTACTCACAGACTGTGCTTCTTCCTGAGGAGTCAGTGGTCGATTTGGACGGTACGTGTGGTTTTGGCGCTTGGCCCACAGCCAGAAGCGTTGAAATTGTACTGGTATACCAAACTCTTTAGCAATATCTTCCTGTGTAAATCATTACATCAGAAAAGTTATATATACCTAAAGAAAATGCATGAGACCTATAGGTATATAATGTAAACCGAATGGAGGCTTAGGAATGATGACGCACAAGATCACCAATGAAACAATTGGTATTAATCACAAAATAAATCAAAAGCCACCCTGTAAAGTATCTGCTAGGAAGATCAGAATGATCTGGACAGAAATCTAGTTTTCCAAAGCTAGAAACCTTAAAAATATAGTCTCCTAATAAAACAATCTGACCTGTAGGAAATACCAACTAGTCCCTAATTACTTTAGATAGATGAAGGCCTACCTGGTATCAACAAGTTTCTATACTTGAACTAATAATAGCAGATATTTTCTGATATAGAATGCATAGAAGAGTGTTCATTTTCCCAATGCAATAGTGCAAGCGCCTGCAAGCCCACTCCCTTCAGGAGTGTCTTACATACATTTTGGAGATTAGGCTTTAATAACAATCCTTCAGCAATGCCCTTCTGGCATAAGTCTAAATAAAAGAATCAACTGACAAAACAACCACAAATGACAAGGCCAATACTAGAATTCTAAATAAAAGAATCAAATGACAAAACAACCACAAATGACAAGGCCAATACTAGAATTCCTATCCCGTCAAACTATCGCACAGAAGGAATGTCCCACAAATCACTCCTGATTCGTTCAAATTTTTAATCTCAGCAACTGCCATCCAGACTGAACTGGCAATTTTTGTTTGTAATAATTGACCTTGCTCCAAATTATGGTGCCTTCAGCATGTTTAGGAATGTGATTAAACATTCTGTTGTGTATGGTATGGAGGCATGACCGCTAGGTAAGACTCATGCATATATCCAAATGCATCAGACTACAAAATTACCATCCCACTGAATGAAATCTTCAAAGAAATTGAAAATGTGATAAGTTCAATAACTAGCCTTCCCAATTAGGCTTGGGAAAAAAAAAGCAAAACCATCATATTATTTAGGTCGTAAATTCAGCACAAAGCTCCCAATATTGGATCTGAAATCAGGTATTAATGAGAATGCAAATCTAAGAACTAGAAAGAAATTGAGAAGCACCTTAAAAAGGTTAAAAGGCAACTGTTTCTGTCTACGGAAACTACGAACTTTATCATGATCTACAAGATCAAAGTATATATCCTTCCCAATCTGTTCAAGTAGATCCTCCGTACGTGCAACCTAAAAACGCAAAGAACAACTGAATTGGTGACTTCCAAATATTTATAACAATAAACAATAGTGTGTTCGCATGTACGCCTTGACAGTGAGCCTATACAGCCGTTGTAAACCAGGAAAGATGAAGGTAAAACAAGAAGTTACAGGAAATCACAAAGTATTAACCTTTATCATAGTATACAAGTGAGCTTCAGCTTTTTCCTTTCGCTTAAGCTCCTTCTCCTCTTGTTCTTTCTTCAATCTTATCTGCAGTAAGAAATTTGAAGTACAGTTCAATTTATGTGCGCATCAAAGAACACAAAAACAACAAGTAGACAAAGTTCATAGCTAGCATCTCACCCTTAGGTGCTCTGCAATGTCTTTCTCATCCACATTACAGACTATCTTTTCCTTGTCGCTTTCACGAATGTACACCAGCATATAAGCATTTGAATACTTTGTAAACTTAAAAGGCGAGTTATTGAAGCCAGGATTTGTCTGTGGCAACTGTTGAACGAAAGCAGGAAGAATTAGTCTATGCTAATTATAAAACATGGAATACCCTAAACTATAATATGTTACCTCTTCCTCACCACCATACTGCTCCTCTAAAGCCCGTTTAACATCCTCTTTTGTTACCCGCTCATCTTCAAATTTAAACCTACATTCCACAAATCCTTACAAGTATAAAACTTATGGAAATAGAAATGTTTTCATGGTTTACAGAAAGCCTAAAATGTGAATTGACACAGAAACAGCAAGTTGAACATTTTGGAATTTTGTAGTAAGAATTGAGAGTTAAAGCAGACTGTCTAATAAAATGCAGATGAAACATGAAGATATATGCAAACAAGAACCACAAGCTACCATGTGATGTACAATAAGCTACAGCTGTTTATATCCTCATTATAAACACTGAATGGAATGAAAGCGATACTTCTCAAACCAGCTATAACTTAGTGAAGCACAAAACATACCATTGATCTGAAAGAGTTGGCCTGATGTAAGCATAGTAGTGTCCACCATGCACGCCGCCACTATGGACCAAAACACTGTGCACATAAAACACAGGCTCCTTAGATAGCCTAATTCATGAGTTCAACTACCGAAACTAAATTCCGCGGCAACTAGTATCTTTCAAATGGAAAATAGAGTTGTCACAATTCAGCTAAATAAAACAAGACAGAGAGACACCAAGCACAAGCAAAAGACTGACAAAAATTACTCAACGACTTACTAGTCAGTAATGAATGTAATTAAAATAATGTTAAGCAAATTAATAACCAGTAGTAACAAAACTAATTTGAATTAGAACATTGTATTCACATGTTATGAGATCACAGTAAAACATACTGAAAAATGAACTTAGGTTTAGGTTGCTAATTATCAAATACCAAATGGACCTCTAGAATCAAATTCATGCCAGGATTCGAGTTCAAAAGCACCAACAAACATTGGCAAAATCGTCCAAAGATTACCCACATGCAAAACCAACAAATACATGCATTTATCATTTCAGAATCTTTTTGTTCAAGAGAGTTGGATCAATAAGTTACAAGAGATAACAAGTTATATTAAAAGATGAAAGCATAGACAAGCAATGATTCACCATAGTGTAATGTCAAGATTCTCAAACTACACGGGAAAAGTTTGTTTTAAGACTAATTTAAAGCCTGGATCACAAAGCAATAGATTATAGGAATGGCTAATCTTTCACTCAATATTGTGTTGCACAAGACTATAAAGCAAGTTTTATTATTTTAAGACTAATTTAAAGCATGGATCACAAAGCAGTAGATTATAGGAATGGCTAATCTTTTACTCAATATTGTGTTGCACAAGACTATGACACAAGTTGTATTTGCCCAAGATGCAAGCTTCAGCAGTCTTAGTTCACTCCTACAAGTCTTGGTATATCTAATTCTCAACTTACCAACTTCCATTTTATAGGCCGCATATCATGAAGTGCCTTCACACATCTTAGGACTAACTTCTATTTTCATCAAATACACATAGGTTTGCATCAAGTTCTATCATTTGCCTTTCCAAGGAATTTGCAGTCATAAGAAAGAGCGCCAATATCATAAGTACCATAAGTATATTAAACTTTAACGAACATAGCAAGCTTATGCATCAGATTCTCTCCCGTATGAGATACCTTATTCCTGAAAGATGCTTTCATTGCTTCCATAAGGGTATTAAGATCATCAATAAGTATCGCATGATAGTTGGGACTCTTTATCATGAACCCAAAAAAGGTAATCAACAAGCACAGTAAAGTCCAATTCTATCATCCAAACCCAAAGAAATTCACAAGAACAGAAATCCTCAGGCATGGTAAAGGTTTCAATCATCTTCAACAAGCCAGAGGAAATTTCAGCCAGTACCTGTGAAGAGTATACAGGTTACGAACACTTCTGTCAGCATCAGGTGATAAATACTTTCCATTCTCTCTGTCAAGATCAAGTTGTAAAGGGAACTCATAGCGGTCATTTATCTGTAGGAGGAAATCAACATAAAAGTTAAGATCCTAAACCAAAAATAAAGACCAACATACAATACTAAGTTCAGGAGTTGTTACAATCGGGTTCACAGATTTGCGGAAATTACTTGAGAAACATTAGCTCGGAGAGCAACAAAAGTAATAAATTATCACAAAAATGAAAAAAGAACTCTTTAAAAGAGAATATAGCAGTTGCATCTCAAAGCTAATTACGAACATCTAATTATGAAGGTGGAATTGTAGAAACGAAAGTGAACTTAGCTGAATAGCGGAAACATAAAGAGGAATGATAAAGAAATATAAGTAGCTTCCTTTTCTAGAGAAGTTGAACTGGCAGGACATAAAACATTCAAGGAGCAGTAAAAGGAATCAAATCAAAATAAGATAAAAAGACCCATACAGTCATCATGTGAAATATAAATACTTTCAGACATAACAAAGCCAGGGTTTAATTACTAACCTTCACCATTGTGTCACGCATAAGGTCATACTCGAAACGTTTTAACTGAAGTTGAAGAACAGGAGGGAAGTCTATAAACAGGACTCCTTTCCTAGCATCCTGGAAATTGACATAAATAAAGGGTATAAGAA
>JANITW010000005.1:52766299-52779961 GCA_027564335.1 Erythroxylum williamsii
TTAAAGGGCTGCTTGCTACCTTTTCTTCTCTCCTATTCAGGGTTTAGTTGCGCACTAGGGTTTTGGATTTTCATTTTTAGTGCAAAATGACAGAAAATTCCCTAAGATCCATTAATTTTACATACATACCACTGTGGGGCTTGAATTGGAAAAAGCCCGGTCCAACTTGAACTAAACAGACAATTAAACCCTTAATCTTCTCCTTGATTCCGGAGTTTTTGAAGCTAGAAAGTGGTGACAGTGAGACGTGAGACGTGAGACGTGAGACGTGACGGAGGACCGGTTGCATTTGGTCCACGTGATTTGGTAACATATCTTCCCAAACCCTAGTGCCAGTTAAGCAGCTGGATGGACTTTATTAGAATTTAACTTCTTTGATAAGTGTAGATTAGAGAAAACACAACCTATCATTTTCTCTACCGTTACTATTGTCATCATTCGGCAAGGAAAGGTCTTAATCTGGCAGTTGTAAATTGAAGAACAGCTTGGCCTTAATTAAGAACCAAGGAGGTTTGGTTGATATTTGAGGTTCTTGACTTTTCATTCGACTCTGACATCTTTAGGTTGAAGAAGACACAACTTGGGATAATAGTTGAAACTGGGTTAGGAAGATGGGGCTGTACTAAACTAAATGGAACCCATAAGAGGTACAATAATGAAGGGGTAAATCCAGAGTTGGGTGACATCAAACAGATTTGAATGGTTTCGAGTACTCTTGTAATGTCTGGTCTAGTCTCTAACCGTATAAATAAAGTTCCAACCTCATACAGAACAAAGAAAAATGTTAAGAATGGGGCATGGAAGCAAAAACATTAAGATTCAAACAACAGGACTGCCGTTATTTGCTGGAAGACTTGTCGTGTGAATGGTATGGAAAGCACAGGCACTCGGACGCAAGTTTCTTCATTCAGGCTAAGCACGTTCAAAAATTTATGACAATGTACATGAAATATAAAATGTAATATAGCTCGTCGGAGAGAAAAAAGAGAGGAGGAAATGACTTACGTGAATGAGCCATTAATTGCAAATCTTAATTGTGCACTCATATTTTCATCTTTTTTTAAAAAAATACTTGCTCTTCTGTAAATCAGTATTTCAGAGGTAGATGCAAACAGAGATTGAAACTTACTTGTCTTCCATTTATGTTTAAACAAAACAAGACAGTAATCAAAGCACATATTGGCTGCAATAGAAGGTACAATCATGTAAATTGTCTTCGGCAAACTGTTCTCCCAAGACCTCGCAATTTTAGCTGGGGGAACACCCTCTCGAACTCCCAATTCTTCCTTTTTCTTCCGGCTTGCCCTTTTTACACGATGTACGAGGATATCCTATATGAGAAGCTAGGATTTTCATTTACGTGTAGAATGCCAACATTAAGCCCAAAAGTACCCTCTTGGCTTTTCCAACTTGGAAGTAGTCGAGTTTTTGGAATTCCTCACATGTCCACCAAAATTAACAGACAGTCCGCCCATAGCAAATCGAGGCAATGTAGAGATTTTTGGACCACTTTTCCTGCAAAAGGAACATACAGCAAATGAACAATCAGATCTTTGAATGCAAGGTGCTTGATTTTGTTAAATCAGGAGATCAGCAATAACCACATGTGCATTAGACTCCTTGCTCACCATTTAGATTCCCTTCTAAGTTGCAAAATTCTGATTGTATTGAAGTTGAATTTTACAACTACTTTGGACAGTAGATGAGAAAATAAAGTACCTTTACATGGGTGCTAGGAAAGGCAGATGTCCGTAGAGTTTCCTGAGTTTCATCAACCATTTTCCGTCTTGGTATGCTAAGAATGAATGCAGCTTGATCTGGAGTGGCAGCCATAGATGTAATCCTGTAACCATTCTCCCATCGCCGATGTATTCCCTCACTTGGGTACAAAAAATCAAGCTCCACAACCTTGTAGCAACAATAAATTAACAGGCCGGAAATCAGATCTTAATCAAGTAGACTGTGAACACTATATGCAAGGGTAAGAAAAGACAATAATTAATTAGAGCACCAAATATTACCTGATCAGAATATCCAGCATTCCTGGACATAACAACACCCCAGCGAGTGCCAGCAGTTGTCATGGATGTAACATGAAAACCTTCTTTCCACTTTTTATTTATCCACTTAAATGGAAATGATTCACTCACTTTGTACGACTGTTGCGTGTAAGGGGTCCCTGTACAGTGACAAAATTTCAGAAATTACTTGATTACAATTAGTCCAACTAATTATTTCAGTTGGTTGATCCTTTTACTAGCCGCACAGTACATGCACAAAATTTAGAAAAGAACCTAAAACAAAAAAATGATAAAGGAAGGACAATGTTTGTTCATTCCCTAATTAGAAGTTCTCCAGGAAAATTATTTTCAAGTTAACAACACAACTCCAAATTATGTTAGTCATGCTACTTGGATAGATAGTGGAACTGTTAATTACCAAAAAAAAAAAACAAAAGATAGTGGAACTGCCACAAAGTTCGTGATAAGTTCAAATATATAATGCAACAACTGTTATGCAAATCAACAAAATATACGATGTGCTATATCACCTATAATATGAAATTGCTCTACCTTTTGACCTTGTAACATGATTACCCTGGAGAAAGAATGGTAAAATAGTAGAATCCATTCTCGTAGCAAGTATTCTATGTATGCTAAAATTATGAACAAAATTACAAAGCCGTAACTTAAAAAATTGCAGAATAAATGCAAGCATTGCACAAAATTCTATGAACACAATGATTGACTTGATTAGTGTAAGCATCCTCGTCAATATGAAGGCCTAGCTCATAAGAGCCAAAACTGAACCAAGATGAAACCAACAAAAGCTATCCTCAAATGAAATCTTAGGAAAGCCATTTAACTTCAGATAAAAGAATAGATTCACATCAACTTCCCTTGTCACTTCCACAATTTAAACAGAATAGCCAATCTATGTTACACATATACCAACAAATTAATATTTCCTACAAGGCTACACCAGTGTTTTTACATCTACAATGTTTATGGACTCAAATCCTAGAAGCAAATTATTTAAAATGAGCGAAAAATTCCCCGACACGAGAAAAATACAAAGAAAATAAATAGCAAAGTCAAACCTTGAATTAAGGAGTTTGTGTCCAACCACAGCATACAATAAATTACAAAGCAGGACATTATGTATTTAGGACAAACGGATTACTGACCCTTTGACATGACAACCAATGAACTGCCATTATTTGCACCAGCAATGGAACTGATATAAAAATTCTTTTCCCATTGTTCCATAATCCAATCCTGACAAGAAATAGACATAAAAATGCTCAACACTTGCTTTCACTGCTGATCAAGCTGAAGATGATAGAGAGAGAAGTTTTCAGATGACAACCTTGTGAAGGAATAAGGCTGACAAATCATAAACCTATGAAGAGAAACCAGTTCCAACATCCATGATTAGGGCCCATAGATTAGCTGTAGAGGCCACACAGCTAATAAATAATCCATCTTCATTACCCTTATCAACATGCTGTAGCAACCTTGCATCAGCTACATTGTAGTGATATCTGCAAATCCAAAAAAAAAAGCTCAGTTAACATTAAAGCAAAGAAAGCAAAAAACAACAATGAAGTGTGTCACTATCCTTGTTTCCTTTTGCATAACTCACTTGTTTCTATAGACCAATACATTATATGTCACTTCATTTTAGGCAATTGCAGAAAATGTTTCATAAAGACCCAAAAACTGGAACAACGTGAAAATATCATCTAATCACATCTCAAACACTAGGAAGAACAACTTATCAGAAGCAGTTTTACTAGGAATTTTTAAATAGGATTCATTGTTTTTGCAGTTGATATATATTTATTTGCCTCAAGCAAAGAGCATGTGTAATCTTCAAACTGAGACCAGTACACTTTTTAACTATACTCCCGATAATTAAACATATAATGAACTCGCCAAGGGCTGCTCTCTGCATACTTTCAAGTGCTTAAAAGCAATCTTTTGAAGTAACAGCTACAAACTGAACCCAAACATAAAACAAGTAATATGCCCTATAAGATCCTAATGGAATGGAATGCTTGCTAAGAGAAACAAACTCAAATATTAAACAAGTTCAATTCATTTTGCAAACTTCAATGATTTGAAAGCATACACAGGATATTATAGGACATAAGTATATGAAAGACTAGAATAGAAAAACAAGATACCTCTGCTTCATGGGCCAACATGCATTGTAGACACAAATCCACTGTGTAGCAGGACTACCTAACCTTATTTTTTTCTTTGGTTGCTCGTCATCTTCCAGATTTACGAGCAATCTTCCACATTTTTCGCCCACCTGTATCCACATAGATAACATTAGAATAGCAACTAAAATACCAAAACAACATTTCTAATTGAGAAGAGGTCAAACCAGAATTACTTTAAGAGCCCCATCAATTCTAATTGGCCTTAGTGGTGAGCATGGTTCAATAAGGCTTTCAAAAACAGATATCAGCTTGTAATAATTGGGCTGCTCATCAAACTTCATATTGCTAACAAGTTCAAGGAATTGTTTGAATGATGCAAGGCAGAAACAACGCATGTAAAATTTAACAGACACCGACACAGTGAACATAATTAATAAAGTTCATTAAGATGAAAATGTATGCTATAATATACTTCATAAAAAATTTGCCCGATAGCCTTGCCAAGGTAATCTTCCTTTTATAAGAAATATCAATGTGTATGCTAATGACTCAAGATCATCCCTCCGACTTCCAGTCCGGCCTAAATGGGCATGTACACTTGCATACCTTATAGTTCCCCTGCCAAAAGTGTTTGCTTAACCTTTAATTTCACAAGTAAAATAACGTGCTACATCTACAACAGTTGGGATCACCTAAGGATATTGCTACGAAATAATGCCAATTTACAGCAAATTTTACATATGATCAGCACATTCATAAAGGGAAATATCCACACACCTGAATACATCAGGTCGCTGATCATAATCAACATGTTGACCAGATGATGCATCTTTCCATCTAGAGGCTGCAAGAAACACGTGTCAGCTGTAAATTTAACCACATGGCAGAGAACACCAAACTCATAAACATATATCTAATTGAAAATGGTTCAAGTTGTCCTGGAAAAGATACATCACAAAGTAGGAAAAGCATCACGTAGTAACACAGAGAAAAGATAGCTTACCCAAACCAAGATCTATAAGATATAGTTTCTTATCGTCAGGGGTTCCAGGCTGACCAAGTAAAAAATTCTCTGGTTTCACATCTCCATGCACAAACCTTATCCCAACATCATAGCCATAGTCAACTTGATGTAATTGTATTGTAAAGAATGAGGATAGATATAAGAAAGTGAAATAACAAAGGTGGAAAAACTCTCACCCCTTTAAGTGAAGCTTTTCAAGAATCGATATTGCCTCCACAGCAATGCAGGCTACCATGTTTCGTAACATCTTGTCGTAGGTACTAAAAAATTAAAATATAGAAAGAAGAGCAACGAGAAAGATAGAGAGGGTGAAAGAAACATAAAGTGAGAGATTCTTACGATTGGCCTAGGAAGTTCCAAACATCCCAAAGACTCGGCCCAAGCATGTCCATTACCTAAAACGTCGATAAAGTCCTTGAGACATAAATAAAGCTAATTATTTGGAGCAAATTAACTTGAGCTTCCCAATTGTCAATGATGCAACTAGGATTTTATAAGCTAAAAGCATGCAGAATGGTAAAGAAAAAGTCAGAAACAACACTTGAGGCAATCCACGTAGAAAGACTTATTAGTTCTTTGTTTACCATCAATCAAAAAATTGATGCCAAAAAAATTGATGCCATTGCATGATTGACAGGAAGTATGAGTTTATCGATGCAGCTGCAAATATAAAAAGCTAAACTTGAATTGTTATTACTTCAAGCACCTAAAACGAAACTGAAAAGGAAATACTTCAACAGCTCCCAAATTTACCTATATCAAAATGATATCCACCAAACTCGTCAATATTGTGTTGCAAAAGACTATAAAGCAAGTTTTATTATTTTAAGACTAATTTAAAGCATGGATCACAAAGCGGTAGATTATAGGAATGGCTAATCTTTTACTCAATATTGTGCTGCGCAAGACTATGATGCAAGTTTTATTTTCCCAAGATGCAAGCTTCAGCAGTCTTAGCTCACTCCTATAAGTCTTGGTATATCTAATTCTCAACTTACCAACTTCCATTTTATAGGACGCATGTCATGAAGTGCCTCCAAACATCATAGGAATAACTTCTATTTTCATCAAATATACATAGGTTTGCATCAAGTTCTGTCATTTGCCTTTCCGAGGAATTTGTAATCATAAGAAAGAGCATTGATATCATAAGTACCGTAAGTATATTAAAATTTAACACATAGCAAGCCTATGCATCATTCACCTGTAATCATCATTCACCTGCAATGTAAGATCATTCACCTGTAATCCATTCTGTTCAGCATGATACTTATTATCATCCTCAAGCCGCTCCACCTCCACATACTTGTCAAAAGATGCATAAACATCCCGACAACCTTTTACATCAAGCTGAAGATCTACAATGACAAAAAATCACATGAGGCCAACAAGATGGATCTATAATAATTCAATTACAGTCAGTAAGCTTAAAGTATACCATAAAATGATTCCTTTCTTGTCGATTTATAATCCACATTGATACATTCAATATAATTCATGTGATGTCCTTCAAATAACTGCTGAATTGTGCCCTCAACAACAGTTCCCTGTACCAGGGAAAACAATGTCTTTAACAAACTACAGCAATGAATACTAAACCCCATTAAAAAAATACAGCTCATATACCTTCATTTTATCTTCAAGTTTCTCACAAAGAACTCTATTAAGTTCTTGCACATCATGCTGCATGAAAGAATCGTACGTGTCCCAACCAAAAGACTTTGTCAATTCTTTTGTTGCTACACTAGTATCACTGTATTGAAGTTTATAAAACAAACTCTGCAAAGCCAGAGGAATGCTCCCTGATGGCATATCATTCTCAGTTGTTGGCATATGATAGACCGCCTGTACTTAACATTGTCAGAAAGAAATTGTACTCAAACCAACTTACAATTACTATATACACCAACCTTTCTAAAGTAAGGAATATGATACAGCGTCTGAAGAAGTGAGTTCATATAACAAGTGGCTCCTTGGTTCTTAAGTCCAACATAACCAGTCTCCTTCTTTGAATCATGTGACCAATAATCAATAACCCTGCGAACTGCTACATCAGCTTCAACTACGCATGCGTCATTAACTAGGTATCCTCTACTTGGATCATACAACTCCCCTAGAGGCATGAATGAAGTGAAGCCCCAATCACTTTCACGTGCATTGAACTGGTGCTGTGTCTCTGCAGAAGTAATTGATAATGATCATAAACGACAACTTTTTTTTAACCAACATCAGAGACATGAATATACATTCATACTTTCTTCTATAGGAAAATTTTGACGGAATTCCCATGATGAAACATATCCACCTAAATGGCAAATCATGATGTTTTATAAAGACTTGGTCCAAAAGAAACTAAAAGGGATTCAAGACATCATCATTCTTCAGATAATGGATACACGTTTGACTTTGGTTAGCAACAAATTCTGTTTGCAACGAATTGAATGACAACAAAAACTCAGCTGTAAATGACTGCTGAAACGTCGTATGATAGAAACATATATTGCATATCAAGCGCACAACAGGCATGAAAAACAAGACTGGAATCAACAAATTATCAAAAATCGTTTTTACAAAATACATATTGTGAATCAAGATAAAGCAAAACCAGAATAGAGATATTCTCTTTGTTTGGAAGGGGAAATT
Source organism: Erythroxylum williamsii (assembly GCA_027564335.1). Lineage (NCBI taxonomy): Eukaryota > Viridiplantae > Streptophyta > Magnoliopsida > Malpighiales > Erythroxylaceae > Erythroxylum > Erythroxylum williamsii. The sequence goes on from JANITW010000005.1 coordinate 52,774,138, forward strand.
AGGTCCTATTTCCTCAAAACAGGGGAAATGAGATTCACACAGCCCAGCTAATAATGCATGCCATTTCCTTCCAAATCAATTCTCTATCTCATAGAAATCTTTCCTTAGAATTTGGATTGCTAGACAGAAGCCTCAGGCATGCCACAAATCCTATGCAACTGAAAGTTATTCTACTTCATCCACACCATCCACCTCTTAATGAACCTGTCAATTGGAAGATTTACCAAGTATAACGTGGTCACTCAACCATGCTCGAGATTGAGTAATTCTCAGGAATAATCTCTCCCTCAATGGGAGAAACTACCCATTGTGGATGTCGATCTATGCATCTCCTACTTTTCTCTAGTAATTCACATTCTTCTATTTTTGTAGACTATAATAATGAAAATTTCAACAAAGTTAATTAACATCCAACAAGAAGTGATATAGCACTTAATTACCATTGGAAATGAAAGAGAATCCACATTGCATTTAATAATAAGATTTTCTTCTTCTAAATTTGTCAAATGACAGGAAAAGAAAACCACTATGTAAAAAACATGCAATGGTTCTAACTAGGAACGAAACTTTTAAATTCACACCACATGAGCCCACAAGGCAACAAATCATTTCAAACAGATTCTATAACTTACAGTGTCAACTGTTAATTAACGCTATATTTTTGTTTAGCAGTAGTTAAGATACTCTGCAAGTTCAGTTTAACCCTGCCCCATTTACAAACCTAAGACTCTATTCATCCTTAAGAGACAGTGATATAGAAAGAGAACTCATTCGCACAAATAAGAATATATTCTGATATTTTATTTTTACATAATTTTTTCACCACTCCCTATATAGAATTGATAAATTTTCACTAGGGTTGGTATGTAGAAGATCATTTATTCTCTTAACCTTTGCATTTGACATTGTGCCCAAAACTATCGAGTTTCTTTTCTTTCCCTTTTGTCTTGAATTAAAAGTTCCATAGAAGGAACGATTCATAGTGTTACTCTGCACCACCTAAGTCAACACATTTTATACATTTTTAGTTTATCATGAACTCAAAGAACAAAGTAGACATAGCAGGAGTTGCTAAATATTCAAATCAAACAACCATCCCAAAGAATTGGCCATTCAATTCTTAATTTCCTTAAATCTAAATCCCAATTTTAATTACATGCCTCAACCTGAACTTCAAAGAAGTTTAGGTTCAGAGATGTAAAATATCATATAAACCACTAGCCAAACAATATAATCACTTGATATTTGATCATCTCACACAAAAGAAAGAGGCAGAGGTAGAAATCACAATAGTAATGATAATTATTATTCTACCACTATTATTATTATTACTACTATTACTGCTACTGCTACTAGATAAAGATAATCCTCTAAAAAGAATTGAAAAGCAAAAAGAATGAGTGCAAGTTCCCTTCAGCAACGCAAAGTAAAAAGGAGAAAATGTTCATGGTTTCAACTCCCAAAGACAGTTGGCAAAGTTTAGTGCGATAATGTTTAGGCAACCTTAATAAATGATGACTAAAGAATGGATGCAAACTGAAACAATTGTACTTCACAAATATCATCCTAATACCTTTCCGGATTGAGTATTTTTGGTGAATCTGATTGACAACCGATAAGCTGAACTGTGCATATCTGCTCCATCCATAAGGTAAAGTTGCAGAATCTGCAACATCTAGATACATTGACAAATGATCCACGTTGTTCCCCTTAGGGAAAATGAGTATCCTCCTAGCAATGTGAGACTCAAAGGTCAATCAAATGAAATGAATAAAATATATGCAGAGGATATAAAATATTAAAGATGTCAACATACCATTTATAGCCACCAACAACAAAAGTATCTGAGTAAAGTTTCTTGTTATTAAGCCTGGAAAAATTGTCAATTGTCCATGTAAACCTTGCTGAAGGTGGATCATCCAATGCCTGAGGGTCCACTGAATTCACATTCTCAGCTTGCGCTAGTAACATGATATAAATTTAGAAATTGATTAATGCTATTAAAAGAAATGCCTTAAAAATTGAAAATGAACACTCTAGAGCAATAACTGAGCAACTCAATAACTAAGACACCATAAATTGACAGTTCCGCGTTATCCAAACTTCAATTTCAGTAATTTCTCACAAAATTCCCTCCAATCAATCAATTAAGCTACCGAATCTAAAACTCCACTATGCCTCCTACAAAGAATAGTGAACATTACACAACAAGAGTAAAATAATCCTGAGCCTCACTCTCCACGCAATAAATTGTTCAGTATGAGCAAATGATTTAAATAGATATTACATTATAGTGAAGATGAGAGTGAGGGTTTCGATTTTCTTTTGGCAGTCGGAGAGTTCACTTGCATTTTATCGGGAAACGAACTGAAGAATGGAAAAGAAAGATACGAGTGCATACCTTCCATGGGCTGAGGACCCTCCACGAAGTCAGAATGGGGAACCAACATCTCATCGTCCTCTTGCTGCTGCTAAAAAAATGAAAATAAAACCAAACAAATCAGAAACAAAAATGAGAAGGGCTCGGATCTGCTGATGGAAACCCTAGCATAAAATTTGCTAGGGACACAAGAAAAAAAATTATGCTGAATCATACAGAGTAAAGCATCCAAATTTCACTGTCACAAAAGAAAAGAGATAGAGAGAAAGAGAGAGCGAGAGAGAGGCAGATAGCAGCCAATCATCTACACTATCAAAATCAAATCGAATTGAATCAGAACTCAAGCGACAAACACAAGCATAAACACAGAGATAAAGTGATAGGAAGCAGGGAGCAAGTTCCATGTGAAGTTTCGGAAAATTACATCAAGCGGCGGAGGAGTCATCAGAGTCATGGGCGGTGAGATCGGTGGCGGTCCAATCACGACCGGAGAGTTAACCGGAGGCTTGCCGGAGCAAAGTTTGAAGAGAGAAAGGGAGAGACGATGGGGAGAGTGCTGCGAGAGGAAGAGAAGAGAGAAGGGGAGGGGGGGGTTTGTTCGAGAAGGGGACAATTTGGGGATTTTGTTCTCAAAGTTTGGAGAAAAAGCTTTGTGGATCGATCATTGGAGGGTAAATGAGGGATATTAAAAGATTGAGATTTTTATCCCTGCAAGTAACTATTTTCCTTCTACAAAATAATAATGTGAAGCCAACAACAGTTGCTCTTTCTGGTGTTCCAATATCTACAATGTATCCATTCCAGATCTTATTTTTCAAATTTAGATTTCAGATTAACTTCTAGCCCTTCTCCTCCTCCTCTTTTCAATCCCCATTTCTTCTTACTTAATGAACTCAAAATGATTGAAAAGGAGTTTTTAAATTATATATAGCAAATAGAAATTCAAAATCAATTTAGTCTTAGTAATGGGCCAAATTGGACTTAGAAAGGCCCAAGTCCAAAAAGATCGAGCCCAGCCCAACCAAAAATTAGTATTTTTTAAAAAACCGACAAAACACATTGTTTTATATATAAATAAATGGATTCATGGAGGTCTTACTTTCAACTACACCAACCCTTTCATCGAGTCGACCATCCAGACCAGATTCAGCAGAACAGCCAGTTCGGGTTATCATCCTAACTAAACTCCTCACGTAACCTAATTCAGTACGTACGGCATGGCGTGGGTAACAAGTCTCCATTGCCTCAGAAATAATTTATCGTTACACACATAACATAAATATAGGTGACTAATGGTAAAAACAAATTCATAATTTCTGAGGTAATGCATGCGTGGAAGGTCCTTTACCGTGTTAGGCTGTAACGCAAAAACGAGCATCCTCTTAAAAGCTTCTAGAAGATACCATGGCTCTGGCATACAGAACGAGACTTTATGTAGTAAAATAGCCTTAAAAAATGTCTGTATTTACCGTAAGAATGGCGCAACGACAAGGTTGGAGAATGACTAAGTAGTCGTCCACGGGCAGAGTTACCGTGCTTCGTCGCTTTTGGTATGATACTCAAAAAGTCAGCACCTTGAATTTTCTATATTGTTCTTTCCTGGGTCCATGGCGTCTAAAGCACTCCAATGCTCCCCAATCCCACTTCTTTTTTATTAAAAAAAATAAAAATAAAATATTTGGGAATCCATGGACTTTTGAATTAAAAGAAAACAGTTGGCATTATTCTCTAATGACTTAATACAAAATTTGGTCAAGTAGTGTTTGTTAAATTGTTAATATAAATATATTTTATTTAGTTATTTTAAAAAACTTTTAATGTATTGAAATAATAAAAATATTAATAAAAATAAAATAGGAAATCCATGATAAAGTCTGAAACATATCCACTTCTTTTTTATGACATTTTAAAATTATTTTATTTTAATGTATTTTTTATACACATTTCTTGTAACAAAATCTAGATTCTTATTATTAATAAGAATAAATGTGCATGTACATGTACAAATAGTTTATATAGATTGGATATTTGACAAAAAATGTATTACATTTTTGTAAATGAAAAGGAAAAAAAGAAGACAAACATAAATTCAGTTTCGTTTACAAATGTGAGCTTAACAATGCTGATGTCACGAAAAAGGTCAAATATAAGTTTGTAGTATATCTATGTACACATATAAATGTACACTGCATGGCATTATGATACATAGAACTGAGTTTTAAAAAAACCAAACGGTTCAAGTTAGGACAAATAGATTAATAAAATGATACACCATGATTATAACATGCAAATTCCTCATTATTAGTTTTGTATGTTTCCACGAGTATCATCTCAATGCCCATTATTTTTTACCAAATAACAAATAACAAATAACCTCAGATAAATCATGCAGAAAGAGAAAAGCAAGGGTCACCGTCATTCTCATCTACATTGTCATCAACGCGAGGCGACTATCAAAGAGGCTCTAGGTTTGAGTCGATCGACGAACAACGAGGGACAGTGGGGGACAACTTGGCTCTAGATCTGAGACGCTGTCACTTTTTCCACATTCCACACTTTTCAGACACAGTTTCTAAGCCCTCGTCCAAAGCTTCAACTGAACTTCTCTGAGAAACACAGTGCAAGCATCCCTTAACACAGTTTCAAAAAGTGACAATAAAATACTCAAATTATAAAATATTTAATCTACAAGCCCTTTCTATCCATCTTCTATTCACATACACACAAAAATAAGAAGATGAGAAAATTATGGTATTTCATAAGTCACGGTGTGATCGGGCTGGTGTAATGAATGAGTGGGTCAATGCACCAAAGTCTTTTCTTTTGAAATATATGAACAGAGAGACGTCGGAGTAAAAGAAGAGTAGAAGAAGATACGTGTGATGGTAATCACGATATTCTCCATTAATCTATGCCCAGAACCAACAAGAATGCAAGAAGAATCGAAGACAAGAAGAACTGAAGTGTGTGATGGTGTCTGTGAGAGAGTGTCGAAGAAAGAAGAAAGTCACATTCCATAAACCTCTAACAGCTAAAGTCAAAAAGGCAGAATTGACTTAAGGGCGCATTAAACTGTTGTCTGAAGCAATAACTCAGTACACTGTCGTTTGCTGAACAGAAGGCTTGAGTGACTTAAACACTGCCGTATCATATTCACAAAGGACAGAAACAAAACGCAGCAGTAGAGTCGGAAGCAATTTAAAGGAGAGACTCAACATACAAAACGCACAGCATAAGGATATCTTTTAATGACTCACGTGATAGGCACATGAGGAGAGCAGACTCATCCAAGGCTTCACTGAAGGTCTTCATCTTCTCCGGCAATTATAAAAAGGCAACACAAGCTTCAGACTATCATCATCTGTCCATTAAAAATAGAAAAGGAGGGCATACCATGAACAGAATGGTAGCAACAACAGCTTGAACAAATTGATGGAGGAGAAA
>JANITW010000005.1:52804195-52816185 GCA_027564335.1 Erythroxylum williamsii
AGTCTAAATATTTTCTTATAATAACTTGTTTGATTTATTTATTTAATTTTCTTTTTTTCTTTTTGCATTTCTTTACTTATATTATCTTTTATTTTATTCTTTACCTTGTTATATATTTATTGTATTACTTTTTTATATTTTTATTTATAAATATTTTTATTTGTTGTTGTTGTTGTTGTTGTTGTTGTTGTTGTTGCTGGTGGTGATGGTGGTGGTGGTGGTGTTGTTGTTGCTGTTGTTGTTGTTGTTGTTGTTGTTGTTGTTGTTGTTGTTGATATATATTGTATGCAGGTTTATTGAAAATAACATCTCCACTAATTAAGAGTAAGATTGCGTACTGTTAGATATCTCCTGACCTCGTGTATCAGTAAAACTTTTATTAAGATGGTGTTGTTCTTGTTATGCTAAACTACAATTAAATCACTGTAAGTGACCAACAAATGTCTAATTTTTCTAATAACTCTCCATCATTGAACCACTTTCTCCTTCTTTTTTTTTTTTTATAACATTCTTTGATTAGTTTGAACTATAACCATTTAATGCTTCCATTTTGATGATAACATAATAATACTCTTAAGTCTATTAAAATATTCTACAAGCCTTTCCAATCTTATTTACTGGGTTATACTTCAAAGGAATATTACTCCATTATCATTTATTACACAAGAGGAAACTATAATGAAAAGTGAAAACAAAATAAAATGTATTCTTCACTGATATTTCTTTTAACGTTTCACTAAAATTTTTAATTTAAGTGTTTAAAGAAACTAAAATTTGGATTTTACCAAGAATACTTAGATAACAAAGGCACTTTCTTTCTTTCTTGGGCTGATTTTCTTGTACCATGTCTTTATTTCTCTATGGACATTATTCTCATAACACTATCAGTTGTTTTTTAGTTTATTGATTAAAATTTAACCTTTTAAATGTATTTGGTGAATGACTCATTAGTTAGGTTATTTAAACCCAATAAACTAATTTCTAAAAACTCCATAATAAGAAATTTTGGAGTTAGTTGTTTGTCTAATGATATTATTATCCTCTACTTTTGTTTTGCGTGTTTTCAAAGTTGTTTTTTGTATCATATAATTCTGTCGTGAAGTTTAGAAGAATATAATAAAAAGGTTAGTTAATTTTTTTAATATTTATTTAATTTTATAATATTAGTTTACATTTAAAAATTTTTGAACATAAAGAGTCACATCAAATTAACATTTTTAGTATATAAGTACTATGTATCATATCTCTGTCCTACTATAATTATAAAAATTTTAATTTATTAAATAATAAAATTGATACATATTATATGAAAAATACTAATATGATTTAACCCACTGCATCATTCATATTAATAGAGAATTTAACATTGGATCATCATCACCATGTTTTTTTTTATTAAAGTTATAAACTTAATTTTTGTAAAATTAAATATTTAAATCTAAATTATTATAAAAATATCTATAAAATAATAAGAAATATAACATTCATGCTTTTATAATTTTAAAAAAAAATCCTCATAAGTCATTTTACACATCAACAGCTAACATTAAATAATTAATTTTTTGTCCAAATTTTATTAATAAATAACTAAATAATATTGGTCAAATTAGTTTATGTAATCAACTATAGACTATCATTGATAAAATAAACTAACAACTAATATAATATGATGTTTACCGAACATAGCCTACGATGTTGCATTTTTTAGCTTTGGAAAAAGACGGAAAAAGGGAAAATAAAGAAAAAAGCGGCTTTCTTTTGGACACCGAAAAGTCTGTTGTTTAGAGCATGCTTGATCAGAAGGCAAATTGACAAGTGGCGGAATAGTAATCTGCCGCACTTTGAGACATATACTTTATTGAATTGTGGATGGAGAGCTGTCAATTTCTACGTATAGTACAGTACCATACTCAAAACCCATATGGATTTGAGTATACTGCGTATAAGTTAACCTTTATTGTCTCAACAGCTTGACAACACATCGAAAAGAACAAGATGACAGTTTGAAAAAAAATGGCTTGGCACAGAACAGACGATCACACTGAAACTGTGGAAGGACACTCAATTCACCCATCAAGCTCAAATGCTTTCCAAGAACGGTACAGTTATCTTGTTCGGCGAGACATAACAGATCTATGAAAATTAACTCTGACCCGGCTGCCAAAGTGCCAAAACGAATGGATAATGTGATAAAAGTAAGATACTAAGCAAAAGAAGTAGAATATGATTCAAAATTAGGCTGAACATATCAATTGCTTGCAAGTTATAATAAACATAATGTCAATTACCATTGTCAGGGACTTAGGAGGTAGAGAGTGCTTTATAGCCTTCCTTCTCAAGGGCTTTCGCCAAGGTGATATCGCCTGTTCTCACAATTTTTCCGTCCTCCTGGAGACCCAGTGGCACAAACAAGACAAAGACAACCCGTAAGGAGATAAAGAAACTAAATTTGGGCTAAACCTAAAGGAAATTTTTTAAGTAGTTCATTATACACTTCGTAATAACTGCAAAAATTAGACAACTGTTCATGCAACAAATTAGCAATCAAGTAGTTGAGCAATTGGATAATCAGTTCCCTTCACTAGAAGTTCAACGAGCAATTCAGTTTTACCCTTTCTCATTCCTAACCAATATGATGTTTCAAAAAGAAGTTGACAATTACTTGCTAATATAATCTCAAAATTCACTTTCCACTCTGCTCGGACAACATTACCCCATCAACTTCAGATCAGATGTAAATATTCAAGTGTTACATGATGTATGCGGACCTTATGTATAAAATTCAGGAGCAGATATTCTTAAACAAAACTAATTATTTAAATTTAGAGTGTAATTACTTAAAAAGAGAGATCTTTGTAAATTAGAGAGAGAAGAAACAGAGATACATTAGAACCAAAGGGCTGGTCTAAACACCCTAAAATTTATTTCCGTAAATTCAGTAGGATAACATCTATAAGGCCGTGATAGAACTCAGAGTAATAGACTAACTCAGATTTTACATAAAAATAAAACTTGCTACAAGCAGGAATGCAAGAACCTATCCTGACCACGAATATGGATAATTAAACCTGACCTATTAGGTACAATAGATGTAAAATTAAGTAAACATGTCATCATTGTCTGCTCTACCTTCCAGTTTTTAGAAGATTATTCATTAATAATTCCCAAAACTTCAAGTCTGGAATCACCATAATAGAACATGCAAAACAATTATACACTTCCAGAGGGACTAGAGAAATTCAAAACTTCTTTCAAGATGGTATCACCTTTCTCAAGCAATTCTTAATACCATGAGAAGCTAAGGAACAAAGTTATGGACGGATCGAAATTACCAAATGATTCAAGGTCCTATGTGCATAGAAGCTTGCTCTCAGACCTAGAATAGTAATAGCTATTGATCGCAACAAACATGGCCAACACTAGGACTTGATAAAATAAAACCAACAAATAGCTTGAAAATGTGGATTATTTCCATGATATGTAAACCTTGTAAGATAGAATTATAATTACCCAGACACTTACCATTATGTGAAGAGATGTGGGCTTGATGAATTCAAGAAGTCTTAGATAATGAGTAATCATCAGAACAGAATTCTTTGGCGTCAAGAGCCCATTCACTGCTTTGGCTACATCTTTGAGTGCATCGATATCTAAACCAGAATCAATTTCATCTAATATAGCCATGTCAGCACCCAAGACCTGCAAGACAGAGGATCAGATTATAATATGGAAGATGGGTTTAGCTTCCATAACAACAACAAAAAATTGCAGGGACTTCCTACAAAAATAAAATCCATTGATATATAGGCAATTGTTTTCTCTTTAATCTGATACAAGGATGACCAGAAAAGGAAAAAAAACTTGTACACTCAGATAACCAAAAGAAAATGTTTTTCTGACAAATATGCTATTTATAAAACATCTAATAAGCATGCTACTTATACAGATATACTTTTTTAGAACTATCTGCAATGAACATCAGTCTAAGTGCTTGAGAAGATAAAAGTAGCAATACCAGTTGTATTTTCAACTCCATGTCACTATCAATAGTGCTTGTGAAAATAAAGGTACAGGGAACAAATGATAACGAACTAGGACAATAGGGAATAACTTTTACAAATACAACAGTTTATCCATTCTCTTTGCAATGTTCTACACAGGCCTTAAACCAATACAGATATCACTCAATTAAAGATAGTCCCAGTTAGCACTTCAATGTAACACATAGAAAGCAAATAAACTGTTGTATAAGCTCTAACATTCAATGTCAACTACTGTTAAAAGGTCACTTACTACAACAGCTTTTCACCACATATTTTCTAGTCTGATGTACTAGAGAAGAATATATCTCTATCTTTCTAACATACAAACATGAAAGACACCACTTGTTGATAAGAGCATGCACACATCCAGACAGCCACACATATATACTCTCAAACATAACTGTAAAACACCAATAAAAGAAAAACATGACTGTGAAATAGTACCGCGAGTTGCAGGATCTCATTGCGCTTCCTTTCACCACCGCTAAATCCTTCATTAACATTTCTATTGAGAAAATCACTCTTCATGTTTATCAGCTCAAGTTTAGGAAACAGGTATGCATAAAACTGAAATAGGGAAAAGAAAAAAAAACAAATCTCAGCAGTTCAAACCAATAGCGCAATGCAAAAATTGTTTTGACATTAGTGGATAGAAAGGCCAGAAAAAAACCAAATATAGAACAGTCCTTGCCTATATAGCTCGATATATCCATACATATTATACATGTTACTAAAAATTCTACCTTTCAAAGTACATGAGCAAAATTTCCAGATTAGAACTCTTCGTCACAGAACCTAGAAGTGATTTCCCATTAAATACTGAAAAAGGGATTGAAGTTGGATATGGAAATAGTCTACTTAAATGATTGTTTGTCTCTTAAACGTCAACTGAGGATACTTGCAAGTCATGAGTGTGGCTCAAGATGGGCATGAAGTAAAGAAATATGTGCCTCAAAAACTACAGCCTGACGTTTGAAACAACAAAAATACCATTTTTAATTGAGTTTCTAATGTACCTCAATTGGTCCAAGCTCTGGTAGACCAAGCTTTCTTCTTCGAGCATTGTAAGCCATGTTAAGGAAGTCAATATTGTTAACACCTGGGATTTCTACTGGGGTCTGGAAGCTCATGAAAAGCCCAGCAAGAGACCTTTCCTCTGGCTCCATCTCGAGCAAGTTCTCTCCTTTAAACACCACGCTCCCTCCAGTCACCTCATAATCTGGGTGCCCAACAAGAACCTAAAAATGTGCACGCCCAAAATCACCCTCTCCATCAATAAGACAAATTCATATCTAAATTATCTATGATCATTGAGTTGATAGCATCATCCAAAACACCGTTTTCAGTAATACACACCTTCGACAAGGTGCTTTTCCCAGAACCGTTTTTTCCCATAATAGCATGAACCTAAAAAAAAAAACAAATAACGAATTACTCTTTGAGTCAGAACAAGCAGAATGAAGCTAAAAAGGTTTATGAGCATCGAACTGCGAACCTCTCCTTCATGAACAACTAAATTAACACCCTTAAGAATCTCCTGTCTTGACTCAGCAATGACGGCGGTCAAATCTTTGACCTCAAGCAGAGGCTTCTTCTCCGTTGAACTAGCACCGTCCACCGATTCAGCAGCAAAAAGCGTGGCGCTAACTGGATTAAGTTGCAGGCGGCGGAGGCGGCGGTTGGTGCGGGAACGGAGAGGGGCGCAAACATGATTAAAGAATCGAAAAGTGGAGGGTAAAAGGAAGAATTTAGAAACGGTATAAGGCGGATAGGAAGGAGATAGTGGTGGTAAAGTAGAAGTAGAGAGAGAGAGATTTGGAGCCATTGATGATGGGAAAAAGGAGAAGCGGTGAGAGGAGAGGACCGAGTGTGTAGAATGGAAGGTGCAGAAAATATATGTACAAATTTGAACAGGAAGAGAAAGAGAAATGAATATTGTTTAGGACAAAAACAGTCTAGGCTGAACGTGTTCGGTTTTTTTTCCCATTAAAAGATAGGATTAGGAACTCAGAAATTTAAATTAAATGATTCTGAACTAAAATTTTAGGAGCTTGCTATTATTATAAATTTGTAAAAATAATATTAACATTCAAAGTGTTGAGTTAGATAATTTATTAAGCTAAATGAATAGATTTTAGTTTAAAAATCTATTCATTTCTGTAATTTCAGAGCTCGGAAATTTAATTTTCTTCATAAAAAGATGAATATATTTAATGAATATAGTATTAGAATAAATGCAGCAACTTTAAGATGTCCCTTTGTTTCCAAAAATAAACTCCACACTATTTTTGTTCTAACAGTGGCTAGGACTCCTCCTCCCTTAACCAAAATCTTAGTTTGGAGTATTAGAAATGAAGCTGCACTCGTGAGGGAGAGTTTTGTTGCTCGTAAGGGTCTAACTCAGCTCAAATCCGAATTAGTTAATTATTCATGTGACATCGGATACCGGATAATTTATACACACAAAAAAAAAAAAACCATAGGACTTCACAATTGTGCAATAGTCAGTGACGTCCCTTTTTCTTTATTTTTGAAAAGTAAGACCGATGACGGCGATGAGCCCAAAAAAAACAGACCAATTAAATACTTGAACGTCCGCTTAAGTATTAGTTCCTTAAAAAGTAGAAGCGGCTCGGTTTCTCTACGCTATCTTCTGCTATAAGGCCCCTATTTTGCTACTTCTCTCTGTCTTTGGTTGTCATCAATTGGTGAGTGCACACCTTTTTTGGTTTCATTTTTTTACGTTCATGGGCAACGATAAAAAAACATGGAAAAGGAATTGGGTGCTAATATTCTCTTTGTTTATGTGAGATGTAATTTCTTCCTTGATCTGTCTTAACGCTCTCAACTTCCATGATTCCATCATAAATTTACTTTTCTCAAGTGGGAAAGTGATTAATGCATAACTGGAAGTGAAAGGGAAGACAGAATAGTAAATGTTACTGCCATACTATTCATATTTCAGGTTTATAAGTGAAAAATTAGGAACGGGTCGTTCTTATCATATTGGTTCTCAATTTGCCTGCTGAATTTGTACTAGAATATAATGGGTGGACTTTCATAGCGTAGTGAGCATGAGATAAGAGTGACGATGTCTGTATTCTCAATGTGGTTTTTCCGTTGATGGTTCTTTATGAGTTGCTTCAAATTTATTCTCTGCTTTTTCGTTTTTGGTCAATTCAACAAGAGATGAGTTGGTCCAAACAGAACAGAGATGGTATTTCACTTTACTTATTTGTCTTCTAATTTGGCAGGGTGAGCTAATTCAACTCTTATCTTCCTTACTTCATTAAGTTCAGCTTGAACCCTTTACCTGATCAGTTCGATGTCTGGTCTGGTATTTAAAACTTTGCCAAATGCCCCATGTGAGTTTAGTGGCTGAACCATAAGCAAATCTGCGATCCTCCCTAAGCAGCCTTCATTGGTATTCTCCATCGAAGTGAGAAGAAATCAAGTATTTTACCAATTGAAGTAGATGGCAAAGTTTTGTCAGCTCATCACCGCCTCCAATGTAAGCCATTCAATTCCCTTCTTCACTTTTCACTGATTTTCATGATTTACCAGAATCTAGCTTTTGTTTTGCTCCTACATTATTAAAGTTTGTTACCTTTTTTTGACTTGTTAGAAAGTCAAATTTGTAACCGACGCAGGAAAAGGGTCCTCGTAGAGCCTGCCTTACTTTTAGGGGATTAGTGGCTAAGTAAATCCACTAGTGTTGAATCGTTAACTTGCAATTTTGTTGAAGAATCAAGAATTAGATTGGAATAATCAATGGGAAGAAAAAGGTTTTGCTTCTTCTTTCTGGGGGCATTTCTTCTTTCTGGGGGCATTTCAGTACAGGGGTTAATCTTCTTTTGCATATTTTTCCTTTTCTTAGTTCCTAATATTTTCTATTGTTATATCCTAAATTAATTTATATATCTTGGGCCTCCTTTTTTCCTTTTAGTTCTTATGCTTTATATCGGCATGCCAATGGTAATAATTGATGAATTTTTTAGGAGAATTTCCATTTTCTTTTCACATAATTCCATTGCTTTTGGAGTGTGAGTTGTTTGACTGTTTATCTTGTTTATGAGTTTCTAATAATTCATTTAGTGCTGATTCTCTTGTCATGCACTGTGAAAGTGCAATGCAATACTTTATTTTCTTATCATCCTCCTTTTTTTTCTTTTGTAAAAGTCATTTTGCAGGTTTTACTTGTAAAAATGTCCGATATACACTAAGAACTAAATGTTGATTGACAGCATCATTATCCACATAGGAATTCATTACAGTCGTAGAACAAACTCTGTATCATCACTTCGTTATGTTCTTCGAAACTTCTCCCTTTGGTCCATGAAAAAGGACCTTGACCTTGAGTATGCTCTGTCACGAAACCGGAGATGGATAGTTAATAATCAAATCAAGAATATTGTACTTCGATCTCCAAATCAGGCGGTACCTGTTAAATATCTCCAGAAAAAGTTCAAGACTCTTGATCTTCAGGGCAAAGCTATCAATTGGCTCAAGAAGTACCCTTGTTGCTTTGAGATCTATCTCCAGGATGATGAGTATTATACTCGATTAACAAAGAAGTTGATGTCTTTGGTGGAGGAGGAGGAATCTGTTAAAGAAATACAGGAACCTGTTTTTGTTGAAAAGTTGACAAAATTGTTGATGATGAGCGTGAATCAAAGGCTTAATGTTACAAAATTTAATGAGCTGAAGAGAAATTTTGGGTTTCCAGATGATTACGTGATTAGAATCCTACCTAAATATCCCGATATGTTTAGAATTGTTAACCATATTGGAAGAAGAAGTTCCATGGAGATTGAGCTATTGTCATGGAAACCAGAGCTGGCTGTATCTACTGTTGAATCCTCAGCACTGAAGCAGGGATCTAATCCTTGTTTCACATGTTCGTTGCCTTCAAGCTGGGTTAAATCATGGGAAAGGTTCTGTGAATTTAATTCCACTCCTTATATATCACCTTATGCTGATGCAAGAGGTTTGTTGGAAGGGTCAAAGGAAATGGAAAAGAGAACAGTAGGTTTAGTACACGAGTTGCTGTCACTGACATTGTGGAAGAAGGCGTCAATTTTGAAACTAGGTCACTTTAGTAGAGAATTCAATTTACCAGAGAAATTGAATGTGTTGTTACTTAAATATCCTGGTATATTCTATGTCTCAAATAGGTATCAAATTTACACTGTTCTTCTTAGAGAAGGATATAGTGGATCAGAATTGATTGACAAGGATCCACTAGTTGTTGTCAAGGATAAATTTGGGGAACTGATGCAGGAAGGGCTCCATGAATATAATCGTAGGCACTATTTACTTAATCAGGAAAAGAGGAGGAAGAAAGGCATTGTTTCTGTACAGTCGGCCAAACGGAAGGATAGGAGCATTGATACATCTGACCGAGAGGATAGTTATGATAAACAAGGAGGCCTCTTTGACCCTGAAGAAAGAAAAAGATTCTATAAAGTTCTTTTTGACGATGTTGCCCCTTAAATTATCAGGTATTAATCATCAGAGGAATTTACTTGCATCACTATTTGATACTTGCTTCACAATATGGCCCATGCATCCTTATGGATTTGTTGCTTTTATGGGGGTAAAGACCTTGGCATACACTTATAGCTAGCATTTGTTAATTATGTTGTCTTTGGTAATAATGCATGAAGGCATTAAGCTGGTTAAGGGCATCACTTTGACAAATTATTTCAAGTGGTTTGTTTTCCATTATGATTGATCATTTATTGCTGCCAATAACTGTTATCCACTAGTCATCAACTCTTCTTGCCATGAATTTGAAAGAGTTTCCTGGGATTAGGAATTTTGATGCTTGAAAATCGATTAGGACTTGGTTTGGTGAACATGTGAAGTATTAAAGTTTATGGATTAATTCCTTCCTCTGAATTGAACTCTTTGTTCCCATTTACCAATCATGTAAACGTCATCATTTTCTGGTGCATGCCTTGGGTTGATTGAATGGTAAGAGTGGAAGAAGTATGAATTGTAAAGTGGTAAACGTGACTTTGGTGTGGCACCATACTTCCTTTCTCCTGTCAAACCTTGAAGCTTCATATTTGACCTTATTAAAGGAATCTAGGAAGAAGTCTATGTACATTCATTACTTGAACTTGTTCCATCTTCACAACTATATTACTTGTAATATTGAATGAGGAGTTCTATCCAATATCCCTAAGGTATTACACAAAGAAGAAAAATGTTTCACTTGTTTGGAATAGCTTGTGCATTGGGTGCTCCACATGAGCAAGCTAAAGGAGAGAAGACATTTAGAAATCTTGCAATTTATACTTTGTTGTGTTTTACTCGGGATCTATTCTGTCTTGTTTTAGTTCCTTTACAGATGCCAAAACAAGGGAGTTCCTGCTGAGGAATTCTCGTGAGAAGCTTGAAAATGCTAATCCTTAAGGGCTAGGACCTTTCAAGCCTAATTCCTACTTTCCAATATTATAGTTTAATCTATCCAGTAGTATTTAGTTTCTTTGCAACTTATCTGTTTGTCAAGCTCTTGAGTTCGAACTAGAACTATGGTTTGCACAAACAGCGTTTGCCATCAGCGTTGCCATATTATGACTTGGTTTTCTGCATTTTAATTGTCCCCATCTTGAGCTGATGAAATCCGTATTTGCTTTTTCTTCGGTCTGTATTAGCTTTTTCTTTTGCAATGATGAATTTATAAGTTTCCGTCCTTTCTATAGAAAATAATTGTTTGCATATATATTTTTTCTCTTTATTGTCAATACCATTCCTTTTGATGCGCATGAATATCTATTGTGGCTTCAAATTTAGGTAAATGAGGTAGTTCTTTCACTGTCTGCACTTTTTATCAAAGTCAGAAGCTTAATGATGTAATTCGTTCTTACGTCTGCTTTACCGAGTGATGAAAAACTTCAGTACACGTTTTTAATTTCTGAAGGTGATGGTTGCAGCATTCCAGCACCTTTCGTAACTACATAAGGAATTATGGATGCTAAGTTTGAAATGAGTTGGGAGCTGGAAGCCCATAGTCTACTTAGATAGCCTATTAAATCAAGCATGCCACTGTTCTCCCCTGGCTCATTTTGCCGACCTACTCAACAAACGGAAGGAAATTGTAGGTATACAGCTTAGCTGTCGCACTGGAGGTTTTATCAGTATCATTATTTATTTTCAGGCAAAAATCTTTACCGGGTAGTAATGTATGGTGACTTGCATCGGATAAACAGATCCGCGGAAGCCATTAACTTTTATGCTGGAATTGAAGCAGTGAAGTGAACTTTAATTGATTTTTTTTTATATAAAGGGAAAAGAAAACAGCAAAGTTAAGTGAGTCGGAAAAAACAGATTCCCGACAGATCCTCAATGAGGAATCTATGGCACCCTAAGGGTGGTACATCAAAATAATTGACGCCAATGTCGTCTGGAACGGCATGGGCAGCGAGTCAGTCTGCACATCTGTTGCTCTCTCGGAAGATATGGCGATGAACAACAGGCTAGTTCTAGTGGAGGAGCTCTCGGATGCTCCTGACGAGAGGGATGCTCGACTGCGAACGGGAGGACACATAGGACAAGAGCTGGTGCACCTTCAACGAATCCATTTCTAGCTCGATCCGACAGAAGCCTAATCTCCAAGCGAAGGAGAGACCTGTATAGATTGCCCAGAGTTTTGCTGCCTGTGCTGGGCACCATCCAATGAGTTGGGAGAATCCACCTCGTCAATTGCCGTCATTGTCGCGGAGAATATCGCCTGCTTGAGATAGTAGTATTACATTAATTGATTTTTAATGTAGCGGCATTGACGAATCCTTAAAAAAAGATAAACCAGTACAATTTGAATTCCAATGGTAATTCAAAGCTTCAACTCGTATCAGAAAAGTACCTATAGCTCGAAATGATGGGTAAGTAGAGCAGAATGTCTTTGGGATAAGTAAGAGAAGAAAAAATGCAAAAACAGAA
>JANITW010000005.1:52816285-52832253 GCA_027564335.1 Erythroxylum williamsii
ACAAACGGAAGGAAATTGTAGGTATACAGCTTAGCTGTCGCACTGGAGGTTTTATCAGTATCATTATTTATTTTCAGTCAAAAATCTTTACCGGGTAGTAATGTATGGTGACTTGCATCGGATAAACCGATCCGCGGAAGCTATTAACTTTTATGCTGGAATTGAAGCGGTGAAGTGAACTTTAATTGATTTTTTTTATAAAGGGAAAAGGAACAACAAAGTTAAGTGAGTCGGGGAAAACAGATTTCCGACAAATCTTCAATGAGGAATTTATTGCACCCTAAGGGTGGTACATTAAAATAATTGGCGCCAATGTTGTCCGTAATGGCATTGGCGGCGAGCCAGTTCGCACATCTGTTGCTCTCTCGGAAGATATGGCGATGAACAACAGATCAGTTTCGGTGGAGGAACTCCCAGATACCCCTGACGAGAGGGATACTTGACTGCGAACGGGAGGACACATAGGACAAGAGCTTGTGCACTTCCAACGAATCCACTTTCAGCTCGATCCGACGGAAGCCCAATTTTCAAGTGAAGGAGAGACCTATGTAGATTGTCTAGAGTTTCGTTGCCCGTGTTGAGCACCATCCAATGAGCTGGGAGAATTTACCTCGCCAATTGTCGTGGAAAAGACCACCTGCTGAAGCCGCTAGATGAGTAGTATTACATTAAATGATTTTTAATGTAACGGCATTGACGAATCCTTAAAAAAAGATAAACCAGTACAATTTGAATTCCATTGGTAATTCAAAGCTTCAACTCGTATCAGAAAAGTATCTATAGCTCGAAATGATGGGTAAGTAGAGCAGAATGTCTTTGGGATAAGTAAGAGAAGAAAAAATGCAAAAACAGAAAGGCTTCTGTTGCAACTAACCATCAGCGGGTGACCAAACGCTCCACAATGTCCTCTCCTTTCAAGTTAAGCGTAACCTGATGTCCCGGGTCCGTGTATTGTGGGTTTTGTTGTAGGCAAGGCGATCTCATTATTAATATTTAAATTATGTTTTATAGAAAAATATTACCAGGCTAACGTTTGAATTTTATTCATACCATTTAGTTTTCTCGGTAGTTAATCAAAAATTAAAAAAAAAGATAATTATGAACAATTTTTTCTTTAACTTTTCAACAGTGAGTCGGGAGTCAAATGGAGGTCCAAACCTTTTTATCTTCTCTTACAGGCAGCAGTAAAAACAGCCCAAACAACACATACAGACAACGCAAGCACGCTTTCGGCTTTCCCCCAACTTTCTCTCTCTTTGTTTCTCTTCGTCACCAACTCTTCTCGATTCTTTCCTCTTCCTTCTTCTTCTTCTTCTTTCATACAAACAAACCAACGCTAGAAAACCCTTTACTCAACTTGAATTTTGGAATTGGATCTGTGAATCTCACAAGCTTGTGGATGTTGTAATGGCATCGGCTGCGAAAACGAGTGGTCGGTCTCGAGGAGTCAAGGAAAATGGAGTCAAAGTGGAGGAAGGTCTCAATGTTTTCAAGTCCGATAAGTTCGACCCCGACGCTTTTGTTCAATCCAAGTGTTCTCTCAACGACAAGGTTTCTTTGGCTTTTTCAATTTTATTTTCCCTCTGTTCAAGACAAAGTTTTATTATTTCCCTATTTGCAGGAAATAAGGCAATTGTGCTCTTATCTTATGGATTTGAAGAAAGCTTCTGCTGAAGAAATGCGTAAAAGTGTTTATGCTAACTACACTGCTTTCATACGGTAAACAACATATTTTCTCCAATTATTTTGTTCTGGTTGGTTTATAAAATGAAATGGCTACTGAAATTGAGGCACAACTTTTTTTATTGGTTGTGGTGTACATTTGTGATTTGCGCTTGTGTGTTAATTGCGTGACTTCGTCACATTTTAGTTGCAATTTTTGTCTGTCTGTGGCTCGTATGTATTCAGGCGCAGAATCTTAGGTATGACCTTAGAGTTTGGGATTTATAGTTGTTTTTGACTTCTTGTTTACAGGACGTCGAAGGAGATTTCAGATTTAGAAGGGGAACTTTCTTCAATCAGAAACCTGCTATCTACTCAGGCTACATTAATTCACAGTTTGGCAGAGGGAGTGCCAATTGATTCCCTCTCTGTTAAACCTTCTGGGAGCATTGAGGCAGACGGATCATTGATTACTGAAAATAGAGAATCTTCTGAACTTGAAAAATGGTCCGTGGAATTTCCTGATCTCCTTGATGTTTTGTTAGCTGAGAGAAGAGTGGATGAAGCCCTTGAAGCCCTTGATGAAGGAGAGCATCTAGTCTCTGACGCAAAAGAGAAAAAGCTTTTGAATCCTGATGTGCTTACATCCTTGGAGACATCTATCATGGAGCGCAGGAAAAAGTTGGGGGATCAACTTGCTGAAGCTGCCTGCCAACCTTCTACCCGTGGCAGTGAACTTCGTGCAGCTATATCAGCTCTTAAGAAGCTTGGTGATGGCCCTCGTGCTCATACTTTACTTCTCAATGCACATTACCAAAGATATCAGTATAACATGCAAAGCCTGCGCCCATCAAGTACATCATATGGAGGAGCATATACTGCTGCTCTATCACAGATAGTTTTCTCTGCTATTGCTCAAGCTGCTAGTGATTCATTGACAATCTTTGGCAAAGAACCAGCTTATGCTTCTGAGCTTGTGATGTGGGCTACAAGCCAAACGGAGACATTTGCTGTTCTTGTTAAAAGGCATGCATTAGCTTCATCAGCTGCTGCTGGAGGTTTACGAGCTGCTGCAGAATGCGTGCAAATAGCTTTGGGTCATTGCTCTTTGCTGGAAGCACGTGGCTTAGCACTTTGTCCTGTTCTTCTAAAACTCTTCCGGCCTAGTGTTGAACAGGCATTAGATGCTAATCTTAAGCGAATTGAAGAGAGCACTGCTGCTTTGGCCGCTGCTGATGATTGGTTGCTTACTTATACTCCTACAGGGACTCGACAGTCAATCCGTTCTTCTGTTACATCACTTATGAATACTTCAGGATATCAGCACAAACTTACAAGTAGTGCTCATCGGTTTAATGTAATGGTCCAGGTCAGCATTGATTGCTCTCTCTCCGTACATTAAATGCATTATCAAGTTGAAAAGAGAATTATACCCATTTAAGAGACTGTTTTGTCTCAGAGTTCTAGCTCTCATGCACGGATGGTTTCTATAAATTAAATTGGTTTCTGTTCTCTTTATCGATACTGACCAAGTAGACAATTTAACTTCCCTATTCCTGGCAAGAAAATGTGACCTGGTTAAGTGAAATTCTTCACATTCTTTTAGGCACTATATCACTGGCAAATGCTTATGGTTGACATAGTCCTTCCAAGTTAGGCTTGTGCTTCAATTATTTTGATTGTTTTTAGTTCTTTTTCTCTTTGTTGAGAAAATTTCAACAGAACAAGCATTGAAAGGTGCTTTCTGCTGGTCTCTCATCTTCTCATTCATACTGATGTGAAAGTCCTCTGTATTCAGTGTTTAATTTCTGTAAAGATACATTACCATTTATTAATCTTTGTGATGCTTCTCAGTTGAGTCATGCTTCATATGATGTATCTGGTTTCTAATTGATGTTGATTGATTCTTCTTTCATCTGGGTAATCATTTCTCCAGGATTTCTTTGAGGATGTAGGACCACTATTAAGTATGCAGTTAGGAGGGCAGACATTGGAAGGTTTGTTTCAAGTATTCAACTCGTATATCAACATGCTCATAAAAGCATTACCAGGTTCGATGGAAGAAGAAGCAAATTTAGAAGGTTTTGGAAGTAAAATTGTGAGAATGGCCGAGACTGAGGCCCAACAGATAGCATTGCTAGCCAATGCGTCATTACTAGCAGATGAACTATTGCCTCGTGCAGCCATGAAACTGTCTCTTGTAACTCAGGGTAATTATAAGGACGATCACCGAAGGCGACCTTTAGACAGACAAAATCGTCATCCTGAACAACGGGAATGGAGGAAACGACTCGTTAGCTCAATTGACAGATTAAAAGATACTTTCTGTCGACAGCATGCACTAGATCTCATTTTTACAGAGGATGGTGACAGCCATCTTACAGCAGAAATGTATATAAACATGGATGGCAATGCAGATGAGGTGGATTGGTTTCCATCACTAATATTTCAGGTACTTTCTATAGTTATTGATGCTCTAATAAACTACACTTCCCCGTTCCCTCAATGAGAGAGTGTGTGTGCTGTCTCTTTCTTTCTCACTCTATCTTCATGATAAATGTATAGAAATGTGATCCCTAGTGTCTCCATTGTTGTCTTGTCAATGCTTTAAATTGTCGATGATATAATCAATGATTTGTGGTTTGCATGGAAGAATCTGAATAGAAATGATTCGTAACTCGTTGAGCGTTATTATTAAATTTTCCTTTGTTCAAATTGGAAAAAGATTTGAAGCTTTTCTGGATGGCAATATCATTGTTCACCAAGAAGCAATTACTTGGGATCAGTTATTGACACTTTTACTGTTTACTTCTAACCCTCCATATGTATTGAAGGTCAGTTCTTGTTTTGTAATACATTTTATGGCTACATGTTCAATAAAACTTGATAACATGCATGACAAGGTGCATTTTTTGGAGCCATACACCTTTTTATTTGAAGACATCTTAAGTGCCACTAGATCAATAAGTTTCATTTATTCTTTGGTCATGGAGCCTGTTCATATTCTATTTCCTTCAAATTATGAATGTACAATCTTTGCTAGCTATATAAGGCCTTCCGTCCTGGAGTCGATGAAATCATTTATCAGGGTTTGGGGAAAAAAGATGTTATTACTAAGTGGTAGGAATTGATTGGTATCATTGTGTCAATGGATGCTTAAGTCAAATTAGGAAAACCATTTGTTGTGTCCCACAATTTAACATTGGTTTGAAGGTCTCAATGGGAGCAGGCAAACAGTTTCTAATGGATAAAGCTGTTAACCCCTACGTTGTTCATCTTTGGAGAACACAATCCTCTCGATCTTTTGAAAGCATGTGCCCTTGTTGTCAACTCATTGTTCCTTTGTGTAATACTACGCAAAGCTTGTTGCCAAAGATCCTCAACATTTGTCATTGATAAATGTCCTTTTATTTTTACCTTCATGGATATCTCCTCTGGTTTCTAAAACTCTCATAATGCTTACCTCTCTTCTTAGCAATCCTAGCGGTGGATGTTATCATGGTTAAACACACCACACCTTCTAGATAAGGATTTCAAACACTCATTTAAAAGACACATCTTCTAGATGAGGATTTTGATCACTAATTTAAAATTAGTAAGTATCCTTCCGTGTCTACCCAAGAAGTTATCTTTCATATGTCCATGTGACATTTAAAATTCCTAACAAATGCTGGAGAGAAGTTCACTCATTGCTTCCTAGAGGAAGCAGACATGAGCCACGAGATCTTTGACAATGAACATGAACACATTCCTTTTGATATGGAAGAATGTAAAGCTAGATAACTCTTAACTTCTGTCTGACATCAATCGATTATTCCATTTGAGATTCTTTTCCACCTTGGAAGGGATTAGACCCTAGGAGACGGGAAACGGGAATCAAACAGGATCCTGAGGTCCTGGGTGGGTTGCCTATTTCTCTTCCCCATTTTAGGTAGTTTTGAGATTGATACTTGTTGTTCAATAGTGATCCAAACTCTCCTGTAGTTGACATTTTCGTTTGAATATATCATTACATTTCATTATGAACAATATATTCAATTTTGCTTCGAGGTTGCCTATCACTGGAGCTATCCCCTTTTCCCATTTGATGTTGTTTTGAGATAGATATTTGTTGTTCAATAGAGATCCAAATTGTTCTGCTGTTGGGATTTTCTTTTGTAGATATCATCACTTTTCATTATAGTGAAAATATTCAGTTTTGCTTTGAAACAAGTCATGCTCCTTGTGTCGATATCTTTGAGTTTTTACTTGTACTTTTATCTGTTGATGCTGGAATGTGCTATGTAATAGTCTAGGATTGGGCTATTTCTTGACAATGAAATGGATTCACATGATTTATATCTCCACATATTTCTTTTGATTTCTTTGTCTCAGTTTATTCGTAAATAACATTTTACAATGTTCTTGTTTACATGACTTTCATAAAGCATTTGGAATGACGTGATGCCAAGTTTCAGCATTTTAGGTCTGGATATTACATATTGAATCACCTAAAAATGCAAATGTATATACACATGCATTAAAGACTACTAAATTTTCTTTCCTCGATCTCTCTTTGACAGCTAAAAATTGTCACTCTTTCTAAATGTGTTAAATACAGGAACTTTTTCTGAAACTGAACCGGATGGCTAGTATAGCGGCTGATATGTTTGTAGGCAGGGAACGATTTGCTACATTGCTGTTGATGAGGCTTACAGAAACAGTTATCTTATGGCTTTCAGAAGATCAAAGCTTTTGGGATGATATTGTGGATGGTCCAAGACCTCTAGGTCCTCTTGGTCTACGACAGGCACGCAAATCTTGCACTTCTTCTTCACAAGTTTAGTTTCTGAATTGGTTGCTAATCTGCAGCATTTTCTTGTATATTTTTCAGTTTTACTTGGATATGAAGTTTGTTTTGTGCTTTGCTTCCCAAGGACGCTATTTGTCAAGAAATTTGCATAGAGTTGTCAATGAGATCATTTCTAAAGCTATCGCAGCATTTTCAGCCACGGGGTTTGATCCAGATAGGTACGGATGCTAGTTTCTTTCTTTTCTTATGGTTACGAATTTACGGTAATTGTCCTCTGTGTGCCATTTAAATCTGCATGAACTTTGTTTGTACAATTTGAGGTTATGGTGGAATTTTGAGGTCAGTGAGATTTAGTCCACCCACTTCCAAAGCACGTGGAAATAGTTCCACTTCAATGTGATATAGTTGTGAAACTTTGGACGTCACATCATTATTGCGTGACCAATGGGAATGCCTAGGAATTTCAAAAGTTGTTAGAACTGTGAGTAAAAGATATAAAGCTCTCCAATAATTTCACCAATCCCATAGAAACTCCTTTCGACAATAAATTGTGAATTTTTATTTATTATCCAATTTTACGTATCTACTCTTTTAACCTGTATCACTATTTTTGTCACATTTGCATATGAATCCTATTAGAAACAGCTTCTCTCCTTTAGAGGAGTAAGGCTGCGTACTATCAGACCCTCCCAGACTCCGCTTCAATGCCGGACTTCGGGGGTATGATGATGATGATGATTATGATGATCCAATCTTACTAATAAGTAATATGGGAAAAATTTTAATATTTTATTTATAATTCATATTTTTTAAATATATAGAAATTGATTGATTTATATTTACTGTTAGTCAACATTTATTTATTGATTGTTTTTAGTCATATCAACTAATATTCTCGAAATCAATGTTGATTAATTTTCTTTTCGTATTAGCTTGTTGGATTTAGTGTTAGTGGTGATTAATTTTTTTTTATGTTTTATTAGTTAGTCATGGTTAGAGTTAATTAAAATTTGTCATTATCAGTTGTTAGACTTGGTGCTAATATGAAATAATTTTTTCTATTTCATGGATTCGTTGGACTTCGTAATGAATAGTTATGATTATTAATCAATTATTTATAATTTATTAATAATAAAATATCAAATTAATTATTAACATTAATTAAGTAAAAATGAGATATTGGTAAGCTTATTTACTAGTATTATTACGCAATATATAAAAATATATTGAAAATTTTAATTTATTATCATGTTATCATATATCAATATAGGAAGTTATTAATTAAACAAATTAACATCTTATATTACACACTTATTTACTTTTTAATATTAGTGATAAAATGTTAATATCATAAATAAATAAAGTAATGAAAATTTTTACAATTTTATTTATTAATAGTAAAAATCAATAAAACTAATTAGTAATTATTTATAATACTATGAATTATAGATAAAATATGAGAAAATTTTCATCTTATTTAGTATCATAATAAATAAAAATTTTATTTAAGGACTTAATTTATTATAAAATATTAATAAACTAACTTGACCTATTAAAATTTTAATACCTTTTAATTTAAGTATTAATATATGAATACGATAAATTAATAAAATATAAGAATTTTTACTATTTCATTTATTAACAATGAAAATTAATTATTGCTTATTTATAAAAATATGAGTTGTAAATAAAATATGAGAAATTGATCATCTTATTTATCGGTAATAGTACATAATAAATAAAAATTTTGTGAAAATTTAAATTATTTATTAAACTAATAAATATGATAAGTTGATATGTATTAATAAAGTGATTTAATAATACATATTGTATACTATTATATTATTAATATAAATAATAGTTATTTAAATATGATAAATCAATAAATCAATATGTTGGATATATACTATCCCTGTGCTAACTCCTAATAAGTTTCTTGTGGTTTGCCAACTTCCAATCACACCCCTCTATGACGTGGTTGTTTACTTAAATAAAGTTTGCCACGTGTACTCCATTAACATTTTTAATAATATTAACGGAGAGTGTTTGAGGAAACTGAGGGTTTCTCACGAGATTTGTGAAATATAGGAGGTTTTGGTAGAATTGATGAAATCACATGGGAGATTGGTGTTTTTTACTCTTCATAACTAAAATTCTTTCACAACTATTAATGAAAATGGCCTATAGGAGAAAAGGGAATAAACTTGGGCTTGGATAATTAGGTATTGTGAAAACTAATTGCTATACAAAAATAGGCAGTTTCATTGTTAGATGAGGTGGCTTTATAGAGAAGGTAAAATTTCATTTCTGGGGTGGAGTTCATGTTTATCCAGTAACGAGAAGCTCTGGTTTCTCCTATTAATGTCTAATATCTGAAGAATCTAGTTCAATATTCAAGTGTCTGAAGAGCTGCAAGTCTGGAATTAGACGAGGGATAACGCAGGTCATGTTAAAGATGACATCTATAATAGTGGAGGTGCTGAATTCCCATCCTGATTCACAAATCAGATCACGTTTCTTGTTGATTAGTTATTGAAAATTATAAATTTTTCATCGTAAGTTACAAAAAAAGTCATTATGTATTTCCCTGTCGAAAAGTTAGATTCTGCCCTGATCCAATTGTTGCTAATTCATCTAATTCTGCCTGGTGTAAGAACAAATTTGTTGGTTATGGAGACGAGTGGTGCACTATAATCGTTAGAATGGACCATTACCATGATAACTCATCATCTTCATCATTTAGCTTGCAAATGTGTAATTAACATATGATATAATCCCGAGTGACGATTCACTTGAGCGCTGTTGTTCTATCTTACTGCACTGTTCCTTCGGGTGTCTGGTTATTTTTGATTTTCCTCTGGGATGAGTGGGGGCTCCTGGTCAGTGAATTGGTTTTGTTTACTTGATTGGATGCAGCAAATTGATAGGCATAAGTTCCTAGATATCTTAGAACATATAGAATTGAAGTATTTAGCTTTTTGTTGGCTGACATCTATGATTTTGGATGCCAGCGTACTGCCAGAAGATGACTGGTTCAACGACATTTGTCAAGAAGCCGTGGAAAGATTAAGTGGAAAGCCAAAAGCCATTGATGGGGATCGTGAACCTAACAGCCCAACAGCCTCTGTCTCAGCACAGTCAATTTCATCTGTCAGATCTCACGGGAGCTCCTGAGGGAATGTTTTAACTCCCTTGTAAAGTAGACTCTAAGCAGAATGCGTTATGGTTTGTAATCAGATTGCCACATTCTTTATTTTGTTCGTTTTCACCCCCCTCTTTCTTCCAGTTGTGTTACCTTTTTTTTTGTGGGTTGGGGTTTTATGCAAGGCAGAATTCTTTCTTGGACACTGATTTAGGATTTGAGCCTGTAAATGTTGATACTTTTATTTGATGCTGAATCAAAATGTATAATCATTTTTTGCCTATCATGGTGTTCTCTGTTCATTCTCTATTTTGGCGATCATTTTTTTTGGTTGATATTCAATTTATACAGGCAGCTATAACACTTCGTATTGGTGAGTCATGGTCGGTAGCGCGTGCCTTCGTATCTTTGGATTTCCTTCTCCCGAAGTTGAGAATTAGCCTTCCTTTGCGGTGGTCGTCCAGAGGAAGTATCGATCTACTTATGCACCATCCGCAATTTGGGTTCTTAAGATGGATTCATCCCTCTTGGAGACTACAATTAGAATCCATTTTCACTTGGTAAACGCACAAAATAGAATTTGTAGTTGCGGTCACGTTGTGAACCATTAATGATTTAACGGGGGGTTTTTTAGCAGTGGCGTGTTGAGCCATTAACAATGAGAAAACTTTCAACATCGATCCTGTTGATTCATTTAAATCTTAACAATAATAAAGGTCGAAGATACGAAACTCTATTATATACCACGGAGCTTTAAAAAAATTATTTAATCTTTAAATTTTTTTGACAATTATGTTATTTTTAATTTTTTAATTTTTTAATAATTTGATTAAAAATAATAAGCATTAGACGGAAACTAATCAAACGTTACTTACACAACAATCTAATTTAGTTCTTAAATTTAAACCAAATTAATTAAACTTAACGACTTGAAGTAATGATTTATTATAATTATTTTAAAATATTAATTTAATTCAAATTTAATTATTTTAAGCTGAATTTAAGAACTAAGCGTGGTTATTATATTTGTGATATTTAATTAATTCCCGCATGATGTTCATATTGTTTGTGTTTTATCATTATTTTTAACTAATGCCTGATTTTGTAGAGAATTAAAAATTAGGAATTTTTTTTGAAAATTTTCAAGATTAGGAATTTTTTTCTAAAGTTCATTAATATCACAGGTAGGTCAATGTCTTTTATAATTGTAATAAATACTTGTTGAGATTAAAGCTTGTTATATTCAAATTGCGCTGAGGAAAAATTAATGGAGAATCTAACTCGTGATTAAGAGGTCAAATTTAAGTTATAGGCTAAATGTGAAAATTCTCTAACGTTTTTTGCATCACTTTCCATCATAACATTTAGCAAATAGTATTATTTGTACCATGAAATTTACCTCCATTAACTTTTAGGTCGTTAGTTTTTCTAACTCAATTGTTGAAATTGAGGGATTCGGTTCATCTGGATAGCTCATGTGTGATTAAGGATGGTCGCCTAGCCTCCTTATGGTTTGACAAATGGTCTCCTAGGGGACCTATGATTAATGGGGGATTTTCTTCATGAGCTACTGATTCATTTCTTTTAAAAACTCGAATGTGCACCTTCATCGCAGGCTGTGAATGGAGATTTCCTAGAAGCCTCATCCAGTTTCAGCCCAATTATCCTCCCTCCCCTCAAGAGCCGGACATATTTTTCTGGAAAGGTATTCCCCTGGCACATCTCACAAATAGATCTATTTGTGATTTTGTCTGCAATCATCGCTCTTCAGTTCCTTGGTCCCCTAAGGTATGGAACAAGCACCTATTGCTGAAACATTCATTCATTTTCTAGTTAGCTATCCAGAACAAGTTGGCTACAGCGGACCGACTCTCTTACCTCCAGCTGAATACCAACTGCCCTATGTGTTTAAATCAGAGAGAATCTTGCAACCATCTATTTTTTGAATGCCCCTACAACAAGGCCATATGGGATTCTGTCACTGCTTCTTGTTATTGGACGCAACCAGGGACAACCATTCTGGAAATCACTAATGGTATTTCTGTTCACTCACCTATCCATCTTATCATACTGGGAGTTTGTATTTATAGATTATGGCAAGAACGCAACCATAGACGATTCAGGGATCAACCATCTACCAAAGAGTCGTTGCTTTTCCAGATTTTCTCGGACATAAGGGAGATCGTTATTACCAAAAAACTTCAACAACGATGCAGCTCATCTCTTTGCTCTTCTCTACGCATTTAAGGTTCTCTTCCTTTTTCATGATATTTGTGTAAGGTGGAATAGGCATCATCTCTATTAGATTCCCTCCAGCCACTGTTGAATTGTAGTTTTTTTTTTTTTTCCTCTTTGCGTAGGTAGCTTCTTGCTTTGAAATTTGGCCTATTCCTTGAACTCATTTTGTTTCTTTATTCATTTAATCTATTCTTCTTTTCAAAAAAAAAAAGAAATGCTACTATGTTACTGCCCCTTAACTTATTTCTCAGCATCAAAAGTTCCAGTCACGTGCTGCTTAGTTATAAGGGGTTACTTAATTAGTTAAAGTTACATTTTTGTACATGTAGATTATTGTTTGCTTATTCTTGTCTTTTAGCTTGTATATAAACACATGTTGTACACATTTTATGGGTAAGAAAAAGCATTCTGCGTTTCTTCTTTTAATATTCTCTGGATTCTTCTAATTTCAATTTGGTATCAGAGGTAGGAGAATCGGGATCTGCACAAGTAGGTGGATGAGATGGACCGAAACAGCGTTTAATAGCATAAGTGGCGTGATTTCATTTGAGGAGAACCCTAGTGTCTTTGACTTTTCTTTCAAACATTCTTTTCATTCAATTGATTTTGCTTTGTTTTCATTCTTGATGTCAATCAATTCGGGAACGAGTTCTTCGGTTCAAATCGATACAAATAATTCTATCTATTTGTATGCTTTTGATAATCCGAGTCACTGCTCCTTAATAAATTGTTCGATGGAAGTGGTTTTCACTTTTCAATCATGGAAGAGGTTTTTGAAGATTGCGCTTTCAGCAAGGAACAAATTAGGACTTATCGATGGTTTCGTTCCCAAACCAGATCAAGCAGATGAATCTTTCAGAAATTGGGAGAAAGTGAATGATATGGTAACTTCCTGGCTTCTGAATTTGGTTGAGAAAGATATAGCTGATAGTCTTTTGTATTGTAATAGTGCAAGAGAACTTTGGATTGAGTTAGAGAATCATTTTGAACAAAGTAATGGAACTCAATTGTTTCAACTTCAAAAAGAACTTATGTCAATTTCTCAAGGAGCTAGTAGTACTGCTGCATATTACACTCGTATAAAAGATTTGAGATGAGCCGCTTAGTTTTTGTGTTATACCACCTTGTGCATGTGGAACTGCTTCACAAATAGCAAAATTCGAGCAGGATCAAAAACTGATTCAGTTTCTAATAGGATTGAATGAAAGCTATGTATAATTAGAAATCAAAGAAGCAATCAATTGTTTCTCTCTCTTCACCTGAAGCTGAATATGGAGCTTTTGAGCAAGACTATTGCAGAATTAGTATGGTTGAGTTGATTAATTCAAGAATTGTCTGTTTCAATTACTCTTCCCATCATTCTTCATACAGATAGTAAATCAGCTCTTCAATTAGCCAAAAATCTGGTACATCATGAAAGAACAAAACATATGGAGCTTGATTGCCATTTCATTTGTGAGAAGATCGCTAAAGGATTGAACTAGTAATATTTTGTCAAGATTTTTATTCAATGAACTATCTAAGCTTTCACCACTAATAGTTAGATGATAATTGATTTTTGAATTATAATTATAGTTAACGTGTCTTGAATCTATTCTTAATTACTTAATTAATTTTGTTTCATATTGCTGAATATGACTTATAACTGAACTTGTTTATTTTCTTATGCTCGTCAATCCAATTCCACTTGCCGCTTGAAACAGACTCCTTACATATAGAGAAAGTGGCACACCTCTTGTTGCATTTATGTTCATGCAAATGATGGCTTTGGATCATGACTGTCATGGTAAATCTGAGTTTTTGTATCAGGAGACAGCGATGGAGGTCAGCGTTATCAGGTGAAAGAGAGCATTTGGAATCCCACGTCAACCCACACTCTGCGCATTCATAATAATTAGGAATTGTTGTGATATCCCTGCAACCATCACAAGTATGTTCTTATAATTAAAAGATGATGGTGATTCAGAATCATATTTGCGTTAAATTGCGTTCATCGATCCTAGTACACTTCTGTGAAATCAAATTGCAATATGTAAACAACGCCTACGACGAACATCAACAACAAAGGAATGGCAAATATAGCACAGATTGATGAGCTCCAAAAAAAACTCAATTTCCCAGCGGATCACGGCTACCTCATCATGATCGGACCCGATTAAAGGAAGCAGCTTCTTTCTGAACTAGATGGTTGATACTTTATATAGCATCAGACAAAATCATATATTGTTTTCTAAGCAAATATGTGTAAAATGAATCAGAGCATCAACATCCTCTTTGCAAGTCACGATATCACCGTCGCCTGATACAAAAACTTCGATTTCCCATGACTCTCATGATCATAAGCTCTTCCTTTCCAATTTCAATAAGGAAATGATTTCGGATTACGAATGGAATCGTAATTGCAAGCTGTGCGACAAGGAACTATCGGATCTAACATATGGTTGCTTTCACTGTCGATTCTACCTTCATAAGAGATGCCTAGAAATTACCCAACAAGAATGTTTAATACTCCCTATTCACTCGCATCACCCACTTTCTATTGAATATCGTCTTGGGTTGTCCATTTGTGATCAGTGCAGAGATTTATGCGGATTGTCTTACGGAGGCTCTTTTATGGCAATTTGTAAAGAATGCGGCCTCAAATTTGATTACAAATGTGCTTTTGTTAGTGAAACCACTAATGACATGATTCAAAGATCAATTAAGGATGAGGTGAAGACCCAAATTAGGTATTTTGACCACGATCAACATATGCTAAGTTCCTTCAATCTTCGTGGTAACCATCTTCTACCTTGTGAAGGATGCGCATTGATGTTTTCAGGCCCAAGTTATGGCTGCCTTGAATGTGAAGTGTATTTGCATAAATCTTGCGCAGAACTGTCACGAATAATACAACACCCTTATCACCCTTTTCACAATCTTTTCCTCGAAAACTCTGAAGGATACTGTAGAGCATGTCCCAAACATGCAAAGTTGCTAAGGTGGCGGCATCGCAACCATGCAATGTCGCTGCGGTACCGATGTCATTTGTGTCCTTCCTTTTTGCTTGATCCCGAATGTGTCATCAATAATTTGGGGGTAATATCTGCACTCAAGAACAAAGAGTATCACCAACATGACATCTATTACTTTTTGTGGCGCCACATTCAGATGAGATATATGATTTAAAATTTGAATGCCACATCTGTAGGGAGAATTGGGAAGGAGCATTCTTCATTTGTTTGGAGTGCAACTCATATTTTCATATGGAATGCATTGGAATTCCAAAAGAAGTGAAGCATGATTCTCACTTACATCCTTTAATTCTCATGGATCCATTAACAGAGGATGAGATCGATGAATCTAAAGATCAATATTATTGTTATACTTGTGAGGAAAAGAGGAATCCAAGATATCATACGTATTCATGTCAACAATGTGCTAATACCGGTCATATTTTCACAGCTCACATTGAATGTGTATTATCAATCGAGGTAAACTTCATTTTTTTCTATTTTTTTAAGATCCTTGTCTTACTCAACTATTTCATCTTCTTTTTTGCTTGATGTAGTTAAACGAAACTGAGCATAACCACATGATAAGGGAAGATGATGAAGAAGATAGCCATGGAAAGTTTGCTGACTTGTGTAATCTTTCAATTAGTCCACGGTGTATGAAGCAACTCCTGGTAAGTATCTATAAACTACTACCATACTTTAATATGGTATGATAGACACAAAAACTTACCACTCATTTATATGACAAATTGAATAAAGAAAAAACGTAAATTCAATATAAATACGGAATATTAAACTACAACTTCATTCTAAACTACCAATAATATAGAAACAAATCTATTCGATATTTTTTTTAATTTTCACAAATCAATTCTTTTTTATATTGTTGTCTTTTAGTATTAAAATATGTTTTAAAATAATTTTCTACAATATCAATTTTTATTAAAGTGAAGTAATTAATTTAATAGATATAGTTTTGATACTTTATGAATTATTAAATTATAGTATAAAATAAATATATTAATTTTAAAATGTTTTATTAATTACAACACATGGATTTATAATATTATAGATTATAAAATAAAAAATGCCATATATAACTAAATAATATCATATTCAAGAAATCTTTTGATAAAAT
>JANITW010000005.1:52965556-52979177 GCA_027564335.1 Erythroxylum williamsii
CTTAGGCTCTTGATCACTTGATCTCTTAGCTATCACCTGAAGATGAGATGAAAAAGGGGGTGAGCTTGAAAGCTCGTGGGTAATAGTTTATAACGAAAAAATAAGCAAAACCTTTGAAAACATTTTACTTGTCATAGAAAATTTTCATTGAGTTTATAAAACACATGTTTCTTAAGTTTTCAGCCAAAATCCACAAATTACAAAACATGAATGCATCAAATTTGTTAACATAACATAAGTACATCAGAATGGTTTGGGTAAATTCATAAACATGATGAAATACACATTTTCACATAATGATTCTGTGTAGTCGTAAACTTGGCGTACTATCGTAATCTCACATAGTGGCTTTGCATAGACATAAACTTGAAAGAGTCCATAAAGGAGCTCCGTGTTACTAGAGGGTAGGCGGGAGAAGCCTTTAACTTGATTAGCGTGCATGGGACATTCTTGGATGGATTACACCAAACCCACATAACATTTAATTCATGCATTGAAAACTGTTTACCCAAATGGCACCTTCTTGGAAACTAGTTTTTCATGAACATGAGATATTTCAAAAAATATTTCCGACAACATGATTTTATAAACATGTATCTTTTCACAAAAATTCATTTTCAAAATTATTTCACAAATCATCAATACAATTCATATCTCAAACATATATCAAGTTCTCAATTCATTCAAAACATAATAAATGCAACATTGATGATGCAATTGAAATCATAAAACTTCTTTGATTCAAAGAAAATATTAGTAGTTTATTTACTCTATTATAAACATGTAACTACCTCGATTTCCTTGCTTAAAGATTTGCTCAAAAAGTCTCTACTCTTGCTTCTCTTACCTTTCTTGATTTCCTTCTACAATAACAAAAATTCCACTCAATAGGGTTTTCAATTGAAAATTTCACAAACCACAATCACTAAAATTGGTGCTAGAATATTTAAACTCATGTATTTTCTAATATCCATGAACTAAAATCCTTCTAAAAATCCAAAAGATTCAAAATGATCTTACCTTGATTCTCCACCAAATGAAAAGATCTTTAGCTTAGATGGAAGCTCTTTTCTTTCTATTCATTTTTCCTTTCTTGAACAATCTCAGAATCTCTTTTGAAGGCTAAGATAATTGAAACCCTAACTTGTTTTCTCTTCTTTCTCTCCTTCTCTTCTTCTCTTCGTAATTCTCTCTCTTCTTCATGACACTCTCTTTTCCTCTTCAATTCACGTTTTCCCCTTCTTAAAATAGCAAGCCATCATTTCTTCTTCCATTTCTACCATTAATGAGTCCAAAAAGTCCATCTTGCCCTTCCTTATAAGCTTAGGTTCTTTTAACCTTAAGTGTCTTGCCAAAAACATCCTTGAACATCCTTATAACCTTAACACTTTAATTCAATCATCCTATGTCATATAATCTTTCTAACATCAACATAATAATTAACTCCACAAACTTTCATAAAGACCTCATAATTAATGTAAACCATCCTTATTCATCAAGAAAAACTTAGGGGCCAATATAACTGCTACCTCTCCCCTCATACCTCCCTCGTTTGATATTAATTTTTAACCGTCACATGTATAATGGACCTTCAAATCTACATGCTCCTTATTCTGGGCCTAGTCAATTTACAAATGATTCAAAATTTCAACCTAACCCTAAGTATTCTTTAGCCCAACACCAAACCCAACATAATTCTCAAGCCAATTTCCACAATCATAAAGCCACCTACCCAATGTCAAATTTGTTGGAAATGGGGACATATTACTGTTTACTACCTTTTTGTATTCCGAATCTCAAAACCGCTCTACTGGATTTCACAACAATACCACAACCTTCACTGCCATGAATTTTCAATCTAATCCAGATCCCACTCCATTCAATCATAACATTATTACTGATTGGTTACAAGATACTGGTGCAATTGCTCACTTGACTCCACATCCCGATTTTGTAGAATTTGTCACACCATATGAAGGATCAAATCAAGTCATTATTGGTAACGGACACACTCTCCCAATTTCATCCACTGGTACTTTTAACCTTTCCCACTTCTTCCTGAAATCCTCATCTTCATGATATACTAATTATTCCGCACATTACTACAAATCTTTTATCTGTTGCAAAATTTGTCACTGACAATTCCTTTATTATTGAGTTTAATCCATCTGGTTATGTTGTGAAGGATCTCAAACCCCGATTTCGCTTCTTATGGGCCCCATTCATAACAAGCTCTATACCATGAAGATTCTATAGCACTTCACAAATCCTATTGCTCTCACTACTGCCTCCACTTCAATAAATTTATGGCATCAACATCTGAGTCATCCATGTCCTACTACATTATCTAGATTAGGTCCTATTTTGCATTTTAAAAACAATCTCAATCCATGTGCTTCTTGTCTTCAAGGCAAGAGTATTTGTCTTTCATTTCCTCTATCTTCCCGCATTACTGTCAAACCATTACAATTAATTCACTGTGATATTTAGGAATGTTCTTCGTCTCTTTCCCAGTCTGGTTATCACTATTTCATTATTTTTGTGGACAATTTTAGTCGATTTACTTGAATCTTTCCTCTCACTCACAAAAAATCATGGTCTAGTTTGTTTTCAATCCTTTAAAACCACTGCTGAAAATCAATTTTCCACTACCATCCAAACCTTTCAATGCAATAGAGCTCCTAAACTCACTAAGGGTGCCTTTGCTCGCTATCTTCTTTCTCATGGAATTACTCTTCGCATCTCTTGTCCCTATACACCCCAATAAAATGTCCTTATTGAACGAAAAATTTGTCATATCACTGAAACTGGTCTTACTCTTCTTATTTATGTCTCTCTTCCTAAATTCTTCTAGTATAAAGCATTTAACATTGTTGTTTATCTCATCAATCTCTTACTTACTCCTGTTCTTCACCACAAATCTCCTCATGAAGTCCATTGCTACACTCAACCTGACCTTACTCATCATTTTTGGTTGTGCATGTTTTCCTCATTTGGGCTCCACTCGTCCAGAAAAATTGACCCCTAAATCTATTCAATGTGTTTTTTCTTAGATATGCCTCTCACTATAAAGGCTATCGATGTTTTGATCCCATCGCCTCCAAACTTTATATTTCTTATCATGTCTAATTTATTGAACATCTTTTTCCCTACCATAAATTACCTGTGTTGTATTCCACCTCACTCTCCTCCTCTCCTTTTTCTTTACCTTTACCACTTCCACCTCTACCTTCTACTTCCTTTACCCACCTACCAAAAACACATCCTGGCCTCCTCCTCATCTGATGATCACTCATATCTAAGATAACACACGTACACCTCGCCATTTTTCTGATTATATCACTTACACTTTCACTACACCAAATACTAATCTGATCCCACCTCCTTTACTTAAGCCAACAAATTTCCTCACTAGCACCAAGCTATGCTTGAAGAGTTCGGCACCCTCCATCGTAATCACACATGGACTCTTGTTCCAACCCCACCAAACAAAAATATTGTTGGTTATAAATGGGTTTTTCATACTAAACGAAATCTCGATGGCTTTCTTGAGTGATATAAAGCTCGATTTGTTGCCAAAGGTTACCATCAAACTTTAGGAGATGATTACATTGCTACTTTCAATCTTGTTGTGAAACCCACCACTATTTGAATCATTATCACCTTGGCTATGTCCTACCATTGGCCTATTCGCCAACTTGATGATAATAATGCCTTTCTTTATGGTTACTTACATGAACTTGTTTACATGTCTCAACGTCCTGGCTTCATAGATTCTCACCATTCTTACTATGTTTGTAGGCTCCATAAAGCCCTGTATGGTCTTAAACAAGCCTCTTGAGCTTGGTTTCATCGTCTTAGTCAAAAACTTCTTAGACTACATTTTAAACCCTCAAAATCTGACACCTCTCTCTTTATTCATAAAACCAACTCTTATATAACTCTCTTCTTAGATTATGTGGATGATATTTTGGTAACTAATTCCTTACCCTCCTTCATCAACACTCTTATTCATGAACTTAACTTTGCCTTTTTCTATCAAAGACTTAAGGTCCTCTTCATCATTTTCTTAGCGTCGAAGCTCACACCACTTCTCAAGGTCTTCTTCTCACCCAAACCCAATACACAAAAGACCTTCTTCTTTGAACTGACTTTGAAAAATCTAAAGTAGTTCATACACCCATCAATCCATCTCTTCCCTTGTCTAAAAATCATGGTGTTCCTCTTTTTGATCCTACTAAATATCATAGCACTGTTGGTATACTTCAATACCTTTGTCTCACCTGTCCTGATATTCAGTTTATTGTCAATAAAGTTTTCCAATTTCTCCAGTGTCCTACTGACATTCATTGGCTTGCGATGAAACGGATTCTGCGATATCTCTGCTCCATACCCTTTATGGCATTCATTTAACCAAATCTTCCAACCTTTCTTTACAAGCCTATTGTGATACTAATTGGGTTAGTTGTCCTGAAGATCGACGATCTACATCTAGTTACTGTATCTTTCTAAGGCCTAATCTTATCTCTTGGAGTGCCAAGAAGCAACTAACTATTGCTCGCTTCAGTATTGAAGGTGAGTACTGCAGCATTGCTCTTATTTCTGCAGAGTTATGTTGGATTACTACTTTTATTAGAGAATTGGGACTTGTAAATCCTTCTCCTACCCTTTGGTGTGAATATCTAGATGCTACTTTCCTCACGTCAGATTTGATTTCTCATGCTCACACCAAGCACATTGAAATTGACATTCACTTTGTTTGTGATCTAGTAGCTAATAAAGCTTTACTCATTCGTCACATTTTGTCCTTTGCACAGATCGCTGATATTATGACCAAAGCTCTTGCCGCTTCATCATTTCAATGATTGAGAGACAAGCTCATGGTCGCATCCTCCCGTGAACTTGAGGGGGCCTAATAAGATCTTGGTATCTTAATTGTATATTACCATTATTTTCACATGTCAATATCTCTCATGTTGTAATTCTTATTTAGTCTTATCTTTAGTTTATTTCTACTTATCTAGTAATCATCAACACTGTATATAAAGCATCGTATCCTCTCTTAACCAATACAACAAAAACATAACCCTTTTTCTTACTCTTTCAGTCGGATGCGTGATTCTTGAACTGTTGTTACTATTTTGGTGATTGTTGGTTATTCTCTCATATTGTGTTGGTTTTGTTGCCATTCTTGGTTTGTGGTTCTCTCGTGGTGGAGTAGCATGGGCAAGTGCTCGTCCAAAGGCTTTGTCTTATATATTCCTAGTTTATCTGGTTTGTCTTTGGTTGGGTTGTTCAGTGTGTTAAATAAAGCCACACCACATCGTGTTCTTGCTAAACTTGTTGAGAGATCCAAAACCAAGCGTTTTGTGGCCTTCTTTGTGATTTTCACAAACTACCTAGGAAATGTTGAACAAAGGTTTATAGGCCTATGAAAGAGTCAACATACGAGCTACTTTTCCATAAGGCAATATGTTTTTCACCTTACGGTGAGTATTATCGCAATTTAAGAAGAGTCTAATTCATTTGTTTAGTCCCATGAGAATAGGTGCTTTCAAGCCTTTTAAACGTGAAATGAGTATAAAGATAGTTGAGGAGGTTAATGATTCCATCTCTAAAGTTGGTCAAGTTGAGGTTAGAAAGTTACTTCATTTTAGATCTCTGAACAATGTGATGATGATCGTATTCAGTAAAAGTTATGGGTTTAACAGTTATGCAGATGGTTTAGAGATTAAGAACTTGGTGAATGAAGGCTATAAGTTACATAAAGGCTATAAGTTACTAAGTATTTTTTGGTAGAAGCTACGGGTTTAACAGTTAGGAAGATGGTTTGCTTGAGAACTTGACCAATGAAGGCTATGAGTTAATAGGCATTTTCAATTGGAGCGATCACTTTCCTATTCTTGGGTTTCTTGACTTGCAAGGTGTGAGGAAGAGATATAACAACGTGGTCTCAACATCTTCATCAGAAAAATCATAAATCAACACAGAATAAGAAGGGTGTCTGAAACTTCAAAAGTTGATAGTACAACTAATTTTGTCAACGTATTACTTGATACGGAGAAAGATCAGATACTTAGTGACTTAGATATGATTATTGTGTTGCAAAACCAAATCGGGATCTGATCTCAACTGCAACAGAATAATCACAAAACTTTTTCATGACTTTTGATTTCTCGAAAACCAAGATTTATTTAATTATATAAAATGATTAACACAAATTATAATAAAGTCAAAACTTAATTCGTACCTTATTCTGAAACTTGATCTTTGTTTTGTCGTATCCCTCGAATTGTTCTCGAAACTGATCATTTTCAACTATCGTAGTCACACAAGTATCCGACCTCTAACAGTATCCATAGAACAGTTTGAGAGAACTCTGTAATTCTTACAGAGAGGGTTAAGCAAGAAGTGCTAGCTCCATAAAACTTAAGCTTATTTACAATAAGGTGTGGACGTTTTAGTAATTTAATTGAAATTAAATTCTAATTTTAATTAAAATTTAATTAGAATTACAAATAATTCTAATTAAATACCAATTATGCCCATATAAGATTCAATATCTCTTATTGATTCTTATTATTAAATATATCATATTTAATCATAAAGTTTCTCAAACTTTACAATCAAGTCCGACTTGATCAAATTAACTTTGTTCCTTTCAACCCATTCTATATGGGAGATCCATTAGGTTCCCAAATATGTTGCCAATGATTTTAAAATCTAATTTTAATTCATAATTAAAATTAGATAAATTAAAACTCCTTTTAATTTATCTTTAATTCTCCAATTAAATAATTTATAATCATATATCAAGATTGGCATCTAGCAACGCATTATGACCACTCAAATATTTAGGAATGTCAAAATGGTTTTGACTAACTTTTCGTGCATAATTTTCTCGTATAATTCAATCATTTCATCATATAATGTTCCGATTAGACATAGAGCATGGAATTAATGTCTACTCTATTTTGAGTCTAATCATATTAATTTTCTACCATTAACTATTAATTCAATTAATGACATTTGTAAACTATTTACAAAATATCATTTCACCTTGGCGAAGAATTTCTTGAATTAATACTAATCGAGATCAACGAAACATTCTCCTTAATTACTTTAGGGTGATGAATCCTATCTTAATCATTCAACTATTTTCATATATTTCATGTTACATCTAATGACTACCTATAATTAAATATATCATAAACAGTATCAAAACATAACAATCCTTATAAAAGATATGACCTTAACTCAAAGAATCACTTATGCAATTATCACAATGGAAATTCTATAAACATACAAATAATGTTATAAATGGATTTTTCATATCGGGTCTGTTCAATGAACTTGTTTTCTAGCAAGCACCTATACGTTTATTTAAGTATCTCTATACTCTAGCCTATGAGATCGACTACTTACTTCATAAGAAAAAACAAAACGTGTGCTAGTCTTTTTACGTTCTATTAATGTTCAATCTTAGTAGAACAATGACTAGGAACATTTAGAAATAATACATAAATGTAATATGAATCTCATAATTAATTATAGTCTCATTATAATTTTATTTGCAATGCACAATTATTCTATGAACTTTATCATATATATCTAAATATGTAGAAGATAAAGAATACCTTTAAATAATTTGTCACTAAATTACAACTAAAATAATTGACTGTAGCGCATAAGCCTGCCCCAAATAGGAAAGCCACTGATGTTCTCATCTGAGTCGACAGTGGCTAGCTTTGGTCGAGACAGTTACAAGAGTTGGTTATGGCGGGTGGGGCTAATTGTTTGTGTTTAAAGGAAAAAAGAAGAGGCGTGAGCTATTTTTATTAATCCAAAGAGACCAAAAGAACTTGCATGCCAAGAAAAGAATCACAAGTACATTTCCGATATTAATGTTTTATAGATTTTAATAAAGTAAAAAAGATTTTTTATTATGCGTCTTTTTGTTTTTTTAGAGTGTTAAGAGTGAGATATCATAAATAACATAACGAAGCAAAATAAGAACATGTCAAGAAAGGGTCTTAGGTGGTGCCCTTCCTATTCTTACCTCGAGTCAAGCTTGTGCATATGTAACATGCTACTATGTGTTGGAAAAATGATTCAAAAATATCTTAGAGGATAAATACATCTTTTATGTTGAGATTGATTCTGTTTGAAGTAGTCAAAAGTAGTAATCTGTAGTTAGACTTGATAAGATATGCTCAGAATAAAATCCCTTAAATATAGGAGTATCAGTAGTTTTTAGATGTTTTTTGTTTCTGCAGATGTATGACTTGCCTATATAAAGGCATTTTCAGTATGAATAAAGAATGATAGTATCGCATATTGTTCTGTTCTTCCTTATGTTCTGCTCTTCCTTATGTTCTGCACTTGCAGTTTCTAAAATCCAACAGTAGGAACACCCCTTTAGATACACGAGTCCAATCTAATTTTCATTATTCAAATGTAATTATTTTATTTTATTTTTTTTTTGGTGCACGCGGCATCTTCAGTTATTTTCCCTGGCTCAGTAGCTGCCTAATCACGCCATTGGGACAAGCACAAAACGACAGAGCCCGCAAATTCTCCGAACCCCCCCACCAAACTCCACCTAGCAGCCCTTATTCGCGTACAGGTCACGCGCATCTTCATTAAGATTTAAGAACCCAGCAAACGCTAACTTGTACTCATTCTTTTAGCCGAGAGAGACTGCGTGTGTGCTTGTCAAGTCTCTGACAATCGTCTCTCTTGCTTTTGTCTTTGACCCACGCCCAAACATGAGCTCACTTGCGCAGGTAAATTTTCATTCACCAGACAAATTTAGCCTGTTTAATCTGATACTTCGATGTTCTGTAATGACGAGTCCTTGTTTGGTGGATTTTAAGGGTTTCTCCAAGTCTCTTGCAATGACTATCTTGTCCGAGATCGGCGATAAGACATTTGTTGCCGCCGCGGTTAGTATTTCCAGCTTGAATCTTTTGTTTTTGTTTTTGTTTTTCCTGGGTGTAGGATTGAATCGACTTGGAAGAATGGATTTGATACAATTGTCTTTTGGTTCTCTCTCAAAAAGTTGCTGGAGCTGTTATGTGTGGTGTGTCGTTTAGTTTAGCATTCTTTCCCTTTTATTTAATTCAAAAGAGAGTCGTTTTTAAGAAAATAGTATTACGTTGAATTAACTTACCGAAAAGCAAAAGGAACACAAGAAAATAACAAAAGTGTTTATGGCGAATGCCCGTGCTCCTTTGGGCAAGTAGTCTTGAGAAATATTTTTTAAAAAAGTTGTTCATATTTCGATGAAGCCTTTTTCAATTGCTACGTAGCTAGCTGCCTCCTGCTAGACTGAGAAGGTTGGTTCTCTCAATTTCTAATCCCCTCGATGACCAATTCGAGCAACGACTTGTTTACCTAAGGTCTTTCCTGCTGTGTATTCATTGCCTTGTTTTCTTTTCTCGCAGTAAATGAATCCTTCCGACAATCCATTCTTCTTTATTTCTCGGTAAATGTTTGTACTTAGCCTGTTCAAACTCAGGCTTTACTTGTGATAATGAGAAGAAAATAACAAAATAGGGAAAAGCATAAGGATAGTCGATGTCTTGACAATTACTTTATTGTGGAGCTTAAATATATTATTTGTTCCGAGTTAGCTCTTGCAACTGTTTATTTTGGGATTGAAAAGGGAGAATCTTTCTACAACTGGAATACCCTACTGGTTTTGACACTACACCCACAGAAAGAGTATTATTGTTCAATATGTTATGTTGGGACTATGTTTAAAAATAGGAAAATTAAGTAGAAAGAAGATATGAAACGATGGGGATCAAGAGTTTTGTGTTCTCTAAATTAAACCGTCCATGAGAAAAAAGCCATTTCCCTGGTTGAACACTGCAAAGATTTAAATCTCTCATCCATTCTTTCAATACAGTTAATTTTGGGGCAAATATGTACCATTTAAGTTTTAAACATGTCAAATCATTGATGTTTGTGTCACAGAGATTGTACTATCATTCTTTATTATTGTTATCATGATTTTTACCGCTATGAAGTTTATTTCTGTGGATTTTGTTGCTTTTTCAAAGATCTTGGCAATGCGTCACCCAAGGAGGCTTGTTTTGTCAGGTTGCCTTGGTGCTTTGATCGTAAGTGTGATTTTGCTGCTTGTACTTGGTTTTCTGTTGACCAAATCCCCCTTTATCTGAGCTTACTTACCAATGGCGATACTTCTTTATGTCTAGGTGATGACTATCCTCTCCGCTGTTGTTGGATGGGTTGCTCCAAATCTGGTAAACACTCAAATTAATTCCTGGAAACTGTGTCAAAAAGATATAATACATTGCTTTATATTTAGGCAAACTTAGCGTCTTCAATATCAAAACAAAACAGCCCCTGGTTTTCCCATGCACCCTTCCTGCACCTAAATTTTCCTTTCCTTGTTTGGTGTATTTGAGGAAATTGCAGTTTTACTTGGATTTCCTTATAAGACGAGTGTCAGCATAATGGTGCAAAAAGAGCAAGTTGCTCAATATTCAAGGACTTCCATTAAAACTTTGAAACGAAATGTGTTGCATCCTTATAGCATCTTATAGATAGATGGTTACAGTTCATGATATTAAACGGATTAAGTTCTTTGACACCGCAACATGTCACAGACTTTACTGAGAGGTTAACACAATACTTAAATCAGATGTTGCGATTAATTTCTTTGGTTAAACAATCCTACTT
The DNA here is from genome assembly GCA_027564335.1 of Erythroxylum williamsii. Taxonomy (NCBI): domain Eukaryota; kingdom Viridiplantae; phylum Streptophyta; class Magnoliopsida; order Malpighiales; family Erythroxylaceae; genus Erythroxylum; species Erythroxylum williamsii. The sequence goes on from JANITW010000005.1 coordinate 52,976,267, forward strand.
CCTATTGCAGTATGTTTGGTGATTGATTTGATGGGGCATATAGTTTGTGCGAAAGGGATAAACCACTTGTAGGATCATGTTATCTCTTTTTCTTTTTTAACATTTTCAACTGAATTTTCTGTTATTAATTTATGCAGCTGTCACGAACATGGACTCATCACATAACAACGGCATTGTTTTTTGCGTTTGGGCTTTGGTCTTTGTGGGATGGGTTCAATGACAAAGGGTAACATTTTCCTTCTAATGCAATTGGTTTTCTTCTGCAGCTGCATCTGCATCTGCCTATATTAGCTTTGTTATTATTGAAACAAACTATTTTTATTTAACAGGGAGGCTGAAGAATTGGCTGAAGTTGAAGCAAAACTGGTTTGTGTATACTTGCACTGTACTCACAACTTAACGTGGAATCCAATCTCACATTGGCTTTCTCTTTGTTTGTTATTAGAATGCTGATTTTAAGGGCAACATTGGAACAACCAAAGAGGGTAACAAGGTGAGCTAGCAATGCTATGTAATCAACTTCACCTTGCTTTCAGCTCAGCCTGATTACTTCCTCTTTAGTAATTTTTGGTTCCTATAGTTGACCTGGAGTGGTACAAACAAAAATTGAAGTCAATTTTGGTAAAAGTGAATGATTTGCAGCATTACATGTGTGAAAATTAGTTGTGCTGATGTTACCTTGGCCCAGAAGTTGGAAATTCAGAAATTCTAAAAACTTTATGACTTCTTTTGAGCATTACAGAGGCTGAACCAATGCTTTGTTTTGCCATGTGCTCATATCAATGGAATCTGTTTATAGTTGTTGAGTGTGATAATATCACACAGATTGGAGCAAGCGAATAGTAAGCCTTGTGCAGGCCTCCTTCCTTAAAGTGCCTTTTAGGGTGAACTAAGGTCACATTGTATATGGCATCAGATTCAACTGTAGGCCCTGCACATGTCCATTCCTGTAAGCTTCACGTTTCAAAGTCACTCTCTAGGCCACCATCATATGTCCATTCTTGCAAACTTCACCCTCAAGAGTCACCCTACACGCTACTCGCGTATGTCTGATATCTGTTCTTGGGCATGAAGGTGTGGTAAGTTTGATAAATATCCCACATTAATTAGGAACAAGAGCATGACAAGTTTTAAGGTTCCTTTTAGGATGGACTCAGGCCTAGTTTTATCAACAGTGATCAGTATTGGAGTCTTTAAAATTTTGTAGTCTGGTGGATGCATAAAAAATTTTAATTCATTCATATTGGTGTTTGGTCCAGGTTTGATATGAACATTTTTTAAATTCTAACTGCTTTAGTATCTTCCAGGTGGATGATGATATGAAAAAGGAAAAGCGGCCACTGCTGGCTGAGTTTTTCTCACCAATATTCTTGAAGGTAAATATTACATGCGATGTAATACTTTCCAGGATTACCGTGGGCTAATCACTTTTGTCGTTCCTGTTCTGCAGGCATTTTCTATTACATTCTTTGGTGAATGGGGTGACAAGAGTCAGGTAAATATTGGGAAAGGACACTCAATATATATCAAAATCAAACTCATTTGTTGCTTATTTGCTACTCACATTCATAATTCTATTTCAGATTGCTACTATTGGTTTGGCTGCTGATGAGAATCCACTTGGTGTCGTCCTTGGAGGAGTCTTGTAAGTTATACTGCTGATTATTTCGTGCATGCATTTGGCTCTTCGCATGCTTCATTATCTAAACTACAATGTAGGTCCTTGTTGATCGTGTCTCCTTTTTTGCAGAGGACAGGCATTGTGTACTACTGCTGCTGTTCTTGGAGGGAAGAGCTTGGCATCTCAAATATCAGAGAGGATGGTAAATTTAGTGATCGTTTAGTGCTTAGACATGTCATGTACCAGTATGATGCTGAAATCATGTATTTCATGTTGCAGGTTGCACTCTCGGGTGGACTTCTTTTTATTGTTTTTGGTGTCCAGTCTTTCCTTTCATCGGTTGAATCATAAGGTTTCATGATTTAGTTACAGGTTAGTTGCTTCAACAAAATAAATGCCTTGTCTTGATCACGAGTTATTTGTTTCTTTTATTTTTATTTTTCATTGTATTAAATCATGACCAGTCAACTTGCTTCAAGATATTAAATTCAATTAGATGCATAAGTATGTTTGTTCACACATGAGTTTCACATATCACGGCTTTCGGAAGAATTGTGCCACATTATTAAAGTATTGCAGCTTATAAGAGGATGCCTAGAATACTTGGCAGAAGTGAGAGTTCTTGCACTTGGAAGAAGATCTGCTAGCCTTTACACACATAACTTGCAGCTACCCACAGCCATGCTTGTACAGTTTGGCATTAGAATTCTTTAGCATCTAGTCTCCGACAGTAAGTATTTGCAGTTATTTGGGTGCAGGAACTGAAAGTTATTAAAACTCGCAAAATGTGAGGATTGTCATTTATGAAGCCTGTACGATAATTTTCCAAAAGGAACTGCATAACTAGAAAGGGAGACAACATGGCAATGATTTGAAGCTATGCTGTGGTTTCCCATTTGATGGAACGGTTCACCTTAATTGTTGTCTATTCGATGGCATGCTAATTAGATTAACACGTTTTTGTTTTTATAATTATAATGGAGGTGGTGAGGTGTACTTGGTGCGCATAATGCACGCATGCCATTGCCAAATACTCAAACTATTGCCAATCCCAAATTGAATGTTAATAACTTATCTTAGGATTGCCTGATTTTTACTCAAAGTTTAAAAGTCTGGGAAATTACTTGTGTGGTTCTTTGTTTGGGACACGTTTGTTTCCTTCTTTTTTTTTTAAAATTTTAAATTTTTGGTTTTTGTTTTTAAATTATTAAAAAAATCTGTTTGTTTTGTATGTTTAAGTTTTATATTTCTGTTTTTGGTTTTAGTTTCTTATAGTTTTTAAAAATTGTG
>JANITW010000005.1:53081919-53093658 GCA_027564335.1 Erythroxylum williamsii
TGGAGTTTTTGGTGATTTGTGAAAGGTTTAAAGCTTAAATCAAGTAAGTTCCTACTTCTTTATGTTTTAAGTTGTTTAATTTGATCATGGAATCAAGTTATTAATTGTTTAGAAAGTTTTAAGTTTCGGATGATATAGGTTTTGAGGAAAATGTTGATTTTGACTTGGGTATTTGAAGAATAATTGGTTTTTGATGGATTTGAGGTTAGAAATAAGTCAGGTTTAGTGTCTTAAATTGATTGGAAGTGATTTTAATGGAATTGAATGGATTATATATCAGAAGATCTGGAAAATTCTGGGTTTCGGACGCAAATCTGGGATTGCACGTTGCGACGTGTGATGAACACGCCGCGGCGAGCCATCCCTTTCTTGCACATCGCGACGAACGTTTATTTCCACCCCGCGATGAGCAATTCATCTTCGCACGCCGCAACGAGCAGAAAGGCACGCCGCGACGAGCGTTTGTCTTTCGCACGTCGCGATGAGTGACGTCGCACGTCGCGACGAGCGTCAGAGGATATGCCGCGACGAGAGAAAAAGGTTACGTCATGACGTACGCAAGAAGTCTCGCCGCGGCGAGAGATCATGCGCCGCGGTGAGGGACCCCAATCTCCGAAGTTGAATTTAGTTGCTTATGTGATGAATTTTGAGGTTTAACATCTTTTGAGTTGGTCATTGAGTGATTGTGATTTTAAAGACTAAGAATTGTGAAATGATAAGAAGGAAACTCGGAATTGAATTCGATGGTTCTCAAAATCGGATGGCGATTGAATAGTGAATTTGATTTTGATTTAAAGATAATTCCTATGGATTTGAATTTGACTTGAGAGAATTCAGAACCTAGTCAATTGAATTATGGTATTAGGAATTGTTATGAATTTGAGTGATAAAGATCGAATTGGGAAGATTCGGGAATAGGATCGGGAATGTCATAACATGTATAGTACGTATCGCATTCGCTTCATATGCATTATTAAATATTGTAAATTATGCAATTAGTGATATTGGTATTATTATGATTGTTTAGAGGTTCACGTGGAGCGTCGATCCTCCGACGTAGCAGAGACTTCCCGGCAGTAGCTCGGAAGTTTAAAGGTGAGTAACCTAGTTGGTTCCTCAATCTCTGATTTGTTAAATGCTCTGTATGAACTATCTGTGAATATAATGGAATGATCTGTTTGACTTCGATGAATACTGTTGAGTAATATGTGTTATTGTGCAATTGCGAACGCATGCTAGGCATGATCGGAAATTGGTAATTAACGGTTGTGACTGGTGCAATCACTGACCAGAGCTATAAGCTCGACTACTGAAAGAGGGCCTAAGGCCAAGTAGGGAATAGTGCATACCCAGAGGGCTCTCCTATCCCTATTGCGCGAGGGCAGTAGTGCATACCCAGAGGGCTCTCCTACCCCTAAAACGCGATTACTGTTTAATGTGCCCGAAAATGGGACAGTACCGATGCCCAGTCACAACACTGAAATAAAATGAAAACGTCATGCATTAAGTACCTGATTGTGCTGTGACTTTGAAAATGGGTTAAATGCATATGTGTGATAATTGTTTAGTGAATTTATGATTGTTGTTCTGATTGTGTTTTTGTGTTGATCTATACGCAATTTTGCGTAATGTATGAATTGGGTGAACCATCGATGATGGTTTCTCATTGAGTTCATAAAAACTCACCGAACATTGCATTTATTTTTTAGGACAGCGATAGTAGACTCTTAGCTCCAGTTAGCGAGACTTTTCCTGCTGTGTGAGCGCTGGCAAGAGAAGTATGGCTCATAGGTCGGTCAGCTGGGATCTTTTGGGGGATGACTTAGTTAGGAGTTATTTTAGTTCCTTTTGGTTTTGTACCATATGTAATCATGACAAAATCGTGTATTTATGGTTTTTAAGAAATGTAATGAGAAGTAATTCGGTTTTAAAAATTTAGTGAAATTTGTCATTACAGTTTTATTATAATGATGCCATGTGGATTATAGAAATGATCGTTCGTAGTGCACCCTCATCGTAGGTTATGTATCGGAATGACCTACGAGCGTCGCGGTGCGTACCCTATGGTAAGAGGGCGCTACATCCATGGCCTAGGCGTAGCTCTCTCTTCTCCTTTTTTCTTTTTTTTCTCTCTCTTCCTTCCTTTCTCCAACAATGGTCGGCCATACCTTGGTCTCTCTTCTTCTTCTTTTTTTGTTTTTTCTATCTCACGGCTACTATCATGTTCACTTACCAAAAGAAGAAACTTGTGTCTTAATTCATGCTTTTTATACTCTTTAATGCTTTACACATGTCACTTTCTTATTGGTTATTTCTAATGATTCGTCACACATATGTCATTCTCTCACTGGTCATCTCTAATGACTTATCACTCACGCCATTTTGACTCTTATTTCTAATGATTCGTCACACATATGTCATTCTCTCATTGGTCATCTCTAATGACTTATCACTCACGCCATTTTGACTCATTTAGCTAGTAACATCATTTTATAACAAAGACCAAATTGCCCTTTAGTGAGTGTAATTCACCTACTAATAGAATTAAGGTCCGAAAATATTCAACAACTATCTTATCATCAAATTGACCATGAAATACTCTAATTAGGGTCAATACTTATTGATTGGATGTTTTTAAAAATTTTGAATTGGTTTAAAATCATCAATACCCATTATTTTCCAAAAAGGACATTTTAGTTCAATAATTTTGGATTACTCGAATTCTATTCAAACATTCTTCGTTTTGACCCATTTCAGTTCCTTGAGACTCCAATCCTAATTCTAGAGCTTTTCATCATATTTCAAAATTGTTTGGTAAGTTTTTTGGTTTCCTGGAAAAAAAAATTTAGATTGAATCTAAAAATCACTAAATGTCACCGAAATCATTTGGATTTCATTCAAAAGTGTCACTTAAATCTCCAAAGCACATTTAAAGGCTTTCAAAGCTAGTTTAGACTCAATTTGTAGCTTTTCAGAGTTTTCAGAAACTTTTTTAAAAATTTCTGGTTGAATCCAGAACCATCTCCGGTCTATCCGTGATCTCTATTATAACCTCAATAATACATTAAATGCTTAAATTACTCTGCTATACCATAAATAGGGCATACTCTATAAAATGCATGTACAACACAATTTATAGAACCATAATCAAAATAGCATATTACACTTTTCTATTATCAAACTAAGAAAATAAGAAGATAGTTTAATTAAAACAATAAAACTAAATTAATATTTTAACACAAAGATTAGATAACCATGTAAATTTCAAAATAATTGACCAAATCAAATAAACAATAACTAGGTTACAAATTACTTAAAGACTTCTTAAGCTATTAACTCTTTATCATATAATTTAATTAAAGATCATTGGACCATGGAAGTTCCTATTTTGTGTTGATATTTTTCTTCCATACTATCAACACCTAATACTAGGTTGATTAATTGAAATGTCTTTCTAATTAAAATCCCTAAGATTGCATTAATTGATTTGTGAATTTCATTATTTGGTTTAGCCATAATCTAGAGGATTTACGTTAAACTAGCTCTAGGTTTGCATACAAACTCCTTTTAATTATGGTAAATATATTTAAAATGATTACTCAATCTCAATTGCACTAAGCCATACATGATTCTATATTACGAACAAATTAATTCAAGGACTAATTAAAACATATAACTGAATCTCTGAGAATCAATAATCAAATTACATTAAATAAAAAATCAAATCATAAGGTACATCTAAGGGTTGATCCGACCTAATACAACCAAAGATTCAGAGAAAGAATTAAAAACATGAGAACTCATTGTATTCCCCTGTTCTCTAATCCAATCCACTAAAATTTGATAAAAATCTGCTCTTTATTAAATCTCTTACCCATCTCTGCTTCTTTGCCACTAAGGTTCATAATTATGTTTAGAACTTGAACTTTAGCTCTAACACTTTGACTCCCTTAATTAGCCTTTATAATTTTTTTATATTACAAAATTATGGTTTTTATAGTGAGTTGTGTGGTTGATCGTGTCCCTTAAAAACTCTTCAAAACTTAAAAGCACTATGTAGACACGTTTCTATAAGCTTACACTTGTTTATTACCTACATAGGCATGTCTATCTTCATATGGATGAATCAAACTTTTCGAAATTGTACATGCTCAAAAAGACTTACACGGTCCCTCACGTAGCCATATACATGAGTTACATAGGTGTATCCTTCATTAACACAAGTATATCCCTCTAAAATAGCTACAATTCTTTGGTTTTCTATCCTGATTTTGCCCTAGTTCTTCTCCTTTTGATAAATGAAGGCAATTGAGACCTAATAACACACTAAAAAAGTAAGTAGCAAAAAAAGTAAAAATTCTTAAATAATCAAACAAAATGGACTAATATAGAGCTAAAAACTTAGTCTATAAAGAATTTATCAAATTTCCCCATACTTAAGCTTTTGGTTGTCCTTAAGCAAATTCTAATCCAAATAATTAAACTTTAAAAACATCAATCCAGCTTTCACTTTTAAGCTATCCATCCACACCCTAAATCATCATATCCTATGAACCAAAATAAACTACAATTAGAATTTAGCTATCCTATAATAAACTATCATAAGCCAATATCAATAGCAATCTCATTGATAATAATTCTAAAATCAAAAACACAAAATTTCACGCCCTTAGAAAGGATTCAATCAATTCACTAAAAGTGTTCAGGGTGGAAAATATACAAACTCTTAAATCAATATGTAGGAGGATTCTTAGCCATAAGCTTGTAATAAAATCACATCACCACCACTAATAACTAAAATATAAGAAAAATTAAAAGGTCTTTCAAACAAGGTGTCACGAGGCTTAGATAAAGGCATGGAAAGAATAACAAAAAGGGTAATGTTGAAGGGAGTTTACATAAACAAGATTACACAAAACTTGGTTCTTTATAATATAGGTCCTTCAAGCAAAAATTGCATTGGCTCAAAAATTATTCTTCTCACTCTACAAGCTTTCTTTTCTTTTCTCTTTCTTCTTTCTTTTTTCAATTGATATGCTTGCAATAAATAATTTTCAACCAACTTTAGAGAGAATATAAAATTATAACAACAATAAAACACTTAAGAAGAAATAAATTTAACAATCACCATATACCGACAATCATAGGCTCATTGGAACTTCCTTTAAAATTCTTCAATGTAATCCAAGTTTTAAAAAATCAAGTAAATGCAAATCTTTAGGGGTTTAAAGAGGATGAAAAGTTTTCAAGAAAAATTAGGGTAATTGGCTATCAATGTGGCTATTATTAAAGAAAAGGCTAAGTCTCAAATTGGGCATTCTTAAAGGATAAAACATGGGAGATAAGAATCAAAGAAAAATAGTAAAACAAATGGTTAAATCTAAATTCATTTGTCATTTTAGTGCCTCTAATATAAAATTTTGGTCTCAACATAAATAATAAAGCAAATTTTAGAATCATGCTACTGTGCATGGTTAACACACAACAAAGAATAATAAAGCATAATATAGTGATATGTTGCTTAGGCTCAAAAGCTCACATTTAGGCTTCATGCGTGTAGATAATATGCAATTTTTATTCATATCAGTTATCTCAATAACTACTAAAATATGGCTTATAAAAGTAAGTCTAATCTAACTTTCAATCTTTTGCATACTAAGTTAACTTAATTGTTAATAATAACCTAAAACATTTTAGATAGATTTTAACTAAATTGGGATTTTAATTAATAATAATAAATATTATAATAAGCTTAAGAAATTTGAAATTTTTCTTTGAAATTTTCATTATAACTCATCCTTACATTTAAAATTGTACATTGTCCCAATGTACATAATAAAAGCACAAAAAATATAATATCAAAGAAATTAAAATGAGAAAGGAATATGTTTTGGTACTTCCCTAAATAATATTTTATGTAATTTCTAAACACGTTGCAGTTTTCATTTGATATTAAGTACAATCATCCTTGCAAAAGAGAAACAAAAGGGATAAAAAAAGGCAAAAAGGAAATAAAAGGAAGTAGATAGTAATAAAAAAATGCAATAACATTGTAATATTAAAGTTTAGCATGGTTAAGCCCTTGATAACTATAAAAAAAAATTACACAATATAAAAAAATTATAAATAAAATGAAGCGTTATTTGAGCATCCGAGACTGTCTCTATATATATCAATCTGTCGATATATCTGGTATGTTTTTTGCTTTGGGGTCATCGGGTAGTTAAACGTCTAGCTGTTTGGAGTTGATGATGACACAACCACTCTAGATGGTGGAGGTGGTATGTGAACTCCTAATTATCCTGCCATCTGAATCGACACCTCCTCCATCCATCTGTCATATGCCTTTAATCTTGCAACCTATTATATCAACTCCTACTAGTTTATTTGAATAGTGCATTGGAATGTTAAGACTTGCCCCATGTACTTCTTCGACCTCACTTTTTAGCTGATCCTGATGTTTAGGTGGTGTCGATGTCCTAGGCAAACTTGCACTATCTAACAACTCCTCCTCCTTATAATGCTCGGCCCTACAATAGGTAACTATGGTAAGTTCAATCTCGACTGTTGTTCATGTATATTGTGGCAATCCCTATCCACTCCAACAACTTCTTACTTGTCCTAAAATTTAACCAATCTATATATATCACTAGTTGGTCTTTATCTTTGTCTCATCATCTGTATAGTCTTCATTATGTTTAAGATGAGGAAGACTATGTTGCCATGTAGCCTCATTAATGGTAGTCTACCAAAAACTTCCATCCTCCTCATTGATCGAGTCATATAGGGCATCTTCTTATTGTCGCAAGCATAGATGGATTGAAATCTATTTTCTCATGCATTATAAATACATCAAGTCTACATTCCTAACGACATCGAAAGTGTCACCCCGCCCACTTAAGGTGTGACTAAGAACGACTTGGATATACCTGAGTGTGACGTGTTATAAGGTGGACGCTTTAGATTCACTAAGGTTGTAATCTTCCTCATTATTGATGGTATGTCAGAAATGTCAAGCATTCATTTCATATGGAAAATTGATGCAAACATCCAAGTACTCTTGAGTCTCTAAAAAATTCTCTCTCTTAAAGCCCCATCATTATAAAGAACTTCATATAGTTTATCCTTTTTATCTCTCCTAGCATCTGAATCTAAGTTGTATTTGGGCGGTTCTAATTACAACCACTATTTATTGTTTAGAGAGTGGAGCACATCTCAGGTGTAGGTTCCCAGCACATAGGCTCAACTATTTTAAAGAATTGGGATCACACTATAATGCTTAAGAAATCTTGAGCCAACTTTGCCAAACTAACGTACTAGAATGCCTCCCAATCAATGCATCTGCCAATCCCGAACTTCTTATCCTTTAGCCTCTGAGACTTCTCCTTTTCTCTCCTTTGCTGAATTGCTTTTGTTTTTCTTATCATTGTACCTATAATAAAATAAAATATGAAAAATCCAAAATCCAAAATCCAAAATAACAAATAACAAATTTCCTTATACTTTTTTGTACACTCATTATATGTTATGCAATTGTATAAATGAATACAACTAAAAATAAAATTAAACTTAAAATAATGAAATTTGCAAAACAATTAAAAATAAAATAATTGCAAAATCAAAAACATAATTAAACTTGCAATAACAAAATAAAGTTTAACTAATTGAAAAAAACACTAATTTATGCATAATCTAATGAAACTCATCACAATTCACCTAACATAGTGAGTAAGACGATAATCCCAAATTGAATTTAATCCAATTTACATTGCAATTCAATAATTTAATCCAATAATCCATAGAGAAAGGCATGAAATGCAACTTACAATTACAAATTAATAAGAAAATTAGAGAAACATACCTTCGATTATAGTAAATGCAAAATCTAGCAATTTGGGGGAAGAACCTATATACATAGATAAAAGAAATGCAAAAAAAAACCAAATGGGTGTTGCAAAATGGTGTGAAAAAGCTTAGGTTATGTCAAAGGGAGGGGGGACACAATGTGGAAAGTGATCAAAAGAAGAAAAAAGTTAAAAAGAAGGGGAAAGCCAAGGTTTTTAAGCTTTTTGCATACTTACATAGTCAAAGTACACAATAGTATCCATGACCATATAAGTCATTATGAACGTATGCAGTAGGGACGCAGGTGTGTCTAGTCATATGTTCCGTAAAAATTGTGGGATACAAGCATATCCCATGCCTATGTAACTTATTGTGCCTATATGGGAGAATTTTCAAAATTTTATACAAGGACACAACCATGTCCAGTGACCATATAAGTCATTGTGACCTTGTAAAACACAAAGTAGCAAAATTTTAATGGACATGGGCATGTCCATGAACATGTTAACCTCTAAATTAAGAATTTTCATTAAGTATGAAATGAATTAAATAAAACACATTAATAACAAAAAAATTACGCAAAATCCATTAAGGATGCTCATAAACCTAACATAGAATAAGTAAAAAAAATTATTATAATCCTAAAACTAAACTCAAATGCAATCAAAATAGAGGAATTAAATTAATCAAAAATTGTCCTAATTCTTAGTTTATCTCCCAAATAGTACTTGTTTAACATCTTCAGTTAGACATACCCATGCATGATCAAAATGGATTATAAAGATTAAGTTCTTGCTTTCTTACTATGGGTTTCGTAGCCTCTAAGTAGGTTAGCTACTTTTTCTTTATAGGGCTATCCCGATCTTTCTTTTCACCTTAAATTAGACACAACCATGGTGGACCTTTTGAAATAGAGTCCAACATAACATCTAAAACTATATCATCAAATGAATCAATAGAAAAGTAAGCATTAACATGTTCAAGGGAATGACGCATGACATTAGATATTTTAAATGTAAACTCTTCTTCTCCAACCTTAAGCACTAATTTGCCCTCACTCATTAATATTGGATCTTATGATAGCTAGGAAGGGTTGAATTAGAACCAGAGGTACCTCTATATCCTTCTGGACATCTAAAATCATTCATTAGGAGTTCAATAGCTTCCCCTTCAATAGTTGATAGGAAGATTGAAGTCCCTATTTTATCACCTGGCTTATCTCGTGTAAGGTAGTATCCTACTTTTGGTTACTTTTTACTAAATCTAAGTAGAGGGAAAAAGGGAGTAGGATCAGGAACTAATATGTTATATAAAGAGCTAGAAAGCACCCAAATAGACTAAAAAAATTGAAAGAAATCTAATTTAAAGATAAGAATTCCATTGATCAACCCAATCACGATATAAACTAGATTAATTCAACTAGAAAAAATAAATTTTTTAACTTTAACAAGTATATCCTTAACAATACCCCCTAGAATACTTAAAATGATCTATCTATTAATTGTATGCCCGTCCTAGTGGATTTTGATTCACCTAATCCTAGTTTTTTACACAATATATAACATATCATATTAATATTGGTCCCCAAATCAGCTAAATACTTTTCTACTAAAAAATAACTAATTAAACTAAGGATAGAAAAACTCTCTAAATATTTAAGCTTCTCAAGTAGCTTGTTTCTTCCAACTCCTCCAACTTACCTCTTGTTAGACAGTAAATTATTTAAAAACTTCAAATACTTCGGCATCTATGAAAGAGCCCAGAAAATAGGTAGGTTAATATCAACTTGCTTAAAAAGTTTAAGGAATTTACCAAACTGCTTATCCACACAATCTTTCTTCACTTAAATAGGATAAGGGATGGCAGACTAGAATTCCTCGACTTTTGGAAGGCACTCTCAATCTTTAATTTTTTCCAAACTCCTAGTGTCACTCTTTTCTTGACTCTAGGTCTTGCCCTTAGTGCTACTCCTAAGGGTGATTGCCATCACATGTTATATAGGATTTTTCATTGTGTTACTAAGAAAACTCTCTTATTGTCTTTCATAAACTAACTTTGCAATTTAACCAATCTAATTTTTTAAGTTATGTATAGAAGTCTCTTAATTTCTTTGTGAGGTTTTAATAGCTTAAAATTTTCCCTCTGAATGCTAGATAAATTTAGTCACAATGTCTTCCAAGATTGGTTTCTTTTATTGAGGTGGGTGTTGTTGATATCTTAATGGAAGGTTATACCTTTAATCTCCTTTATTTCCTTAAGAGAAAATATGGGTGATTCCTCCATACTGGATTATACGTATTGCTATATAGATTATTTTGGGAATTAGGAGCATTCCCTATATAATTCATATACTCAGGTGTTAACATAGGCTCCAATGCATGACGCTATTGACTTGGATGCCCTATCCCATACATTTATCATCATTGCATCTATCTTTCTACTCAAATCTTTCACTTGTCTTGCCAACATTGTAACTACATATACATCATAAACTCTAGTTGGCTTACTTAGGTTTGCTTAAGAAAAGCACTACTAATAGTTGTTCATTGCCATAAATTCAATAAGGCCCTTAACTGCTTTTGATTTTTTATTGTTTAGAGTACCTTCAACTATTGCATCTATCATCTTTTTAGTTATTTGATTTATCCTATTGTAGAAAGTCTGAATTTGCATCTATAATGGTAAACTATGATGTGGGCACTTGGTGAACATTTCATTAAATGTCTCTTATGTATCATATAAAGTCTTTGAATCAATATAGGCATAGGAAGAGATGTCATTCCTCAATTGACAATCTTATCTAATTGATAGTAGTTCAAAAGAAATTTATCTGTCGCATAGTTTTAAGTGGTGAGAGATAACCTAGGTAGAAAATTTAACCATTGCTTAGTCCTGTTCCTTAATGAGAATGGAAAAATATCAATCTTATTTCATTTTTAGTATCTCCATTAACCTTAAAGGTCTCATAAATTTCTCAAAAAATTGCTAAAAATATGTTAGTATTCTTATTCTGAAGCCCATCCAACTGGATACTTATACATCGTCTAATTAATATTCAGTTTAATTTTGAAATTATTATCAGTGACAGTCGGTCCCATAATCCTGGACTCCATCTTAGTCAAGTATGGCTTATTGAATCAAACATCATCCTTGGTTGATCTTCTATGATGTTGTTAGATCCATTGGTATTAATATGACATTTCAAGTCCTCTATCTGTTGATCTAAATCTACCTTTTTAAATAGGGTCCTTCGAAGATTTCTATGAGTCATCATTTCAATTTTTAGATCTTTGTTAACTAAGAAAAATGGAATTCCTCAAGTCATGAAACAACCTAAAAACTTGTAGAAGTGAAAAAACCAACGAGTTAATAAGATAATTCAATAAATTACAAAAGTAAAAAAGAAGTTAGATTAATAACAATTAGGCATTCCTAATATTTTAGTCATTGACAATGAAACCAAAAGCTTGATGATCCATACCCTATAGATCACAAAGACAAGTGCACCTATCAAACTATAGTATATTGTTTGTGAATATCAAGTATCAATCCTATAATTTATTATCTAGCCAACAAAATAGAATAAAAGTTTAAATAAAACAATAAAACTAAATTAAAATTGAAAAACACAAAATAACAAAGAACTTAGATCTTAAGATAATTAAACAAATCAAATGAACAATACCAAGGTAATGAATCCTCATAAGACTTCTTAAGCTATTAACTCTTTGTTATGCAATTTAATTATAGATCATTGGACTATGAAAATTCGTATCTTGTATTAATATATTTGGTCCAAGTCATCAACACCTAGTCCTTGGTTGAATGACTAAAATGTCTTTCTTGCTAAAACTTGTAAGATTGCACTAATAGATTTGTAATTTTCATTATTAG
>JANITW010000005.1:53147187-53162613 GCA_027564335.1 Erythroxylum williamsii
AATTTATAAGTTTAATAATCATAATGAATATTATAATTATAATAATAATACTATTACTAATAATAATTATAATAATAAATATAACAAAAATATTAAGAACATTTATTAACAAGAAATTTAATAAATTATTTGTAGAATTATTGTTGGGAGAAGGGTGTGGCTCTTCTGGTTGGGTTTCTGACTTAAAAAAGAAGGGAGCAATTGTTGGGTTCTAATTCACGTGGTTTCTAATGTGAATTCAATTTGTATAGTAGATTGGGTTTCAAACCACGGAAGAATTGAATTGATGCTTCTTTTTTTGTCTCTAAACAGCTCCTAAATGATATTGAATTGGATTGGGTTTCTCTAGGTGCTTTTGAATGTTGGCCCAATTGTGTGGACTGTGTAGAGTATATTGCCTTGGCAGCGGTGCTGCATTTGGTATTTGAGATGCTCTCTGTTTTACTCAGGTTCAAAACAATTTGTGCACACCGAAAAATGGGGAGATTCTGGTTGCATCCACACAAGACTTCTTGACTTCTTCCTTTCTCATAACAAGAAAAGACACATTCTATGATCGTGCAGCCTTCTCATTGATGTGTTCATATATGGATGATGGAATGGGAATTGTTGACTTACCTACTCCTGCAATACTAAAGGTGAGATGTGGAATTGCTGAGCAGATGATTTTCTCGTTTTTTTTCCCATTTTTTTCATCTGTAATCTTGATGCAGTTTTTCCTCTGCAGCCAATAGAGCTTTGGACTGGCAAACAATTGTTCAGCGTTCTAGTGCGTCCAAATGCCAATGTGAGAGTATATGTGAATCTAACTGTTAAAGAGAAAACTTATTCTAAGCCTGGAAAAGAAGATAAAAGAGAAAAAGAAACAATGTGTCCAAATGATGGTTTTGTTTGTTTCCGGAATAGCGAGCTTATATCTGGACAGTTAGGAAAGGCCACACTTGGTAAGTTTAGTTTTTCCTTCAAACATAGACGATTGAATTAAGTGTATTCAGCTGATTGTATCATCAATTATCTTTTTACCTTGAGTTGCTTATGTTGCAGAATTTCTGCTCTGGGAATATTTATTAACTTCAATTGTGCTTATCTTTCTATTCTCAAGACATATGTCATGAAGAAGTCTAGTTGCTGTCCACATGTGTTTTTGCGGTTTTGATAGCTTAGGTCAGGTCCACTAGTCTTTGATGTTTTTGTTACCTGAAGTCTCTCTTGCTTGCATAAATGGAGTTTAGTATCTTCGAGCAACAAGGATTTGTTTAGTATCTTCGAGCAACAAGAATTTGTTCTTCAATAGCTCTTGCACATTTGTTCTAATCCTTGCATGTTATTTAGGTAATCTAGATGAGTTTATTGTTTATAGTTAAGTACAAGGGGCATTTTCGTGATCTTAAAATTTCCAAATTTTTATACTGACTGACTTTGATCTGGAGAAAGCTGGACTTCTGACTATAACAAGGAAGTTTTGTACATATTCTTTACAGTTAAATATTAATATAAGGATTTTTGTTATATTCTCTTGCTACTTGTTGCCTTAAGCTTGTACCATCGGCAAAATGTAATTTATTTGTTTAAGCTCTTTCTGTTGACATAGCTGCATTTCCATGTGACTAACAGTTATTTCTGCTTTGAGTATATACTTTTCATTGTTGTTGATTTTCCTGCATGTCTTAACTTCTAATGTTTTGACAAAGTTATTTTACTCGGTTCATGAAAGTACTTGGTAGGTTTGTGATGTGTCCATAGTTAGTTATGATTTTTGAATACATCATTTTTAATTGGTTTTTTTATAGGAAATGGCAATATGGATGGACTTTATGCTATTCTTCTTAGAGACTATAATGCACATGCTGCTGCCACTTGCATGAATCGGCTAGCTAAGTTGAGGTAATGCACACTGCTATCTTTTTAATTAGTCACTTGGATTTTCTCCGTTGAATTTCCAGTCGTATGTGTCTGGTGCAAGTTTAGTGTATAATGCATTGACCGACTAAGCCTGAATGGGAAATTCATTTAAATTGATTTCTAAAACTTTTGTACCTGTGGAATCGTAGCCTGGCTGCATTACTCTTACGCTATTTCAAACTTTGATATAAGATATTTTTCAATATGGGAGAACTTCTCTCTGTGTGAGATGGCAAGATGACATCTGAATTTGGTTTTTTACTATTTTACATTTAGCTTAAGCAATATAATTTTGCTTTCCATGTAGGTTTTGCTATGATTTGAATGGGGCTAAAAACAGGTTGGTTTAGGCTTGGTATTGGGATTTTATGTTAGAACAAAATTTAGGGATAAAAACAAATGAAATCTTGTTTGCCTAAAGAAGGATGTATTAGTGGTGCAACTGAAAACATAACCTTCAGGTGAAGACAATATATATGACGTCTAAAGTACACAATTGAAATAAACAAGTTCCTTTTTATTTTTTGAATTTTTTCAATTCCAATCATGTTGTATATTTTGTGCCAGCTATTAAAACTGGAAAGAATATCTCAATTGAGCATTGTGTTGCTGATTCTTTGATTCGTGCATCTCTTATGCTATTGCACCTAACCCTCAATTTTTTAATTGAATTTAACATTGGTTCTATAGAAGAATACAAATTATCTCCAATATAATGTGATTGTTTTCGTGCTACTCTAAATTAGTGTTTGACAAAAAACTTCCTGTGTCAATCTGTATTGTCATTCTTAAATTTTTGTTTGAGTTTAACTTTGGGTCTGTAGAAGAAGAATACAAATTATCTCCAATATTATGTGATTGTTTTCGTGTAAGTCAAGTTATTTTTTGACAAAAGATTGCCCAAGTCAATCCATATTGTCATTTTCACGAAGTTATCCAAACTGACCAATTGAAAGAGTTCATATCAAAACTGAACTCTTGCATTCCATTTTAATCAGCTTGGTTATGCATTCTGAATTTGTCCGGTTGGAAAGCCTCTAAACTATACACAAAGCTTTTTAAAGGGCCTAATGACCTTAGAAAGTAGGGTTAGATTTCAGATCATGGCATTTGCTTAGTTTGCCTGCTCCTGTGCGACTATTATATTATGCAGGATCCAGGATTTCATACCTTGACATTAGCTAATACCTGGAAAACATTTGTATTTTGTTGTTCTGTTATGTTTGGAAACCAATATTTTTGTCCTTCCTTTCTGGATTCAGTGCTCGATGGATTGGAAACCATGGGTTCTCAATTGGGATTGATGATGTCCAACCTGGGAAAAGATTAAATGATGAAAAAGGGAAAACAATTTCAAATGGTTATCAACGTTGCAACAAGCTAATACAAGACTACAATCAAGGAAAGTTGACACTTAAACCTGGTTGTGATGCCACTCAAACGCTGGAAGCTGAAATAACTGAGAGATTAAACAAGCTTCGAGAAGAAGCTGGGGATGTAAGGACATATCTTCCATTGCATTTTAGCATATGTTTATGTATTAACAATGCACTGCTAGAGTAGGTCAATTTCATGCCATACCTTCATTTCTTTTATAATCTCAAAAGCGTGGTTATGGACACGCTTGCATAAAGGGGGTGCCATACCCTGGCACTATCTTTTAATCTCTTTTAGACCCTCACAAACCTTTGAAGAAACTAGCAAAGTCTAGCAGATTCATTCTCCACTTTTCTAAATGTTATTCATTCTCCACTTTTCTAAAAGTTAAGCATCATCAATTAGTTCCCCTATGTATACGAAGGTTCGAAGGTTTTTTTTTTTTCTTGCATAAAAAGCTCTGAAAATTCATCTGATGGTGTCAAAGGAATAAGAGACACTGATATTCAGTTTCCTGTGGAAAGATTCCTTCCATACCCGAGCTTTCTCTCATGTTTTTTCCCTCAGTCTTCCAAAAAATGCAAAATCTTGCTAGAGGAGATGCTTATACACACAATAGAGAAGCAAATGATTGACTGTTTCCTCTTGAAACCTGCATAGTCTTTTTTAATTTGTGCATTTTGAAACCAAGCAGAATGTCCACCAAGATTGTATCCTTGAACACTCTTTCTGATAAGGATAAGAAAAAGGATTGAATATTTTGAGCCCCTTATCTTCATATCATCTTTAGCGGATGGATTTCTAAACTTCCTTTAGGCTAGCTAAGCACCACTAATTCCCAATTTTGAGTATTCCTATTAAACATGAAGATACAACAAATATCCTTTTCACTAGTTGAAAGTATTCTGTCACAAAATGTTTCCATCCAATGCCAACAAATGATGTTGTGGCCTTTTATGTGTGATCTTTGCCAAATTAAACAAAAAAAACCATCTTTGTCTCATACAAATGTAACTTAGATTATCTCTTCCTTCATTTCCAATGTAGTTCCATCAAAGTCATACCAACGGGTAATTTGTTGGAAGATGCACAAATTAAAGTCTGTCCCTAATTTACCCTCGTGCCAAATAACACACACTTGAGCAATAAAAATTTACAAAAGCCTTTGCTACAGGTGTCTGTTTATGGTATTGAATTTTTAAAACTTTGTCCTCCTTGAACTTTTATAGTTTATGAGAAAAACAAAAACGACTTGCATGTGCTATTCTAGACCAAATGGTATCATTGACATAGAAAAAAGAGAGAAATGGAATATGCTGGCAGTAAGTAAAGAGAGTATGTTACATTCGTTTCTTCTTTCTGCAACAAAACTGGTTTGTAGCTTTATGACAATTTTTCTGTAATAAAATCTAGTTTGTAGCTTTAAGACAGTCTGTTTTCTGAAACTGCATGCACATAAGATTATGCTGTTAGAGCATCTTGTGTCAATTTTCTTTTATATAATGGTGAGCTAACCTATTGTTGTTCTGTGGAATCACTTCACATCTTTAACTGAAGGTTTGCATGAAAGAGTTGCATTGGAGAAATAGTCCATTGATCATGTCACAGTGTGGTTCCAAAGGTTCCCCAATTAATATAAGTCAGATGATTGCTTGCGTTGGTCAGCAGTCAGTTGGAGGACGACGTGCTCCTGATGGATTTGTAGAACGAAGCCTTCCTCATTTCCCAAGAAAATCCAAAACCCCTGCAGTAAGCTCAGAACTCTTCTCTAACAATCGCATTTCATTTATTATGGAAGATACATTATACTCTTTTCATTAGATAGCAAATGCCAATTTGGTATGGACAACAGTTCCTTTTAGGGGGTTAATGTCTGTACAATTTTAGCTTAATTGCATGCAAAATCCAGTGGTGTGTATTAAAGTTGTTGGTCTCTCACCTTGTCTTAAGATCCATGTTCATTCAATCATTGAAAGTTGTCCAGTCTTGTATGGGGGTTTAAAGAGGGAACCTTTTTCATCAGGATCAACTTAAACAAAATATTATATTTGTTATGGCAGGAAAGTTGATTATGTTGTGAAATCATTTTCAAGTTTCTCAATGACAAAGCATCAGTTAGTTACGATTGAAGTTTTGTAACATTGTGGACAGGCTAAAGGCTTTGTTGCTAACTCGTTTTATACTGGTCTGACGGGAACTGAGTTCTTTTTCCATACAATGGGTGGAAGAGAAGGCCTTGTAGATACTGCGGTATGAATTATCTCATTTCATTTAGTTGTTCATCAAGATTGAATACTTGTTTACTTCATTTGTCAATATTGTAACTGGGGTAAGACATCAAGTAACCAGTAACTATGTTATAGAATGATCTAGAGAAAAATCAGACCACATTCTAGTAGGTTGGAGTTCAATTTGTGGTACATGAATGCAGGAAGGAACTTGAACATGAATATTACATTTTTGGTACCTTTGAACATGAATATTACAATTGTTGCCGTAGCATGATCTCGTCATGGTTATTCTGGTTTGCAATTAGAATTGTAAAATACTTTGGATTAGTGGGCCTACTGTGTTCACTGGGTGGGATGGATATAATTATGATGATGATTTTCCTGCCTTGGGCACATTTATTGTTACACGATTGTTCTTGCAGGTCAAGACAGCAGAAACAGGTTACATGTCTCGCCGACTTATCAAAGGTTTGGAGGACTTATCTATTCAATATGATAACACAGTACGAAATGCAAGTGGATGCATTGTTCAATTTGTGTATGGAGATGATGGCTTGGATCCCGCAAAAATGGAAGCAAAAGGTGGAGTGCCGTTAAATTTTGCTAGATTATTCATGAAAGTAAAGGTAAATAACTTTTCCTTTCTTATTGACTTCAAGTCACTGGACTGTTCACCAAGTTGAAGATGAATGTAAGCTGATTAGCCATAATCTGCAGGCCATTTGTCCTCCCAGGGAGGACTACCTTTCTCCTCAGCATATCTATGACATTGTACCAAAGTTGATTTCAAAGTACAGTGATGATCATGGTGGCACTTGCTCTGATGCCTTTAAGAGAAAATTGAGTTGCTTCCTTGAAGATTGTACCAAGAGCTTGCAAAACATGATTAAGATGGTTGGTGGCATTGAAGGTGAAATTTCTGAGGATGTGGAAAAGATCAAAGGTCTAGGAAAAAATTTGACGACTACAGAAAATTTCGCTCATAAAGTATATGGTATTACTGAAAGGCAGCTACAGGTGACTCATCATTTTGTGATTTTTTTTATGTTGACTAATAGTTTACTGCTGTGGTTTAGTAGTAATCCATTCATTTGTTTGTGTCTTGAATATTCTTCTTTTGTAACCAAGATGGTTATAATTGAACTGAAGAGCTATAGTTGTGGTGAATAACAAGTGAGAGAAATACGGATGAGACAAATATGCAAAAATTTAGTGTGTTAAGGTAGTGATGTGATATGACCTAACAGGGGATTAATATAGATGTAAGAACTAATGGTTTAATTGCTTTCACAATGTATTGGTACATTCTTTACTTTGTTATCTTCGTGGTACATAGTACATTGGTAGTCACCAATTATATGCTCTATGGATTGTGTAAATTGCTTTTGACATGCTCTAGATTTGAATTTGGCTAATAGCGTTGATCGATGCACACTCTCTCCTCTTTAATCGCTCTTTCTTTTTGTCTGATCCTAATATGATGATCATTGCTGTGTTTCTCTTAGTCTGATCCTAATATGATGATCATTGTTTTGTTAGTCAAATCCTAGAGGACCAGTTATAATCTACCAAAATATTGAGCATGTCCTCAGGCCTTCAAAATGATGCAGAATAAAAAGATTTATTAGTTTAGTTTGTGGGTTCTCCGATTCCATTAGGAGTAGGGTTTCAAGATCTTTTCTACATATATGTTATGTTTTCAACAATCAAGGAATAAGAAGAATAGATTAATTTTGAACTGTGAAACATATCTCCCTATAGAGTGATTTTTAGATACTTAGGAGCGATCCTTAAATTCTAGAAGTGATTTCTAGAAACCTGCTGGTGGGATTCCAGTAGTTTTGTTTGTTTCAAATCCTAGTTGTGATTCCTAGTTCTTGATACAAACATAAGAGGTGATTCTTAGACCTATCTTTTATTTCAATTCCTTTCTTAATTCCAAGCCCTATATTCAACATTCTATCAGCTCTAAATTTATTGTTTATATTTGTTTTATCAAATATTATCATGTCCTCTATTTCTCTTACAATCTAATTTCTGTGAGTTTTATCACCTAGTTGATATCTCTTCTATTCTTCCTACATCAGGAAAACTTATATTTGAATATTATAATGTTGATAGCTTGATTATCTATACACATTCTATTGGATTCATTAATTTTAGGTGTCAAAAAGTTGGCACAATTAATGGGCTAAGACTCTTGGATTAAACTCTTTATGGAAAAGTTTGTGACTTGCGTGTTCAATTCATCCCTCTTCTAAATTCAACTTGTAATGTTGGAGGCTAGGCAATTGGGAGTTGGACAGAATCTATAGCATGCTATCTTGCCTAAATGGAAGATCATTTGGAAGATCATCATTTTTGAGATTAGGGAATTTAGTTAGCAAAGCACCTATTTTTTGATGACACAATCAACATAGGATTTTAAATCTTGAAGAGACTTTACCTAACCACTATAAGCTAGGTATGGGCTTTTCAATTTTTTTTTTCCCCTTCACAATCGTTATAATTTAATAGATGAATGTTGTGCTAATTATGATGTAACGTGCCCTCTGATTTTGTTTATCTAAAAGGAGGTTTAGAGTGGACAGGAATGATGCTATTATATGCCTAAAGATGAAATTGTGCTCTCTCCCATGATTCATGACATCCAAGTCATGAGGTCATGGTCAAAATATATGGCAACATAAAGTATAACTAGGAACTAGACATCTCTCAGTGACTATTGTGTGATTTTGGTGACTCTAGCTACACTGAAGTGTTGAATGTATAGTTTCACATTAAGGCTGGAATGTTTTATTTTGGTTTAGGGACAATATTCACAGTACTACTCTTGCTTATAGTCTAATAAATGACTAACTCTGAAGTCTTATTATGACACTGTTAGACCTCCTATCACTAAAGGGGGAAGGGAAGGGTAACTGAGTAAAGTTACCACTTTCTGTTATAATAAGGGGCAGGGGAATGTTACGTGCATGTGGGAGGAGCAGCTATGTTTGTTATGTTAGCTGTCGTAAAGAGTTAGTTAGTATAAAGGCTGTAATGATTGGGAGTGGGGAAGGCAATTATTAAGAATATTCGGAGAGCCTTAGGCTGGAGAGAGCAGCCCTCTCGAAACTGGCTGCATACTACTTGTTATACGACAGAAATTGTCATTATACTTGAATAATATTCAGTGAAAATCTCTCAGCTAATTGAGAGTTCTATGAGACACCCAGAGAATGTATGAAAGATAGCAGTGGTGGATAACATGCGTGTCACTCTACAAACTTGATTGTCCTTACCTGAATAATCATCTTGCAACTTATTGTATCCATAGAGTACTTATGGAACATTTAAAACATAGGTTTCACACAAAAATTGATTTCATTTGGTCATTTCAGGTTAGAGGTCTTCGTGGAAAATGAGGTGCTATGTTTCCTTTAATATGGCAATGATGATGATAAATTTGAGGATCATGGCACTGAGATTCTCTAAA
This sequence comes from Erythroxylum williamsii, assembly GCA_027564335.1. NCBI lineage: Eukaryota > Viridiplantae > Streptophyta > Magnoliopsida > Malpighiales > Erythroxylaceae > Erythroxylum > Erythroxylum williamsii. The sequence continues at coordinate 53,156,176 of JANITW010000005.1, forward strand.
AGAACAATGAGTTGGAATATGCTTACCCTTCTTAGCATATTTATCCTTAGAGGGAGTACTAGGCACAGGTGTTTAGCATATCTATAAGAAAGGAACTGATCTTAGAATAGGAAATATAAATTTTACATGAGTTCATCAGCCCATTGATTGCATGCCTTTGATATCTGATTTGATGCATGGTTGTATATTACTTATCATAAGTTTGAAGAATTTTCCTTTTGTACTGTCTTTCCCTTGTTTGACTACAGTTTTTTACATGCAAAATGCAGGCATTTCTGAAAACCTGCATTGATCGTTACACTGGAAAAATAGTTGAACCTGGAACTGCAATTGGGTGCATTGGAGCTCATGGTATTGGGGAACCTGGGACACAAATGACACTAAAGACTTTCCACTTTGCTGGGGTTGCAAGCATGAGTATCCTTTGAATTTGATGGTTATTTATTAGTCAAATTAATCTTAAGGTCCATGTCTATTGATGGCATCTTAATTTTGATTTCTTAGCCTTGTTTTAGATATAACACAGGGAGTTCCCCGTATTAAAGAAATTATAAATGGAGCCAAAAAAATCAGCACCCCCATCATAACTGCAGAACTTGAGCATAACACTAATGTTAGTGCTGCTCGAGTTGTAAGAGGACGCATTCAAAAAACCGTTTTAGGACAGGTACAGCAGTCAATGTCAATTACTTGTTAATTTTCTGATCATGTTGGTTATGTGTTACTGAGTCTTTTACTCGCCTATTTTTCAGATATTTGAACTAACTATGTCATCTTGTCATCAGTGTCATCATTGCTTATTTCACATTCATGATTATGCTCTTTTCTAGGGTTAACTTTTGTTCAGGACCCAGACTTCTTTTGCACTTGTGGTAAATCCTCTACAAATGTAACTTTAAGTCTTCAAGATCAAAATTTTTCTCGCGTTTTGTCTCTATGGAAAGCAAGTTAACTGTTTGCAGTTCTCACATTTTGTCTCTATGGAAAATAAATCATTTAACTTTTCACTTTATCGAGTTGGGTTTTGTTTTTTTCATCTGGTTTTTTGTCATACTGCAGGTTGCTAAGAGCATCAAAATTGTAATGACTTCAAGATCGGCATCAGTCGTGGTCACGCTTGACATGAAAATGATTCAGGAATTGCAGTTGTCTCTGGATGCTAACACTGTGAAGGAATCAATTTTACAAATGCCTAGAATTAAACTAAAGAGTCAGGTGGAAAATAATCATGTTTTGTATTTTGATAATTTCACGAGTTAGTTATTCATACTAATGGCAGTGTAACACGCAGCATATCAAAGTTTTGGATATTAGAAAGTTGGAAGTTCTTCCTCAAGGTGATAGAAACAAAGTTCATTTTGAACTTCATTCTCTTAAAAATATGCTTCCAAATATTGTAGTAAAGGTGAGACTTCCAAGACTTGTATTTCCTTTTTCTATGATTCTGCCCATGTGACTTTTTAGCAAGAATTGCAAAAGGAAAATGTTAACATTTTTTATTGATGCCAGGGTATAAAAACTGTTGAACGAGCTGTCATTGCCCAAAAAAAGCATCATGATAAAGAGAGTCATCAAGGGCAGCCAAGATACAACATGCTAGTGGAGGGGTCTGTTTAAATAACCAGATAACATTGTTTTATGCAACTTAATGGTCTTCTGAAGATGAATGTTTTTGTTTCTTATGGTTTTCTATTCTGCTCTTTGATCTGTTTAGATGACATAAATTTGTATATGCCTTTGATTTGATATTTTAATATTTATTTTGGTAGCCGTAATAGCATTCTTGTTCCAAAGTGGTGCACATTTGGATCTTATTAAATTTTTTATGACCATAGTTGTCAAAATTCTCGACGTCTAGGATCTAATGAACCCCTTAGTTCCCTCTTTACAAAATTTTCACCCTCCTGAATTATTCTAAATGCTATACTACCAAAACTTGTCTTTTGAAGCCGTACTTTTGTTTGCCTGTCTCACTTTAAGTGGCATTACTTATTCTGTCAAATTTTAATGCCTGTTGTTTTAACTCATTGCCAGCTAGACACAAATTATTTGACAGATAATTTTGATACAAATCTTACGTTGCTTAAACATCTTTTCAGCAATGGGCTTCAAGAGGTTATGGGTACAGAAGGAGTTGATGGACGCAAAACATCCAGTAATCATGTCATGGAAGTTTTGGCAACACTTGGAATTGAGGCTGCAAGAAAATGCATCATTGATGAGATAAAACAGACAATGGAAAGTCATGGAATGAGCATAGATATTCGGCATATGATGCTTTTAGCAGATTTGATGACATTCAAGGTGCTCAATTTTTGTTGACATGGATTTATGTTGACGTCATCAAATGTCTAACTAATAGATTGGGGATTTGTTGTGATTTTTGGTTATAATTTAACAGGGTGAAGTTCTTGGGATAACTAGATTTGGTATCCAAAAGATGGGTAAAAGTGTGTTGATGTTGGCATCATTTGAGAAAACAGCAGATCACCTTTTTAGTGCTTCTGTAAATGGTAGGGAGGACAGCATTGAAGGAGTTAGTGAATGCATCATTATGGGCATCCCAATGCAATTGGGTACTGGAATTCTCAAGGTCCAACAGAGGTAAAACATAATGGATCATTAACTGCTGTAGAATTATTTCGATCCTTGCTTTTTATTAGAAAGATAAATTTCTGCTATGCCTGACCATGCATTTCTCATATATATATATATATATATTTATGTGTGATGTCTCTTTGATTTTTCATGCGGATCAGTCTGTTGAATATGAATTAATTATGTGCAACATAATCAGTTAGTAAAATCAGAGTAGTAGATCTGCAACTAAAGTAAAATCCTAAAATTTTATGAAATTGCCTTCAGACTACAGTTTGTCTCGTCATGCACAATTGCTTTTTAACTGCAACGTTTAATCTAAGAAAACTCTCTCTTGTAAACATCTTTTTAAGTGTTTTGTCCTTGGATGACACATGAGAGTGAAGTAAATTGTGTGTGGAACTTTTTTCCTATTTGAAAACTAGTGAATGAATTGTCGAATCCAATACAATTATAAAACAAACACAACAATAATAAAGGAGAGTAGGAAAAGAGAGACAAAAATCAATTTATAGTGATTTAGTCAAATAACTTTGAATGTCCAGTCCTCAAGTTCCATTTGGAAATTCATTATCTTCTGTTTTTTAGTGGGTGAAGAAGAATCATCCAAACAACATCTTTGTTATAGATAAAGAGGAACCTTTACAATAATGTTTTTATTTTTTGGTCACGAATAAAGAATAATAATTTTTCACAATTCTTGTCTACCTGAAGAGGAATCCTTATAATATGTAGCCATACTACTTTATCAATTATTACACTAGCACAACTATATACAACTAAAAATTCTCTTTCTTGCTCATATCAATAAACTAAGGCTCAATATATGTTATGTACAACAACAACAACAATCTAGTAAAAGTCTCGCTAATATGCGAGGTTTAGAAAGGTCCAGTAGTACGTAGCCTTTCTAATAGACCCACATAACGCTCAATATGTATTATGTAATGAACATATTTACTCAAATGCTCTTTCTAATCTCTCAAGACTCTTGGCAATTCTACAGTATGCCAAAGGTTTAACGTACAACTTAAATGTGGTCTATTTAACTTGAAAATGAACTAAAATAGTTGTTACACACAAACGTCACAACTTAATTGTGGTCTATTTATACTTGAAAATTAACTCAAATAGTTGTTATAGACATATAGACAAACGTTACAACAACTAGTGTCTGGGTAGGATCAGTTAACCAATCACCTTTGACAAAAAGGCAACTTTTGGTAACTTATGAAAATCAGCATTGGCTAGCTGGTCATGGTCCTTCTATTGGCCCATCAACTAGTTGATGAACTAGTTGGTTGAAACCACCCATTATGAAACTTTTGGATACTTTGTTTGGCTAGCCTATCCAAACCCTTAGGAAGCGTGGGGTTGCCACCTGAATAGCTTGCAATTTATACCTTAATAGTATGTTGTAGCGTCTGCCTTTAATTCAATATGCTTGGCTTCATGTTGGCTATTTAGTTACTTCAAAAATGCTAGCAGAATGGTCATGATTTGTCGGAGCATTGGCTTTATTTATTGGATGGATAAATTAAAGATTGAATTACATGAAAATTTGTCTCTTGTTTGGTGAATTAACATTATCAATCAAACTTTGCTGGCTTCCTGTGACGAGATGTTAAACAAGGCGGTAAATTGAGTTGTTGATCCTCAGGTGATTCTTTGGCTGTAATCGTAGTTATCCATGGTCTTAAGAGAGGGAATAAATGTTGCATGTCTACGTTGTTTGTAAAATACTGACGAAATTACGTCTTTGAACTATGATAGAATGCCTGCAGATGCATAGACATGTATTGTCTTGGGGAAAAACCATCAAGCATTAAGCTAAAATTATAAATTTAAGGCTTATGGGGACCAAAAAAGGGAGTGTAGGAACCTCTGCATAGTTACTTTTCGTGCTTGATTTGGTGTCACATTTTCAAGCACATGCAAAAGCTAGCCAAGGACATAAGTCTAGAGGTTAAAATCTTAATCAAGGTTGATCATCAACTCCAGTAGATTTGTTTCTTGTGAAGGGCCTCCCCTTTTGGTCCTGCTAAATATATTTGAAATAAAAACATTTCATTTTTGTTATTTATGAAGAGAAATAGCATGTGGTTTCATCTTATGACATTTCACCATCATTGTGTGCATTGTTTTTCACAATTGCATGACTTTTGCCCATTTATCTCGAAGAGCATTGATTATGACAAGTGAAGCACGAATAATTACTTTGTTATAGTAAACATGGTTATTAAATATTTCGGTAAGAGTATATTTAGTCCTAAATTTTTAATTATTTTTATGTTTAAGCCCTAAACCGTATAATTATTTTTATTTTTTTATAACTGATTCGTTAATTGTCTTAAAATATTATAAGTCAGTTCAACAGTATTTCTTCTTAGCTTGACTTGTTAAAGTACTAATAGAAAGTAACGCAACCAACTGCTCTAAGAAGGTTTAGGACTTGATCATATATTATATTTAAGATTCATGTAAATTTTTGAATAGCACTTAATTATAAAAAGTAAAAGACGTGTAACAGGGCAATTGTATTGTATATTATATTTTGGTGACCCTTTAGTATTCTTTCACTTATTTGTTTTTTATTTTTTCCCTTTTTGGATATTGATTCACTTATTTGATTTGATGCTTACTTATAGTTCTCAAACGTGAGTCTTATGTTCTCGTACTAAACAGGACTGCCACTTTAGCTTAGGTTAACTGTTATTTTCTTCTATCTGCAGAGTTGATCCGCCTCCAATGTTGCATTATGGATTAGATCCTATCATCTCTTAAATAGTGTTGCTGAAAGAAAATAAATATTCAAGTTTGAGAAGCTCATTCATGCAAATGAAGGCTGTGTACGTGGTGTCCCGCTTGATCAGGCTTGGAAATGTACGTAGAAACCTAACGTAAATAGTTATATCCAGTATGTTCAATGCCTAGGTTGTTGCGATCGGATCAGAAAATAAATAAATTACTTTTATTGTTAATGGTTATATGTTTGTTATATCAGTAGTTTATAGAGATGATAATAGAAAGGCTTCAGTGGCTCATGTCGAATTGTATAAATGTGAAGCTTCATCATAATGCAATTTCTCTCCTGCCAAGAGACTTGGATTGGATTCTATACCAAATAGACTTACCTTCATTGTTTCAAAAACTCAACCAAATATCGAACCGGTTAAATGAGATTTAAGATTTTAAAGGTTTAACTGGTATAAAATGTTATAAAATTGATATATAATAAATAAGAATAAAATTTTTGTTTTTATTTATGAAGTGGTTTGAATGGAAAAGTGTGGCTAAATATAAATTTTACTATATAAATATAATATATTAAAATTTGTACCAGTGTCTTAGTAATTTTAGCAAATTTTCCTGCAAAAAAAATTTAAATGCCAAGAAGTATAAAATTTTTAAGTTATATCGATAGATTCTTCAATATAACAAAAAATATAGAGATAAATCTAATGTAGACTACTTGTTGTACTGTAATATGCCAGTTATGTTTTGAATGAACCAAATATCCCTGAAAAAGTATATTGTTTAAGTTTAATTTCGCAATCGAAGTGAGTTCCCATTCCGTTATGGTATTCACAATATTGTTGAACTTCTTTCGAGCATGGGACAATTGGATGAACCTTTAAAGAGTTTTAGAAATTTGGATTCATGAATTCTAACCGTAGAGTTTATATCAACTATTTTTCTAAGGCGTTAATTATGATTTCTTAATATAAAACTCAAATTGGAAATTAATTACTCCCTCCGTTTTATAATAAGAGTCGTTTTAGAAAAATACACGCTTATTAAGAAAGCTAATAAAATTATAGATATACCCTTATTAATACT
>JANITW010000005.1:53196674-53208632 GCA_027564335.1 Erythroxylum williamsii
TATTTGGGAGGTAACCTAATATTTGAGAATGTAGGTTACCACCCTTTAATTCTATGTATCTCATGCTTGGCAAAGATTTATCTTAATTCAATTATTTGTTTTTCTATTTATTTTAGAATGTGTGAGTTTTATTTTTTCACAATGAGGATAGTTTAGGATTCAACTTAATGTCTCTAGTCAACCACTATTGATTTTAATAACCCCTTTTCTTTTAGTAAACTACATCCTGTGAAAAAAGGAACAAGATAAGTGGGTTGTGTATAGTGCATAAAGTGGTGCTAGTGATGAATATGAATTAAGGATTGCACTTGAACATATGATTAGTATAGTTACATTTGAATTTTTAAAATTTACAAAAAGATTATATGACACGATAAAAAATAATCCATGTTCTTAATAGGGTGACATATTGAATAAAAATATTGTAGGGGCATTTGAACCGACAGTGTAAAATATGGGTTTTCAATATTTACCTAATATATGTTTTGGATTCTCTATAATTTTTTTTTCATTCTTAACCCTCTTTACCTAGAAAAGTTATCTACAATTTTTTTTCATTCTTAAACCTCTTATCTAGAAAATTCAATTTTCACTTTAGCTTAAATTTAACTAACAAATAAAGACATTTTGATTCACACATATATATAATCTAAGTAGTGGAGATTTAATAGTACACGTGCATAAGAAGAACTTAGAGAAACACTTTATCCATGAAACACTTTAATGACTAAAGTGTAATTTATGAGGAAATTTACTAGATTTTCACACTCACTTTTGGGTGAAACTGTCATATTATACTTTGCTTATATTTTTTGGTGAACTCTATGATATATTATGATTACTTGACTCTTGATTTGACTTATATCTTTTTATATGTGTGATTTATTGATGCCATAAATAGGTAAACTAGTGAGAATTTCAAGTGATGACTTATATCTTTTTATAGATGTAAAATATTGATTTTTTTTGTTTCCATTTGGTTTAGTGAATAAGTTTGTCCAATGAAGAGAAAAGGCTAGGTACTCTTTATGGGGTCAACCCTAGTTCGCACAACTGTTTAATTTTTTAAAAGTAAATTTTTATTTTTGGATATAGGTTGTAACATACAATATTTTCTCAATATTAAAGCTCTATTACTAATGACATATTTCACATGCCAAAGATAAATCAAAGTAATGGCTTTAATACTCTAATGTCAGAATAACCTTGTTTGATTTTTTTATTAAAGTTTGTAAGACAAATAAATCAAGGAATGCTTTTCTCCATACTTTAAAGGATGTTTTTAGTTAAAGTCGCACTCTTTAATGTTATGAAAGATCTTCAAATGTGCTGGATTTAAAAAAAAATTCATAGTAAATTTGTAGTAATCTTCACAAAAGTTTGTCTCTCTCCTTGCAATCTTTGCCTTTTAGAGGAGGATCAGTAGTTTATATGAGATTAATAGCTTCAATGGGATAAATTTATTCTAGTTGGTAGACAAAAGTAAGCTAAGGGTTAGTTTAGCTTGTCAAAATGTTGCATATGTTGCTAGTCTTTTAACATTAGCTTTTTAAACATAAATACTTGCCTAACCTTGAATGGAATTTATGTTTCACAGTTATTGATTTTTATTCTTTAACCAAATGATGATTACGCTTAGGTGGTCTTCAAGATTTTGATTTGAGATTTATTATGACTAAAATTTGAAAGATTTTCAATAATAGCGTCAAAGTATATACTAAATTAACTAAAGTGATTTTTGCAAGCCATTGTTTTCTTAATATCAAAATCATGCAATCTAGGAAGACAATGATGTACTAATGAATATTAGGCCAACTAGTAATTCATAAGCTATTCATCGTTTGGATTTATAAGCATGTAATTGGCATTGAAATAACAAATAGTTAAATTGCAATAATGTATGAATAAACATTCATAAGGCACTTAAAATTAGTTAAGAAAACATCTAAGCATTTATCAATCAATCATCATCCACAACATTCCAAATTAGTATTTAAATAGAAAAATCATTCATTTAAAAAAGCAGTCAAATTTTAATGTAAGCCAAATTTAAATAAATTGTTCAAATGTGTGAATGGTCTAATCAATAAACACCCATATTGTGGACAAAACAACAGACAAAACAAATAACTAGTAGAAAGAGAAGTAAATAATGTAACAGAAAAGAATATCATTGTTCAGCAAATTTGATTGTTATTATGCTTCTGTATTGGCTATTATGAATCCATCAATTTTTAAGCTAAGAGTGTTGGTAGTAGTATTTTTTTGAAAATATTGGTATCAGAGTGTTGTATACATTTGTTAAGGCTATACACAATCTGATGCAATTCAAAGTTTTTAAGATTTCTAAAACGGTTGCATATGTTGTGGATTTTAAAAATTGGGTCTCCAAAACCATATTGTAAATAAAAATATCTGTTCCATAATTTATTTGGTATAATGCAATTTGGAGATTTAGTTCTTTTGAGATAATAAATAATATGTCTAAACTAATGGACCATATGACCTACTTAAAAATGACTTGTTAAAATATAAATAATTAAGATTTTTCACTATCAAGCAGTCGTATTTATTAAATCAATTTTATCTTATCTAAAAACAAAAACAAGTAAAAGATAATGAATAAATAAGAATAATTAAAGACTTAAATTTCATCTAAGGGATAAAAATCTATATAAGACTTTTTTTTTGGTCATACATCTTATTAATTACTGTTAACTAAATTTGTAGATAAGACCAGTTAGTGAAGTTAAAGTTGGCATCATGACGAAATTCAAATGTCAAAATAAATGGGCATTATATAATTTTTTAAGATTTAATAACCTAAACCCATTACTCTTAAACCATTTATTAACTATATGCAATAAAAGAATGTTGGCTTGATATCACAATGTCATAATCTATAGCCATTTGATGCTTTTCAGAACTTACAAGAAATGCTAACTGATAACAACTGCAATAATTGATAAAGTTTAGCATAAAGTTGCCATAACAACAACAATAGGTTGGTCTTAGATTAGTACTTATTAAAAGTATTCACAAATAGTGGAGACAAAGAAGAAAGTTACCGGTAAGAATATGTTGTAACTTGAACTACAATATGAAATAATCAAATAAGAGATTAAGACATGGTAAATATATACTTTAATTTTATGATTAAATCAAACAAACTTATCACACTATCATAATTGGATAGAGGCAACATCTTGAAATGCTCTAGTATTGGTAACATTGATTACTTCACTTTCAATGTAACACTCTTCATTCTTATATATAATAAATTAATAAAATATAATGCAAGTGAACATCATCATTAGGAGACATGAAGTCATTAGAGATCCTTAGGCATACATAATAAGTCGATTTTTCCAAGATAATCACAAGAGGGTATTTAAACTAACAAGTCATGAATTAGGGTGGAGATGAACTTGTTCACCTTTATTTTTGTTTCTAATAATCCTACCAACATTGGCTTCAACTTGTTGCTTCTCCAAGGAATGAATACCTCTTATATTCTAAGCAACTATGGACATAAATATTAATTTTTAATCCACTTAAGACTTTGCTTGCCGTGAATTTTTCTGTATTTTTTTATCATTCTGACTTGCATCTGAAGTGTTAGTACAACAAGCAGGCTTCGAGAAGAAACTAATATTTTGGTTTCTAAACAGCTGACGACTTCATTGAAGAAGAGTGACAAAGGTAAAATAGTTAGAAACAAAATTTTTGGCATTTCTTAAATTTTTAACTCCTTGTGAAGACAAAGGGGTTGTCTGAAATCAAATTGATAACCAAACGATTTATTTTATGCGAATAGTATTACATGGGTGTTAAAGATAGCTTGTTACCTCCCTTACATGTGTACAATTATCTCTCTAAAGTAGGGGGCAAATTGGAGGGGGAGGGGTCAGTGGTTTTGGTAAGGTCGGCAGTGGGGGCACCTTGTTTGGGATCCATTTAGTTTTGTAGCATATTCTTAGAATTTCACTCAAATGCTAAAACTTGACATTCTCACAGCCAGAGCTAGTACCAAATGTAAAGTTTGATGGATAATGATTCCCCTGCATAAAGGTCAGAGGTGACCAGGATACTCTCTCCAATGCTTAGGTTAGGTTGATAAAGAAGAAGATATGCCAATTTAATTTAATACGATGGATGTCTTTATACAGAGACTATTTCTTGATATTGAATTTTTATAAGATAGGAAGAGATCCTCATGGATTATTCCCTGTATAACATTTGTTTCATGTTCATAAAGTGATGATGACTGGGGATAAGATTAATTTAGGCCTGCCAATCCAAATGTGAATGCAGTAATAGGAAATACGTGCGTACTCCTAAAAAAAAACTTACTAGGCTTTCACCATTAATCAGTTGGACCACATACTTTATATTATAATATTTTGGATGAGGAAACAAATCAAATTATAATTGTAAAAACAGGTAAATTACATTTTAAATCTAGAGCTTTGCATTGCAATCAATTTTTAAATACTAATCATAAATTACTAAAAATATTAATTAAATAATCAAACTTCCAATTTATTATATTAAAAAATTAATATTTTTTAATTTATATCTTATCACAGGATGCAAAAGTACAGGGTGCTTTTTGGTTGAAAGCTTATCCACAGCTATGAGTAGAGGATTGATTTGGAGTTGAACGGAAGTGATTGCAAACGGAACTGGGGCCTTTTTCTATCTTAACAGTTATCAATTATCGGAAAACAATGAATGAACATAAAAATACTGAAATTGGTTTAAATTACTTTTGAAAAAGTTAAACTATATTTGTTTGTACTGTGTGATGTATATATATCAGACTTTATTCTGGAAAGTTAAAAGAAAAGAAACACGTATAGTAACAGATGCGAGGAGGAGTGGGGTCTGACATTGATTGATTGATTTGGAAAGGGGCTTTTGGTGTCTGTCCACTTTGCACTTTCTCTTCCTGACTCGCAGGTGTTGGACACTCCACTCACAGGCGCGTCTCCGTCTCCGTCTCCGTCTCCAACTATCTTTTAATTAATTATCATGCAAGGAATTGCATTTTCCTCCCAAGTCCGAACTCTTTTTTTTTTTTTTTTAATAATGTGTACTCTGTAATCTGTCCTCTTCCGAGAACTTTCCCCTTCAACTTCAACTTCAACTCGACTTATAAGAAAAAGAAGAAAGAAGAGGAGGAAGATAACCAAACAAACCAATGGATTCTTCATTAGATAACTGAGTGGTGAGATTCCATCTTCATCTTCATCTTCATCTTCGAGTGATGTGATTTCCTTTTTGTTAGATCATCATCAAAACTCAGCACTCTCACTCTCTCTGTATTTCATTTTTGATTCATTCAACCAATAATCCATCAAAATCCCCAAATATCTTCTTTTTAAACCAAAAACAAGTCATGAGACCCGCTCAGCCCGCTCCTCCCACAACCAACACCAAAAACCGCCCCCGACGGCGCCCGGACCTCACTCTACCTCTTCCACGGCGGGACCCACAACTTGCCGTACCCCTTCCGCTCCCACCCACCTCCAACTCCTCCACCACGTCCACAAGTCACCACCAACAGCTCAGCTTCTCCGACCTGGAGCGCGTCCAACGCATCGGCTGCGGCAGCGGCGGCACAGTCTACAAAGTTGTTCACCGCCCCACCGGCCGCTTCTACGCCCTCAAAGTTATCTACGGTAATCACGAGGACTCCGTCCGCCTCCAGATGTGCCGCGAGATCGAGATCCTCCGCGATGTCAACCACCCCAACGTTGTCCGCTGTCACGACATGTTCGACCACAACGGCGAGATCCAGGTTCTCCTGGAGTTCATGGACGGCGGATCCCTAGAAGGCATTCCGATCCCCAACGAGTCCCAACTCGCCGACGTTGCCCGTCAAATACTCAACGGCATCGCCTACCTCCACCGCCGCCATATCGTTCACCGAGACATTAAACCCTCCAATCTCCTCATCAATTCCAAAAAGTGCGTCAAAATCGCAGACTTCGGGGTCTCTCGAATCCTCGCGCAGACTATGGACCCTTGCAACTCCTCTGTTGGGACAATCGCCTACATGAGCCCCGAGAGAATCAACACTGATTTGAATCACGGCCAATACGACGGTTGCGCGGGAGATGTATGGAGTTTGGGGGTTAGCATATTGGAGTTCTATCTTGGTAGGTTTCCGTTTGCGGTTAGTAGGCAGGCGGATTGGGCGAGCTTGATGTGCGCTATTTGTATGTCACAGCCGCCGGAGGCGCCGCACACGGCGTCGAATGAGTTTAGGGATTTCATTGGGCGTTGTTTGCAGAGAGAACCGGGGCGGAGATGGACGGCCTCGCAGCTGTTGCATCATCCCTTTATTTCCAGGAATAATGGGAATCTACATCAGTTGTTGCCTCCTCCACGCCCTCTTTCTTCTTCTACTTCTTCATGATCATAATAATCAATTAGGTTTCAGTTCTTTTCTTTTTTATTGTCTTTGTTAATTGTTGGTTATTACTGTTGTCATTGTCCAAATATTTTTGTTTTTGTGATTTTTGATATCTTTTTGAGGAGGACATTGGCGAAATGGCGATTAAGCAAGTTGGCAATCAAATTATGGAAATCAATCTGTTAACGGATATCTTGATTTTATTTATGGAATGGTTATAGTATAGAGAAGGAATAGAACCAACTATTTAATGTCAGTGGACGTAGCTAGCTAGCTGGCTGCCCTACAATGTTTGACGTTGTGAAGCATTTTTGTGCCTTGATGACTAGAAACTTGTCAAGTAGGTTAAGCTTTTTTCTGTGTTAGCTTGGGTGGGGATGGTACGACCTTTGTGGAAAGATTCTGAGGTGAATCGTTTAGATAATAAACTTTATTAGGCTTGCATTTGTGAATTTCGAATCTTTTACTATGGTTATGCAAATTTTCATCTTGGCATTGCTTATTTGTTCCCTTGTGCTTGAATTTTGATTCCTTTTCTAAATACCATGCACTTGGATTTCTGTTGCTCTTCCATTTCCAGGATATCTTTGATGTGATAAGATGAAATATGTTATAATGGCTGTTTGTAAGAGTGTGGGTGGTGCTGCTTTGTTGCTTGTATGAATCTTCTTATGCATTGTCTCTGCTGAAGCTAGCTAAGGATGAAGGTTATTCATCTTTTGGTCCATCTATAATTGCCTTTTCTGGGTAAGATCAGGTTCAATGTATTATCATCAAGCATGTCCGTTTGAAGTTCATTCTGTGGTTTTTCATAGATTAAGGTCATTATGGCTCCTAAAGGTACTTCTTTTCACTGAAACATGTGTCTCATGATTTCAGTGTCACTTCATGATTTACAGATTAGAGTCATGTTTTATGGACTTCATGGGAAGTTTGGTCCGTGCAAAGGTCTCGTGAGTTGTACTCTGATCTACGGATGCTAGGCGTTGTTGATGGCCTTAAAAGTTCGTCTGTCACTGTTCTTTGATCATGTCTGCTTTTTGTTCCTTGGACAATTACCCACGGTGAAATATCGTCCATAATTTAACTCAATCCAACGGCCATTTCTATTTTTGTGTCTTGAATGTTGCAACATAGCGAGCCTCCTGATATTCTTACGGTTTCTCTTTCTCCAGACGGCCAGATACTGTAGATATCTGGTTCTCATGACTTAGAGTCTGCACGAAGAATTCATAACTGCAAAAGCTATGCGGGCCGCGCCTACTAGTAGTAGATCTATGCATTATTCTCTCGGGTAGCTAAGCTATTAACTTGAAATGCTCTTTTCAATTGTTTTTTGTAAACAGCCTTTTTATTAGTTAAGAATAAGGCTGATTATTGTATAATCTTTTCAAACCTCACGCATGAGCAGAATTTTTGTTGCTTTTTTCAATTGTTATGTGCATTTAGGGTGGAGGATATAAAGAAAAACTGAATTTTCCAAAAGGTAAACTTTTATTGACAATTAAAAAATATTCTAAAACACAAATACCATTAGACTATCAAAGATAGACTAGTAGTTAAACAGAAAATAAGAAGGAATTATTCTAATAATCTATTACATTTTTGGATAATAACAAATAAAAAGCAAATTTATAAATGATAGATAAATAAGAAGTTATTAGAGTTACTAAAGTGAGATAAAATGTGGAAGATCAAGAAGATTTTAAAAGGCAACTTAAACTAGAAAATTTGAAAATCATTGGATCCGGTAAATTTCCACACTCCTCTCCAGCATTTATGGTTAAAAATTATGCACAGATACTTAAAAATAAAGCAAGAACGATGATAAAGTATAAAAATTAAATGATAATATAGTATTTGATGGATTATTTTTTTTTTTGCCTCGTAAAGAAACATTAACCTAAGAAGAGGAAAACAATTTTTTTATAAATTTGATTGTAAAAGTGTATTTTGATAGATAAAAATGAATAAAGATAGTATTTTTTGTACTGTTTTTTCTATTCTACAAGGTCATTATGAATGGCTAGTAATGACCCTTTAGTTTAAAAATGCCCCACAAATATTTCAAAGAAAAATAAATAATATTTTCAAATATCATGATTTTATACATTGTTATGTAGATGATATTTTAATTGCTGGCAATAATATTTCTCAGCATATTATACACCTTCATGCATTTGCAGATTTGTGTGAAAAACATGGTCTTGCTCTTTCAGAGAGGCCAGCAGATAATATCTTTAACATTAAAATATCTCTTAGAGTTGTTATGGGGTTGGAGTTATTATGATTTAATGAGCGATTCTCCAATGAAACCCTAATGTTACTTGACTACATTGTGCCACCATGGTTCACGGAAATAGCATACCTTGTTGCAAGCGGTTGGCTCTTTTTAGATTTATCATATGAACAAAAAAAAACAATTCTTGTCTAAGTGTACACATTATTTATAGGATGACCTGATCTTGCATAGTACGTATGCTGACAGACTAATAAGGAAATGTGTTTCGGAAGAGAAGAAGTAAGATATATTGATGTAGTGTCACAAAGCTATGTATGCTAGGCATTATGGAGCAAATAAGATGATGGCAAGAGTACTCAAATGTGGATTTTACTGGCCACATCTATTTAAAGATGCTCAAGAATTTGTGGCACAATGCGACAGATGTCAAAAAGTGGGGAACATCTTGAAAAGATATGAGATGCCCTTATCTAACATTTTAAAAGTTAAAGTTTTCGATGTGTGGGAACTTGACTTCATGGGGCCCTTCTCATCCTCTATAGGGGACATGTATATTTTGGGAGGAGTAAACTATGTGTCACAACGAGCTAAAACTATGGAAACTCCAACAAATGATGGCAAAGTGGTACAAAAATTCATTAAATGACTATTCATCTGATTTGGAGTGCCAAGAACAATATAAGTGACAAAGGAGTACATTTCTATAATAAATCTTTTGATACTCTTATGAAAAGATATGGAGTTCATTATCATGTTGCCACTCCATACCACTGGCAAACAAATGGATAAGCGAAAGTTTTGAACATGAACTTAAACAAATATTGGAGAAGACGACGAATGGTTCAAGGAAGGATTGAGCATTAAAGTTGGATAACACCCTATCAGCTTATCAAACTTATCAAACTACCTTCAAAACTTCGATCAGGACGAATCCCTTTAGGCTTGTGTATGGTCAAGCTTGTCATCTGCCCCTGGAACTTGAGCATAGGGCATATTGGGTGACAATAGCTTTAAACTTTGATTGGAAGCAAACGAGTGAACGAAGACTCATACAATTGAATGAACTCGATCAACTTCGCTTTATTGTATATGAGAATGCCAAGATATATAAGGAAAAGTGAAGAAGCGACATCATTTTCATATTAAAAAGAAAAGGTTCAAAGTGGGAGAGGCGGTTTTATCAATAAAACGTGGCTTAGTTGAATAACCAAGAGACATTCATGACAAGAAGTTTGTTTTGCATCAAAAGACTAGGTTAATGTTAAAGCAAATTTAAAAAATGGTGTTTCGATAAATAATACTTGCTGATCTTTGAAAATAACAAAAAATTTCATGAAAGGATACTTAGTGATAGCTACAATTTTTGATTGATTACTATTTGTAAATGTGCGTGTACAAAGTGCTATAGGTGAACGAATAGGAAGTTGATATTTTGATTAATTATGTATATTCAATTCAAAGTGCTTAACCATGAAATGCATGTTAGTATGATGGCACACTTGAATGATTAATGTTTGCAGTTAAATTGATTCTATAAAGTTAGATGTTATTGTCTCATTATTGCATATTGCATGAATGTATTCTTATGTGTTTAATATTATTTTTTTTAATTTTTGTTTTAGTTTTTCTTGAGGATAAACAAACGTTTAAGTGTGGGGATGTTGATAAATTTAGTTTATACTAAGTTCTATTGTTCTAATATGTGTTTTAGCATGTTTATAGGTGTTTATTAGATGATTGTTGCATGTATAGTCTTAGAATTGTGTTCATGTCAGTATGTACTTAGAACTGTTTATGTGTTTAAAACATGTTTTCAATCTTAGTTTTATGTTTCTTGACATGTTTGATAGTGTTGAAGATTAGATAATTGAAGAACAAAGATGTTGGACGTGCATGGAGCTACATGGGTAAGGTCACAGATCGTGATATAAGCAAATTTTCCAGAATCACGATTATGACAGAGGTTTCCCAGGTGTGACTTTTTCCATCTATTTTATGATTTGAGGGAATTTTGGAACCGATCAAAAGGGGAAACCCTAGTTACACCCCTAAAATTCTAAGACACATAGGAAGAACATTAAGAAGCCAAAGAAATGCAGCCACCATCTTACAGAAGTGGATTAAACAAGGAAGATTGATTAACTTAAAGAGAGTTAGTCAATATTTAATACTGCAAGTGTACATTGTAGCCATAACTAGCACTGACAAATATGAGTCGATCCTATGAGGACAATAAGTATTAGTAATTACTGTTGTCCTATTATCTAGCCTACAGATTAGTAATGACTTTTAACTTAAGAAACTAAAATTAAGGAAATAAACTAAACAAGAAATGTGAATTAAAGCAAGGGATTGGTGACACTAAATTAATTACCAATATCAGATGATTAGTACTTAGGCTTCTAATCCCCTTAAACCTTAACTGATTGATTCCTTGTCATTGATTTATTGGACTGTGAAGATTCCTAAAGTATGCTAGTAGTTGACCTTGAGTCTACTAATATGTGAGCCTAAGGTCTCTAACTGAATTAATCAGGTTAAAACTTATAGGATTGCATTATGATATTCTGAATCCCTCTAGTAGGTTTGACCCTAATCTAGAAGATTTATGTCATCCTATCTCTAGGATTGCAATAAACTCTTTCCAATTATCATAGATCTATTCAACTTAGGATTTCTCAATGGCTAAATATGAAATTAGATAAAAGTCCAAAAAATCATATTAATAGAAAGTAAATAGAATAGATAATTGGAACACAATTGCTTTCAGAAAATAATCAAAACAAGTCAAAGTGTTCAACTAAAAATTAACGATATATCAATGAAAATAAAATCATATCCATATATATATAGAAAACAGAATCATAACCCTAAATCTCCTTGATTATTCTTTATCGTGTATTCTGACAATTTAGACGTCCGATCTTATGTTCTGATGGATCTCTGGATAAAAATCCCTCATCTTCCACTCTGTAAGCTCCACTCTGTAAGCTCCAAATCACCTTTGGAATCACCTCTAAGTGCCTGTTTGGATGGGCTTATATTAGTAGAGCTTTTGTCAGTAGAGCTTTTATTAGTAGAGCTTTTCTGAGAAAAGTTTTTCTAAGAAACCAGTTGACTATTTGGCTATCATTTAAAAAAGAACCTTTTTGAAAGAGTTTCATACAATAGACTATTTCTTAACATAAACATAAAAAGCATTTTTAATTTTAACTACATTTTTGTAATAAAAATTATTTATGCATATAAATATTATTTAAAATATATTAAACAATATGCAAAGTACAATATATTA
>JANITW010000005.1:53223560-53234975 GCA_027564335.1 Erythroxylum williamsii
AATTTTGGATTATGTAACTTATCAATTGGGGTTGTGAAGATTTATTTAGATTGTAATGAGGAAATTAAGAACACACAATATGTATTAGGGGAGATAAACATAGCATACTAACTTTGTTTTAAACATTGTAGTAAATTGATAAACTCTTATTAATTTAAGTGTTAATTAAAGTCACGAGTAAATTCTTGAACTTTTATTTGTAACAAAAATAGCCCGACTTTAATGTCCCTATTAATGGATTGAATTGACAATAGATATGTAGTTTAGAGACCTAATTTGAGTTGTGGTCACCAGTCGATATAGAAGTGTATTTTTATTACAGGGGGACATTTATTTCAAAAGGGGGATGTCCATTTTATAGAGAAAATTCTGTCGAATTTTCAATAAGATCCTCATAAAATGGGACAATCGTTTTTTAATTAAAACAAGAGCTCTTTAATATTAACTTATGATCTTATTATGGAGGAAACTTATAATTATGCAAATTATTAAGGATAACACCTGATGGTTGAATTATTTGAGTATAGTTAATGACCTTCATTAATTATAATATTGCATGGCAATTGTTTTAATATATCCTACTTTCTAAAGTGTGAACGATTTTGTTTTTGGTTTTTCATTCTAGCTCCGTCATCATCATCTTCCTTCGCATACTTCAGGAAGATCCTTCTGCGTTTTGATTGAGGTTAGTGATTATGTTTTTTACTATGTTTTTGTGCTCTTGGTTTGTTTGTTTGCAGTATAAACTTCCCATCTGAACTTCCTGCATTTTTAATTGATATGGCTTGCACGATGTGAAACTTGTTTGTATTATAAACTTTGGTTATGTATTAATTTATATAGGACGAGTTTGATTTATGTTATTGTTCCAATTACCTTAATTATGTGAATCCGTTATTTCATTGATGCTCTCTTAAATTATGAGGTTTTCTTGACTTTTTATGTGCACATTTTTGTAAGGCATGTTTTTATTAAATTGTATATGTTAAACAAATTTATTAAAATAAGTATTCATAAAAATATTCATATTTTTATGAATACTTATTTGATTAGGCAATTGTTTGATATTTAATATCCATTAAATATCAAAATGTTAACAATAATTGTCTTATGACATATATGATTACAAACATATATGTTGGATATTCAGTTTAAATATATTTTAGATGTGAACCTATAAACTTTTCGTAATCTATTATGGAGCTCCCGTGAGGCTTATCGGTGAAAAATACTAGGAGCCTAGGAATCAGAATGAGAACTTCTTTTGTTGAATCACAAGTCTTATCTTAGATGTTTTGTTATCTGTGGCTAACATGAATGATACTAACTATAGATTCACTGGTTTAAATTAACAGTTTTTCAGATATGAGTTCCTGAGATAGATCTTGGATGTATAGACGATTAACCCCTGATGGTTTTATTAATCCAGAATTTGTTGAGGGAGTTGAAGCTTTTATTCATTGTGCACGTTCTCAGCCGACATATATGGATGAGTCAAAGATCAGATGTCCATATACATCTCATTTCCTTTGTTGAAGTTATTATACGTATTCACATTCGATGGTCTATACTACATATTGCTTTAAGCTTCCTTTATTCTCGAAAAGGACATGTATATCGATAGAGGCGAGAGCGACGTCACAACGACCTATAAAGGATTAGGGAGATCGATTCTTATGAAAAATTTGTCAATTCCTCAAACCTCATCTGCACAATCTGCAACTTACTGTGAAGGTGGATCGTCATAGTCTGCAGTGAGTCAGTACAGTCTGTAGTTCGCACTGACTCACCTCATCCGCCTCCAGCGTCGACAGTTGCAGATGATGCATCACCTACTGCTCCTCTTGCTATACCATCTCCTTCCCCAACTCATATATCATCCAATACCTCTTTATCGGATGGAGGAGAGGTTCGCCAGCTTGGAATTGGAGTACCTGATGGAAGAAAGTATATAACAATTGTCAATCAACAATAAGTGAAATCACACTAATTACTATTTACTTTTGATTAAGTCTTAGGTTTACTAGTTTTTTGCCAGTATCAAATTACTTCTTATATTAAGTTGGTTCCATCTGCACCGAGTTTCAGAAATATGACTTTCACATTTAAGCAAAAGATTGATCTTGAGGGTTAAGTATTGAAGAATATATTTGAGGCCACAAAGCAATTTTACTTTCAGGAGTTTGAGGCACAATATATATTTATTTTCTTTTTATATTGATTTATATACACTAATTAGATAAAAATTATTACATTATATATAGTAGTCTATTTTTTTCTTATTTTAGAAAGATTTTTTCTAGGATTCTTGTTTCGACACCAACATGTATAAAGTATGGGAGAAGCGAGCTCGTACATGTTATCATGACTTCATTGGTGTGATACATAAAGCTGGTGCACGATCATATTATATTTTAGAGAAAATTTGGAGTCATTGGCACGAGTATTGGGCATCACTTGAGGCAATGTCTATCTCAGGACATAACTCCGTCAACAGACATGGAGGCTCCGAGGGAGAGAGTCTTCCTGTACATACGGGAGGATCAATAACTCACCACAAGCACAACGACTTGTAAGTATCTCAACTTGACACTTATTTTGTAAATATTTTGCTTTACCATATTATAAATAATGATAATGGTATAAATGTCTAGCGCCATATATGCCTATGTTAAGTTATTT
Source organism: Erythroxylum williamsii (assembly GCA_027564335.1). Taxonomy (NCBI): domain Eukaryota; kingdom Viridiplantae; phylum Streptophyta; class Magnoliopsida; order Malpighiales; family Erythroxylaceae; genus Erythroxylum; species Erythroxylum williamsii. The sequence goes on from JANITW010000005.1 coordinate 53,226,243, forward strand.
TCTTTGTTCAATAGGGAGCAAATATCATAAAAATAGAGAAAATTTTACCGAAATTTTTATAAATTGTAGTCATATCTAACAATTTAGGTTATTCATGTAGAAAAAGTCATTGGACATCAGGCCTACACCTATTCAGCTATTTTTGTACACTCACATGAAGAAACATCACAGTGTGACATTCATCAATAGCCGATGTAGAGAACTAAATGTATGTGAAATTAATGCATTATTATAATTTCTTAATAATAATCTCTTACTAATGTAAACATTGTTTCCTAATAGGACCAAATACAACCAACCATTCATCGACAGTCTCAGGAGGAATATCTTGTAGATGACATTTAGACGTATCTTGATGCTGTGGGTAGTAGGGATCGTCATGAAAGGATATTCGGGCTATGTTCATATGCGAACACATGTTATTTGCAATCTTCCATGTCTAGTACAGCAGCGTCTGCTAGACTAACATACAGCAATGAAGTCATCAAGCTTCGGGCCATAGTGCAAACACTGATGGACCAGATAGCTCACATGAAAGAAGAGCAGATGGCTAATGTGAATCAATGGATGGAGCAGATGGAGTAGATGGCTAAGATGAGAGAGCAGATGGAGCAGATGACTCAGTTGAGATAGGAGATGAAACAGTTGAAGGAGAGGCTTAGCAGTTCAGAGCACCCACGATCACCACGACATTAGCTTATCCTAGTCATTTGCTTTCAATTACAAACATAAGTTATGTACACTGTAATGTTGTTATTATCAATTAAAATAATTTTAACTTTACATCATTAATTAATTTTATGATTCAACAAATTATATATATTTATATATACAAATTAATTTATTATGCACAGATAACTGATAACTCCTATAATTATGCATTTATCACAAGATCAAGAAACCAAAATTTTTTTAAAAATTTCTTACTACTTATTACCGACGGAATATAAAATACCATTGAAAATATCAACATATTTTACCGATGGAAATCCTAATTCCGTCGGTGAATATAAAACCTTTGCATATTAGTTAACGACAAAATATAAAATATCGTCAGTAAATCAATATATTTTTCCAACGGTATTTTATATTCCATCTATAATTATCATAACACTTCCATTACATAAACTACAAGTTACCGACGGAAAGTCTTCCGTTAGTAAAATTTACCGATGGTTGTGTCGTTTACTTTTCCGTCGGTATATAGTTCGTCAGTAACTTTAACTCGTTTTAACGATGATTTTGTCCGTTGTTCATTTCCGTCGGTATTTTATTTTACCAACGAAATTATGTTGTTTACTGACGCTTTGTTCCGTCGGTAAACCACTAATTTCTTGTAGTGATTTTTGTCAAAATTTTTCTCCTTTAAGTCCACAAAAGCAATTATCACCTGTAAACATACTTGGAGTAAATTAAGTATCAAATATATGATAAAAGTATAAAATATCAAACAAAGCAAATCAAATATAGGTGGTAAAATATAGTCAAATATCTATCTATCAGAGATAAAAAGAATGTCCAAATTTTAATTTTTCTGGATTATGCTCCAAATTGAGTTTTTCTTTCTTTTCTTTTGCTATTTTCTTCAAACTTGACATGTAGCTCGAATGCTTAGATTTTTATTACATTCATGGGTGTTTAATTTATAGATTAAGGTTTTTTTTTGAAGTTATTTTATGATTTTGATCTTTATTGATTCAATACAAAATTCTGGTCTTATGATAATTGTGCATTTCATATTTTGACAATAAATTGAGAGAATAAGCCAAAAGTAATTAGATTAGGTTATGCAATGAGAGTTGGCGATTTAGTAAGTCACACAATTATCAAATCAAATATCATTCAAAGAGAGATCTTATATGATAACTTGATTATCCAATTGATAACTTCATATATAACTGAAAATGTTATGAGGTTTTGTGAATCGAGAGGTCGCAAAATCTTCAATTTTGGATTCAATTAGGGTTAATTTCTTAAGTCTTGAGAGAGAGTAATAATTTAGGAAATCTAGGATGGACACATAATTGGATCATTAATTATTAAGGAAACAAAATAATGAAAGAATAAATCCTAAACATTCATCATTGATCAAACTTACTTTAGTTTGGCAACTCAATTGTTATTTGTTCGTTTGCTTGATTTTATTTACTTTTTTTAATTTCTGTCATTATTTCACTCAAATCATATTCTAATACTTTAGATAAAATTAGTTTCAATTAGTTTTAACTATTTTCTCATGGGATCGATGCCTTTCGATACTACAAGATATGATCCATATACTTGCAGGTATTGAGAGTTTTGTTAAATATAAAATTTGCTAATAGTTATTGGTCATGAAATCAATTCTCCATACATCAAATAATTCACTTAATAAGATGTTTACAAGAGGTGTGACACTCATCACAAAACTATACTTGCATATGAGTGATTTTAAATATATTTGGCAATGAAAACCTACTTATAAGACTTTTTTTTGCAATACTTTCTTTCAAAGATTAAAATCTTTTTTTCACAAAATACTTAATTCAAATTCATTTTTAAAGTTCTATAAAGTTTTCTTGAAGATTGAGATGTTTTATTTATAATTAAAAGTAAATTTCTTCTTTTATTTGATAAAGTATAAACTATATGCCCTAAGTATAAATTATCATGCCATGATTGAACCCGTTTTCATCAAAATTACCAAGATAAGTTTACAAGAACAGTTACAATGATTGTTATACATATAATGACTTTATTCTTTCATATTCTTGGTCCACTTCAATTCGTTTAAATTCTTTTAAATTGTATTATGTGTTCCATTTTAGTCATTTTGGTCATTTAATCATTGTACACTAAACATAATCTTTGAACATTTCTTGAATCTTTATAAAAAAAACCTATTTATATCATCAAAAATAAAAATATTAATAGTAACATATTTTATTATCATCAAAACCATAGGCTGTCAAGAACAATTATTATAATCTTAAGTATTGATATGAAATTCTCATAATGACTCAATTTAGTTAAATTTTGCATAAGTATCTACATTTATTTAAATATTCTAATATTTTAATTTATGAGATTGATTGCATTTTTTATGAAAGAAACATAATGTGTTAGTCTCTTGCTATTTTTTTCGATGCTTAGTCTTAATATAACAATAACTAATTAAGAATAATACCTATCACAAATCTCATTACGATTTAACTTATAACGCATATTTATCTATAAATGTTACAAATATGTAATCAACCAATTTAGGAGATATAAACTAATAAATCTTTCTTTGGATCCTAAAGTTAAACCTTTCTAAGGGCATGATCTATTAGATAAGGAAACAGATTAATTCTATTTTCATGAAGATAATTTTATGGGATTAAATTTTATTTGGCTTTAAATTGTTTTTAGTTTCTACCTTAGGTTGAAGGTGTGATTTGCATCTTAATGTTTAATAAAATGTCTAAGTAAACTCATATCATTGTCTCTAATACTAATTCGCATCCTAACATTACTAAAATGATACTCACTGTGCACTAGATAAGATGCAAAATTGATACTAGAGATAATGGCGAGGACATATTTATACCTTCTATGAAACATAAGTTGAAAATCACACACTTACGTAATATCTTAGGTCCAAATTGTTCAGATGTATATAGTTCAGATATTAAGAATTGACAAAAACCTAACTCTGTTATAATTTAAGATGCTACTAATATCACTTTGAAAATGTTAAGATGCAATTGATACCATCAATAATGGTAGATGTATAGTTGGACCTTTTAAAAAATATTTAGGTATAATTTACACCTTGAATCTTCTGCCTGCCTTATACTCATGCATGATGTGATATTCATATTTTCATTTATAACATCAATTTTTAAGGAATAATAACTAAGAATCAAAAGTTTTATGGTTATTTTCTTTTCATATATAGACAAAAATGTTTAATCCTTAAACTTTTAATTTAATCATGAAGACTTATTCGTCTATTTATTTTATATTTTAGAGTTTAATAAATGATTCTATAAATAGAAAATTAATATACAATTTTAACTTTTATATAAAAAAAATGAGGATTACTCGATTGTTTGCAAGCGGAATTAATATAATCATCTTTCAACTATTAGATTAGTCATAAAAATTAAAGAGGGTTAATGAAAAAACAATAAAATAGTGGAGATTCTATTCTAACCTTGATGCATGAGAATTATAACATAATTTGTTTTGCATTCCTCAAAATGAATACCTAAAATCAGAAATTCTTTTATTATTAATTCTCGGTACATTTGGATTGGGCCAATTTTCCTAAATCAAGGACTTGGGCCTGTAGGATGACATACCTAAAGGCTTACTTCTTCTTTCCTTGTCCAACGATGGCTCGTCTCGCGTTGCGTTTGCATTGCTGCTTCTCGTTCCTGGCGGCTCTCTCTCTCAAACCAATTTCAAAGGTATTTTTTTTCTCCTTCTAATCACTGGCACAGTGCGCTTTTTCTTGCTTCTGTTTTAACTGTTTCACGTCATTGTTGTGGTTATTAAGCTGTTGCTTGGAATGTAATACCAGTAACCCTTTCGGGAATATCAGAGTTGATGATGTTTTCAAATCGATTAATCTAGATTGTATAGTGAGAGAACCTTGAAAGGGAATTGAGGGATTAAATTGCAAGAGGTGCTTCGTTGGCAAATTTGAAAACTCTAAAAAGAAGCTCGGTAACTTACATGTACGGAGATTTCTTTATGTTTTTCTGGGATGAGTTTTCTTGGTAGAATTGACTGATGGTCATCTGCAGTGGTCAGAAGCATGCTCTTAAGGGTTTATTGTGAAGTCCTTGATATCATAATGGGGAATTGATTACAAAGTATGCCTTTTTCAAATTCATGACTTCGAAAAGCATGTTTTAACATTCAGCCGGTAATAGATTTTTCTTCGAAGTTAAGGTAAAATTAAAGTCCCTGTACCTTAATCAAGGTAATTTGTGGATTTGACTGAATCCCCAATATCTCCAAATCCCTCAAGTGAGACCCAAGGAGCTATTATTCGTTCAAATCTTTACAATTCCCAATGAATCTTTCTTTCGATCTCAGCGTCAATCGGTGGAAAGGATATCATACTTGGCCTTTTTCTGACCATCATCACTTATTCTGGATGGTGGCTTAGAATTGAAAAGATATTTTTCAAAATTAATAAATAGATTTAATGAATTGTGGTGGGGTATGCCAAAGCTTGTCACAAGCGACAGTTCAGTAGGGGCTTCAAAATTGAAACTCAAAGAATGATCATAGTATTAGCTGTACCTTTGCAAACCCTTTTGTTGTAACATGCTTTTTGTTATTTCAAGGGACTTGAGATAAAGAAGAAATGTCAAAGTCTTGCAAAGGCCTTGCAATGGAACTGGTTAAGTGTCTTAGCGAGTCTGATTGTGTAAAGGTATTCACAGGTTCTGTCTGTTAGTTTTGCATCTTTGCTTGTTTAACTGAATAAAGATATTGTTTTGCATTGGTATATGCAAAGGTGGAGCAACGGTCATACAGGGAATGTGCAGGAGAGAAGAGCCCCTCTATATCAAGTGAATGTGTGGGTCTAAGAGAAACATATTTCAATTGTAAGAGAGGTCAGGTATGTACCTTTTCCCTTGTAGTGCATTAGTCTGCCCTTAATTCCCTTGTCTGTTGACTTTATTTATGCTTGTATTGTTCATTTTTACTTCCATCATGGGTTCTTTGACTTTTGAAGGAAAAGATGGGGGAGGGGAAGGGAGATAGAAAATTGGGATTTATGGCTAGTCTAAACATTTTTTCTTTTCGGATTGTTTTTCTTGTTTTAACCAATTTGGTGCCCCAATTTAATTTCTTTCTATGAATGCAATCTTGGTTAATTTACAGTTCCAAGATTAATCTCTGGTTAAATTTATACGGTGGAAATCACAGGCACTTTGTAGTTGTATTATACGATGTCCCTTTGCTAGTTTTTGGCTTGTATCTGTTGTTCATCAGGTTATTAAAATGCATTCATCTTCGTACAAAGAGTGGGGAAGATTTTGATGGGGCTTGTCATTTTCTTTGATGGCTTTGATTGAGGTAGAAGTAGGCTGAAAAGGCTAGTAATGGTTGTCATGAGGTTCTCTTAAACCAGATTGCAAATTTGCGGACTTTACCTAGTAGGTTCATTGTTTTTGAAAATTTCCACCTGAAGGTTGGTCGTGGGCACATTCTCCTTTTGTTTTTTTTTGTTTTTTTGGCTTCAATCTCTTATTGACGGGTCAAAAGGAAATGACGAGGATTATTTGGCAAAGACTACATTGTTTTGTTTGATTTTAAATCAGCTCTTGGTTGATTTTGTGTACATCTTTTCTTCTCTTTTTTCTTTTTATTTTTTGGTTGTGGGGGTTACATTGTCTTTTTCTGTTTCAGTTCTTGTTTCTGGTGCTTATGAGAAACTATTAGTGGAAACACTAACACCTTTTTCAATTTCAATTAAATTGACTTTTCCTAAAAACATTTTCGGTTACTAAGAGGTGTTAGAGAGAGGGTTATTTTGGTTCTTGTCAGTTGAAATCAAGACTAGAGTTGAGTGTCAGTTTTGCGGGACACTAATACATAATGGATGTAGACAGAATTATTTGAAATACTACATATAGATTTATGCTCCAAATCGACTTCAATTCTTTTTTATATAAAAACACATCAGCCAACACATCAGTCAAAACAGCCAAAGAACATTTCCCTTTTCAGGGTATAATGATATTTGAGTCTCATTCGTTGATCTCAGTTACCTGTTCAGTTTGAAACAATCCAACTCATCAGAAAGTCCTATAATTGTCAGGTAAACTTTACAAGTATAGCTATAAGCAATTCTGACAAAAATCTTGTCCGATGCTCCAGCATCAATTAGATGAAAATAATAAGGTTCAAAATGCTAGTGGGTTGATTTTAGTTCTTTCAAATGCTTGCTATTTGGTTAATTGGATTTTTTGGGTTTGTATAACCTGTGGGTTCAAAAATCTTCTTACCATTGATGTGTTTTCATTGGATTGGTAAATACGAAAGAGGACAGGAGGAAGATGTCAAATTGGAGGGGATTGGTTTATTCATTCAGAGTTTAAAATATTTCTCTATTTTAAAATGTTCAGTGGCGTAGTTTATGAAGCTGTTAAAGATGTTGGCGTGATATCTCTATATTTTCTGGTGAAAAGTGTTCTTGGACAAAGATCTGAAGGAGGCAACTAATTTGGATTCATGGCTTACGGATGTGGAAGTCTTAACAATAATCTAAGCCTTCTTTGAGTTTTTAACTTCTGACCGAAGTCTGACCTTCTGTTAATTTGTGGTTGTGCCTCTTGGAATGCATATATTCCACCTTAATACTTCTGATTGCATCAGAATATTATCTTCGAGGATGCAACTGAAGGGAATAACATAATGATCTAAAACGATTATTGATCTTCACATTATCTAATTTGTTTACCTATTGTTTCGTGAAACATGAAGTTAAATTCGCTAAATGTTATAAATTCAGTTTTCGTGAGCATTTGATGCTTTCCCAGGTTGACATGAGAGCTAGGATTCGAGGAAACAAGGGTTATTAACTACACAAGGACACTTGGTTGGCTCTACTTGCAGCTCTCCGACCTTCCAAACAGATGTGTGGTAGAGAGACAGCTAGAAGAGAGGATGTCTTAGTATCATTACTTTTTAACTTCACATGGCACCAGAAATACTTTACGCCTTGTATCAAAAGTGCTATTTTGATTATGGTGGTTATTTATGGTTTTGTTGTTGTCGCAAGTTAGTCACCAAGATCTGTATGGATGCTCGAGAAAGAACTGTATCGAGATGCGTGTATTTGGGAGTGAAGTTGACATATTAGTGAGTAAAGTTTTCCACCCTCTTACGAACGAACAAAGTTCTGAGGATAAGATTACTTGGAGCCAATTATGCGAATGCACTTGGATTCTTGTTGTTGGCAGCTTGGGATTGTGGTGGTTGCTGTTGATGTCACCCTTCGATAAGGACTGTTACTCCAAATTTGCAGGACTTGTGTGATTATGGAATAGGTGGCTTTATAGTTTGTTTAGACCCAACTTTGCAATTTTTGTTTATAAGCTGGACACAATTATTGTTATCCAAGTATGACTTTATAGAATTTTCCACAAACGTACACTGTTTTGGAAACCACATGATTTGTTTTAAGTTTCCATAAATTATCATGTACTGTAGTGTAGGCATTATGGTAATTTAATCCAATTTTCTTTTATCCATTTTTTTAGTACTATACTTTAAAATGTTTCCTTCAAAATTAATCCTTCTCATTTGATCATAATTTCTTGTATTTAACCTTTAAAATTCCAAGATAAGATTGAATTAGATCAACTAGAGCATTCAATGAATCATCCTAACCGAACTGTTTGTGTTTAATACCAACTACCACAGGCTGGGTCGAGTGAGGGACTTGATCCTCTGTCTCATGTTTTGAGTACCAATCCTGTCTTCTTCAATTTCAACCTTCCATTTTTGTAGGACCTACATAAATGAAAGGTTGAGATTGAAAGAGTCAAAGTTGGTACTCAAAAAATGAGACAGAGGATCTCAAGTGGTCGAGTGATGTCGACTCCATTTTAACAATGAGTTTGGTTTTATTGCACATTGAAAACTAGGAGAAGGAGAGGGACATTTGTTAATTTTCAATATTTTTATTATATGTGACAATATTATCTTATTTGACAGTCAATAAAAAAAATTCACATAAAA
>JANITW010000005.1:53312952-53329526 GCA_027564335.1 Erythroxylum williamsii
GACCACCTACGATCGCCGAAGACATGAAGAATTAGCTAGTTTCCATTGAGGAAAAGGGGAGGTTTCTGATTAGAAGTTGAGAGACGGGTTGTGTTTGGTGATGTTTTGACCTCGAGAGAGTGAGAGACGATTTTTTGCTTTTTTCGTATGCTTTCGTGTAGCGCAAATGACTGCAATCTTTTTCTTAAAAAAAAACGATTTGTGTTATGTACTTAGAAACTTTTTCCAGGAAATAGCATGAAACAAATAACGAAAGAAAGGTTCGAACCTAGCACGCGAGCGCAGAGGACTAGGGGTGAATTTGAGAGGGAGATTTGAAGTTGTTGAAGAAACAGGGAAAGAGATAAACGGGAAAGAGAGAAAGTAGTAGTGAGAATGCGCTTGTAAACCAAAAAAATTTCATAATGAGACCAAAGCAATCGTTTTAATTAATTTGTTGTCAAAGGCTTTAGGGACGTTTTATTTAACAAAACGTCGCTAAAGTTGTTTCGTGACGTTTTTATAAAACGTCGCAAAAAATTGAAACTTTTTGTGACGTTTTTTAAATGTCATAAAAAATCTTTACAATTTCTGACGTTTTATTAATAAAACGTCACAGATTGTATACTTTTTTTGTAGTGTGACATGGGAAGTGATGTGTTTTGAAAATTTTCTTTATAGTGAATGGTTGTTGAAGCAGTCAAGGGAATTGAAGTATTTGGGAAGTCAGCATCATTAAACATGATCAATGGTCCCACAGAGAGCCAAATGTCATACCAAAAGCTAGTAGATTTTCCATTTCCAATTAGCGTAATAAAATCAGTCCCGTGCCTATCCCTTAGCTTTAGGATGGACTTAAGAGTAGTATAGGGAAAGTAGGAATAGGTTACAACCTAAATGCCCCTCTATTTACATCATAGAGATTGCTTGTCCTCTAATAGTCTCCAGAGTCTTTTGGTTAGCATGATTGTGTTCATAGTTTTAATTGAGCAAATTCCCAACCCACCATGAATATGAGATCTACATAATTCACTCTATTTGACGACAATTTTATAGTTCCTCACATTGCTGCCACTGCATAGGAAATTGTTGAACATGCTATCAATGGCTTTTAGGATTGTACTTGGAATCATATGTTGAAGAGCTGACGTACTCTTGGATAAGAATACATTGCTTTTGGAGCAAATTGACTTGTAATCCTAAGAATTTTTGAAAGATCTTTAAGGCTTCATCAAAGTAGAGATAGAGTTTGAATCAGTCTTTGAGAGTAATATCATATCATCTCAAAACAAAGATTGGTCAGTTTAAACTTGCTACACTTCAAGTGATATCTGAAGTGCTTTGTCCTTGTAACCACACTTTCAATGATCTTATGGAGAGTTTTCATCACTAAGGAAAAGATGTATGGAGATAAAAGCATCTCATTGCCTAATTCCTTTGGAGATTTGAAAAAATTTAGTAGGTTGCCCATTCCCCAATTCTTAATCCTTGCTAACTTCTCCTTTATTATAATATATCATTTGCACTATATGTTGTAGCCATATTCCTTTATTTTAGTGAGGCTTGGATTGGTAGCTCTTAATCATTATATGGAGGCATGTTTAATCATCACTTAAAAAAAATTCAAGAGGAGTTTAAGAAGAGATGTAATTTGAGTTACCTATTGTTGGAAATAAGTCTTCTTCTTCCTCTAAGTCTCTTCCTTTTTCTTCATTCACTCTCTCTCCCTATTCTCCTTTTTTAGTGTCATCCCTTTCTTTTACATATCTCTTTCTTTTCTGGCTCTTAGACCCTAAATGATATATTGAGAAAAAAATTCATCAATACCTTATATTGTGAAATTCCATCTATGCCCTTAATGAGCTTCCCTACTTTTATTTATTCCTTTTATCCTCAATTGTCCATTCATCTTTTCTTATTATTTTCTTTATAACTCTTCACATATTTATCATTTATAGGTACATTAATTACAGCAAAATAATTTTTCTAATAGTTGCAGTTTATTTCACCTCTATTGTATTTTCTACAATTTATTCAATAGCATCAATTATTATTGATCTTTGCTCAAAAAATTTATATTACCAAATTTATCCTTTAATTTCACTAACTATTCATAAAATATTTCCTCATTAAACAAATTCTACCTTGAGAATTCCTCTTTTAAGCACTAACATGCAAATTACTTAAAATTGCAAGTTCATGAATGCAAATAATAGAAAAAACCACACTATATTTGAAAAATATAAATTATTGGGAATAAATAGCAATTGAGAAAACTAATAATTGAAATTGAGTTCCCCCATTTGCCTATGATCTTATCAATTAAATTCATTCCCCAATATCTTAAGTTTCTAATGGCATAAATTTTAAAGCAATATGGTTAATTATATCAGGAGTTATACCCCAAAAACTCCACGCTGTTCGAAAACAAGGACAATAGCCAAAACTCAACTTTAAAACAGAATTCAAAACTCTTAAAGGCAAAATTAGATTTGAGTTCCTTCATCAAAGTTTTAAATCTATGTATCTAGTTTAATCTCCAATTTTAATTATCCAATTTAGAGGTCTAAAGGACAAGATATGGCCAAATTATTGAAGTCTATTCAGTGGAACCTATCCATTTAGCAAGGTACACATCCCAAATCAACTAACATCAGTCTTATCATGCAAGAGCAACACAAAAATACATCCAATTTAGCCAAAAACATCCCATTTACTTATTTTATCAATTCCCCTCACATCAAATTCATAAATCTAACCAAACATATGAAAATGTTTCATACATATTTCACATCTAAGTATGTATGTCCATGCTAAAGCAAACAAATTGTTCATTTACCCTTGCCTTTTACATTAAGTACCATTATATCTCTTACTATACTTAGATGTACTTAATTCATTATGTTCACTTCTTAATACACCTAGACATGCTATAATACTTCCAGGGTATATGTTAGGGTATTACACTACCCTTCTATAGGTCTCTCACGGTTGAAGGGTTTGCCCTTTTTTATCATCTCTTTCAAAGCTCTCTCTTTGTTTTTCTCCTAGCCAAGAACTCTCTAATTTATCATAAATCTCTTTGCTGATACATGTCTATTTATATTAAAAAGTAAGGTTTAGAAGTGTTATAAGTCTCTCATGGGTGTGCATGATAATGTCACGCCTATGAGCCACCTTAGTTGATGCTCACAACCCTAAGGCTCAAGTGCATATGTGTGACATGGGTGTGAGATGTGTCTCACAGCCATGACAAATCATACATGGCCATAAGCTAGTTCAACACTCTTCATGCTCTTCATTTTATGTATTTCTTATCTTTTCTTGCTCTAATCCTTCTCGTTCTTGCTTTATAAGGACAAGTAAGTGTGATTCTCAAGAAGATGGCTCAAATATAGTGCTTTCAACTCACTTTAGCTCTTTCACATCCACAGTTTACCTAAAACCATATAAGAACTATATGAGTATCTTAAGCATTTTCATATCATTAATCACTAAGTGTAAAGGGTTAAATGTATTTACAATTAAGCACATATCAATTTTTCCCATGCTTAGCTTTTGACCTTCCTCAGGCAAAACATCAAAATTAAGCTCATAGACCCAAAACATTCACTCAATTCTCATATTTTTCCAAGAATACATAATCTTAAGCAAAGATGATTAACTTTTAAAAATCATGGCAAGAACTCAATGTTCCAAGCTTTTACTCATGATCAATGAAAATTCAATCCTTTTAAAGAGTAATCTAATGGTAGACTTGGAATATGTGTTTAAACAAGATATGTTCATGGGTACACTCAACACCATTTAATATCATGTCATTTCACAACTTTGCATACCATTTCATTTCTCCACTACTAAGGTTCACATGCAAAATCATGGATCAAAGGACTTTTCAAGGTTGTATTATGGGTAAAGGTAAGATGAGATATATTTGGGACAAATAGCATGAATTCCATTAAAGTTAGTGAAACAAAGCAACACTCAATGTGACATCAAGTGCAAAAACCAACATTCACTCACAATTCTGTGTAGCGCCCCCTTACCGTAGAGTACACACTGGGACGCCCGTAGGTCATTCTGATACATAACCTATGATGAGGGTGTACTATGAACGATCATATCTATAATCCACATGGCATCAAGATAATAAAACCATAAATGTACAAGTCTATTAGTTTTCCAAAGTCTAAGTACAATACTCCAAAAGGAAACTGATACACAACTAACTAAGTCATCCCCAAAAACTATCCCAGCTGACCGACCTGTAAGCCATACTTCTCTTGCCAACGCGCTCAACAAGGCAGGAAAAGTCACTCACTAACTGGAGCTAGGAGTCTACTATCTCTGTCCTGAAAAATATTTGCAATGTTGGGTGAGTTTGCGAACTTAGCGAGAAACCATCATCGATGGTTCACCCAACTCATGCATATACACGCAATTCACATTATATCATATATTGATACATTCAGCAAATCACATACATCCCATTTCACATTTATAAGGCATTACGCCTTTACACAATTCACATTTGATCATTCATATATGCAATGTATATGTGACACTTTCATTTTATTACGTTGTTGTGACCGTGCGACTGAGCTCATTTACGTTGAGCCATAGGCTCTGAATAACATTAGGCTTAAAGCCCTGATACGTTGAGCATAAAGCTCTAAAAATCGTTGAGCTCGAGGCCCTATGCGTTGAGCTTAAAGCTCTGAAATACGGTGGCAGCACCGGTCACAACTGTCTTTATCTGATCATGCATAATGGCATGAATGCACATGTTCAATTTACAGTCATTGTGTCACAACCTAACATCATATGTCCAATTTCTGTATTAAGCCAATTTAATTTCGATTATGCATAAATAACACTTCAATATCAAATTTCAAATATTTCGGACACCTATGGCCCGAAATCAATCAAAAGCAATCACACATATCCTTCCTTAACTCCGCATGGCATAGGTGCAGAAAATGTAACACATACAGGTTGAGGAACCAACTAGGTTACTCACCTCTAATTTCCGAGCTACTGCCAGGAAGTCTCCGCTGCGTCAGAGGATCGACGCTCCACTTGAGCCTCTAAAACAATCAGAATTTATATAACATTACTAATTATACCAATTTCAATAATCAATAATGCATACGCATCGAATAAATTTCGTACTATACATGTTATGACATTTCCGACTCTATTCCCGAATCATATCAATTCAGCTCTTTCACTCTAATTGATAGTAATTCCTAATACCATAATTCAATTGACTATATTACAAACTCTCCAAAGCCAAATTCCAAGACATAGAAATTTTCTTTAAATCAAAAATCAATTTCACTATTTAATCACATTAAATCGTCATTCAATTTCGGGAACCATCGAATTAAATTCCGGAATTTCATCTTATCAATTCAAATTCTTAGTCTCTAATTTCCAATCAATCACTACCCAACTCATTAAAAATTTAACCTCAAAATCAATCATTTAATCAAATTAAATTCATCTTCGGGAACTGGCGTCCTTGTCGCGGCGCAGGATCGCTCGCTGCGGCGAGTCTCCTCGCCTACGCCGTGACGCACGATTCTTCTCTCCCCGCGGCGTAACCACGTCCGCTCGCCGCGACGTGTGCCTTAGCTCGTCACGGCATGCGACAAAATTCTACTTGCCACGGCGTGCATTGCACAGCTCGCGGCGTGTGAAGAAGGACTTGCTTACCGCGGCGTGTTCATCACACTTCGCGACGTGCAATCCCAGAATTGCGTCCGAAACCCAGAATTTCCTAGATTTCTCAGTTCTGCAAATTTCCAATCTTCTATTCTCTTTCAAAACACTCCCAAACAACTCAATACACTAATCACAACTCATTTCTAACCTTAAATCCATCAAATATTTATTATTTCCCAAATACCCAAATCAAAATTAACATATTTCTTAAAACCAACATCATCCGAAAACTTATAAATTTCTAAAAAATTGTTAACTTAATTCAATGATCAAATCAAACAACTTAAAACATAAAGGAAGTATAAACTTACTTGATTCAAGCCTTAAACCTTCGAAAACTAACAAGAAACTCCAATTTCCTCAAGCTAAACACATCTACGACAATCCTTCATTTCTCCACCAAAAGTCATCTTCTCAAATCCAAGGCTAAGCTATGTTGAAGATGATGATTGGAGTAATTTAGAAGAAAGAAATAAAGAGAAGAAATCAAGGTGAAGATCAACGATGGAGGAGAAGAAAATCAAGTTTTCTTTTCAAAAGAGAGTGAGAGTCGTGGAGCAAGATTCAAAAGATTAAGGTTTTATACAAGGGATTTTAAACTAGGGCATGTTTGGCAATTCATTTGCCACATGCCCAATTCTTAGGGTCTAAAAATTTAGTTCTTATTCTAATTCTCTCCCAATTTTGCAATGGCTCGCAACAATAAATCCTAAAATCAAAACTCGAAGTACCTCGTACTATTTGTCGATCAATTTCGGAACTGGAATTTAATTAATTAGTCACTAAGCCATTTTTTCGGTCCGGACCCATCTCTCTAAAAATTTCAAAAAAATTCCTATAATTCCTCAAAATTAGGAAATACCTATTCCTATACTCCAATTTCATAATCAAAACATAATCTACACAATTATCACCTAATTTTCCAATTTACACAATTTTATCGGGAATATGTCATACATGTACGTACATACATATGCTTTTGCAACAATAAACATTTATCAATAATATAGAGGCTATGATGCATGTGCAATTCAGTAATATGCATGCATCCAATCCTAATCCATCCGAATTACCAATATGCCTTTCACATTGGTAACGGGATGTTACATTCGATGGGAGAAACATAGCAAAATTCTCCCTAATAAAGAATAAATCGATGCAAAACAAATCTCCTCGTCAGAGACTAATCACCCCTTCATTTAATAGTCAATCTTCTTCAAAGTTTTTAGTATCATTTAAATTAGCTCTCTTTCTTTATTATCTATATCTCATTTTCTATTAGGAAGCTATTAGATGAATTTCTGATTGTATATACCATGTGTTTTGTAAAGCTTTCTCGAATCTTCAAAAGAATATAGATGGAAATGGAGGTGTTGGCGATGTCCCGATGATTCGTATAGGATTAGGAAAATCAATTGTTTTGGAACAGTAATCGATTAAAAAAACTATGCCTGTTTATTGTGATGAAGATGAAGTCATTCAATCGGGTATGGTTGTGCTTGAATTTAGATTCCTTATACCGTTTAATTTAGTTTTGGTTGTTTTATACTATTTGTTTCTTAGGTGAAACGCATGATATATGTGGTTTATCTAATTTTGTGATCCATATTGTATCTGAGAATCCAGAAATATCTATATCTATATCTATATATATATATATATATATTTCTTTTCAAAGAAATAGGAGTGAAACTTTGTTTATTGTTTTGTTTATAAGAATTAAATTTCTAATTAAAATCTTGTATTAGTTACCATATATCATTATATTATATTACTTGCCATATATCAATATTTATTATTTTTTCTGTAAGAATCATATATCATTATATTACAAACTTTATGTTAAAACAATTTGAAAATTTTGTGACACCATATAAAATTGTCAGATCATATAATTCAAAAGAGAAAAATAAAAAGTACAAATCAATGTAATATTAATTAATTTTAATTTTATAGTTTAATAAATTATTGAAATGATTTGACATTTTTAAACTAAATTTATTTTTACACTTACAATCATTGTCAACAATATTAAATTTGAATTTTCTCAATATGATATTTAGTCACAAAATAAATTATTTTTTTATTTAAGCTTTTAAATCGTACCTAAAAGTTCTGCTTTTCGCGACAATTTAAAAAATCGTCCGCAACGATTTAAAAAGTCATCACCAAAGGATAATCCCAATCCGCAGCCAAAGGACGAGCCTTTTATGACGATTCCCATAAAGTGTCACCAAAAAGTTGTAATTAGCGATGTTTTTGTAAAACGTCGCGAAATAGTAAGGCTCGCTTTAACAACCTTTTTTGAAAATCATCACTAAAACTAACTTTTAGCAATGATTTTCAAATAATCTAACAAAAACATAATAAATACTCAACTTTGTTATAGTGTGTGTACTTGTTATTTTTCTTAATTTTTGCAATTAGTTAAAAATTGTTATTTGTGCTTAATAAGTCTATTAATTCTTTGGCCTTTAACTTGATTCATCCTAAATATCAAGTCACAAATATTTAAAATTTTGTAATTATTTTTCTACTTATTCTATTTACGCTTATGATATAAAACATTTTGACTTTATAAATAAGCTATTTCAATTATATTGCATGACGTAATTATAATTTTCATTTACAGTATATATAAACCATTACAAAAAGGTTTCTAAATATTTAGTGCTTTAAAAATCAAATTAAACTGGTCGGTTTAACTGTAATTATTATAAACTTGCTAGTTTTCGAATTAAGTTTATTTTTTAACATGTTTAAGTAACAAGTAGCCCATTCACTAGTAAGTAGAGTAGTTTTATAAATTGCTAATAATTTTTTTCAAACTTGTGCTGACATTACCTAAACGAACTCAGAAGTTGCAACAGAAATTTAATAATACACCATTCATTTAATTAAGTTCTTTAAAAGAGGTAAACTTTAACAAAATTAGAAATAGAAACCTTAAAACAATTCAAATTCACATATAAGATGGATCACAACCAACGGAGCTATATAGGGCCCCTCAAGATTTTTAAAAAAATTATTTTTAATATATATATATATAAATATAAATATATAAAAAAACGGAGTTATTTAAGGGTCAGTGGTGCACTGGGCCCCTCAAAATTTAAAAAGATTAATATTCAGACCCTCTTATATTAAATTTCTGGCTCCGTGGCTGATCCCAACAATCCAATTTTCTCAACATTATTGAGAAAAATGGGAGAAAAGAAAATTTTCAGAATTCTAACTTTCAAGAGAAAATTAAGTTAAAATAGTAACATTTTATTAACTCAAACCAAACTAATCCAATCTTAAAAGTGAGTTTCCCAACATGGTATAGAGACAATACAAAAGAAGAATCAAACAAACCTTTTCAATGTAGGAATGGTTGAAAGAATCGGTCTTGGAATGAGGAGTAATGCTCTCGATTGAAGGGAAATCAATGGTAGAAAGAATCAGTTAATGCCCTCGGTTGAAGGTAATTCATCGTGGTCTCCAGTACTTTGCCCTGTTAACGTGTCTATAACGTAACGTTTGGTTGCCATCCCCGTCACCGGAGATGAATCACAGAACATTAAAATCCTGTCATCTGAAGCTGTTTGGTTGCTGTCTCCCTTTTTTGTCATCTGCCTCCAGTGAACAGAGACAAGAATTTTTGTTTACCTCAAAACCGTAAGACAAGGGGCATTTATGTTCCTGTCTCCCAAACAAGAGGTCGCGTTGTCCAAGTTTAGCCCTATCCTGCAGCTCACCGCTGTCTCCCTCAACCGTCTCCCTCAACAAGTCGAGAACGTCAATTTCTTGCCGGTGGTGAAGCCTCCAGCCAGCAGCAGAATTCTGTTCCTTGGTGGTGCAGGTTAGATCTTTTCTCTTCTTGTTAACCTCTTCTTGTTAACTTGTTCTCATCTGGTTTATAAAACAACCCATGAAGCATCCTCAAACCCAGTAGCCACTTGACCGTATTTTTTGCAAACATACTCGATAAATGAGAAACTTCAAGGAAATAGTCATTTTATACGATCAACGAAATCGACAAATTCCTCGTCCCAACATCAACGAATACGTGAGATGGAAATGAAAAGAAGACCCAATAGATCGTTGAATAGAGGAACGCGAACAAAGATTCTGTGTGTTTTCAAGATTGGTTCTTTTACCAGATCACAAGAAGAAAGCAGCGACGATGATAGGTTGTAAAATCAATGAATCCATGGGTTCTTCGGAATATATGTTGGATGCGTATATATACATTATACAGACTCCTCACTACTCGTCTATTTTTGTTTTATTTCTCGTTTTTTCCTCTTGATATTAAAACGAGTGATTATCCTAATA
Source organism: Erythroxylum williamsii (assembly GCA_027564335.1). NCBI lineage: Eukaryota > Viridiplantae > Streptophyta > Magnoliopsida > Malpighiales > Erythroxylaceae > Erythroxylum > Erythroxylum williamsii. Next base: position 53,322,979 of record JANITW010000005.1, read on the forward strand.
GAGGAGGAGATCTTCAATAAGACCCTTGCTTTCTATATGGGTACGATTTTTTTTTGACTTTTGCATATATGGGTTGATTATATTGCTGATAGATGAACAGATTAAGCATACCATTGTAATGTGGTTTTGTAACTTTTGCTATGATTGAGACAATATCTTTTAATATAGTATTTTTAACCTGTCTTTGTTGGTGTTTAGGTTAGCTGGGTTGTTGTTGCTGGGTGAGAGGTTGCTGAAGCTCCAAAAAGAATCTTGTGTTTCTGTTGAAAGGTAATTCAATTGTGTTTGGGAACTTTGCACTATAGCTTGTGTTTGAGGATGAAAATTTGGCTGTGTGTGTAGGAAACATTGAATGGTATATGGGTACGATTTTTTCTTGACTTTTGCATATCTGTTCTTTCTTGTACTGAAGCCTTCTCTGGCCAATCCTCAAAGAAAGAGTTCATTACCATGAATCTCAACTGCCTCTTTGAAGGATCGTTGTTTACAGATTCTTGTTGTTTTGACCATTTATTTCTGTTATCTCGCCCTCTACAAACAAGTGGCTCTATTCTATGCATAATTCATGGCCCCTAAAGACACAGAGCATAAGCATAAATAAGTTAAAATGCTTGGAAACCTACACATTGCACCTAGGTACCTGGACTACTTGAAAGAAGTTCAAAAACTAGTTTAAATTAAACTTGCGAGCAATGACAACTTAGGTATTACATAGAAAGCCCTTAGTATAATAGCAACCTCCAATTTTAGCACATATATATAGGAAGATAATATATCCTACAGAGAAAAAACTACTAGAATGAGCCCAACTAGTGAAGTTGATTCAGTCAGTAAGGGAAAATATGCATAATAAGATGTGGCCCTAAGTTTTTTAAAAGACTAGAACCAAATAAAATATATGCTGGAAAATTGAAAAGTTTGTAGCCAGTAAAGAGCAAGATGATTTATTTCTAGTTGTCCCATTAAGAGCATGAAAGAAACAAATGTATAGAGGTTTATGCACAAATTTTAATAATTGCATAATTAAGACTTATCTTTTTTAAAGGTACAGTAAAGACATGACACAACATGGGTATCAAGGATTTAATGTAATAAGAGTGTCACCTCACGACGTAATTTGGTCTCCCTATTGATAGCATCAGGGTCTGCCAACTTTTCAGCCTGCTGCAAATAAAGCACATCTAAAGAAAACTGTTTGAATTAGATAAGCAAGGTAAACGCTGCAGCAGGAAACAAAACCTTCTCTATGTTAGCCTTAGATGGATAGTTCTTTCTACGCTGCTCACGCCATATCCTGATTTCTTGTTCTGTGTAAGTCAAAGCAAGGGACCTTAAGCAAAAAATAAACAGAAATGTTAGGGAAAAAAGTGAAGGGTCAAAACAAATGCATTAAGAAAGTAGCTATTGAATAACTCACATAACTTACTTTTCTCCCTTTAGCAAAGTTTAAACAACAATAATGTTTCACTTTTTTATAATAAAATAACTAAAAGAAAATGGCATCTTGAAAATATCTATCCACCTAAAATCCTTCTTCACTTCAAATCATAATAACATTTATTTTTTAACCAAAAAATATGTTTCAACTAAAATTCCTCATCAAGAGAAAATTGTGGTAGTATGCTGAAATCAAGATAAGATATCATAACAGCAGAACAATATCCATTATGATAGAAGGTATACTTCTTTCCTACATAAATTAAATTGGAATTCAAGTTTGCATTAGCACAAATTCCACGTTGCATTGCCTTTCATGTTAATAATGTGCAGATCTCCTAGTAATTATTGAGATCAAACAATATAGTTTGATTACTCAAAAAGATAAGAAGAAAGGATAGCATATTTCACACTTCTATTATATTGATTTTCTATTTCAATTCTCTTTCATCTTTTTATGCAATACTCGTACAATTGAAGAAAATTTAATTTAAGTCTTTCAAGAAACTCCCTTAAGAATCAACAAAAAAAGAGTTTTTTATCAGCCTACTATATTCATATTTTCTGTTTTTTTTCTAATAAACAAATTTTCTATTGAATTATTCTATTGTTCAAGAACTGATGATAAAATTTTGTTGATTGGAAAATATAGATGAACTTCAACAGGCATGTTATTGATACTCTTCAATTAGTAAAAGGACAAAATAGAAAAACAAAAAATTGAAGAAGACAGAACTTAGCATAAGTAGTAGGAACATAGAAGTGATCATCTTTGTAAGTAAAGTATACCTCAAAGACAGATTAAGCATGAATTACCTTTTCTTTCCATGAGTTTGGTTCATAGGATGCAATGGACTGAATTTTTCAGCCCGCTCATAGCCATGCCCTAGCATAGACAAGGAAACATTTCAAACCACATTGACCACCTTAATCTGATCTGCAATCTAAAAAACCCCAGAATCCTATCAACAACTTGATAGAGTGACTATTAGTTATCTTTAATTGTTATGGGATATATATATAGTTTACTATTCGATAGAAGTCCCACAATTTTTCTATGCCCATAATTGTATAATTGTATCAGGTTATTGACAGCAGAAAGGTATCAGCCAACTCTGCAAGTAAATCGAAGTAAAATTCAATAAGAACGTAAAATTCATTAGATGCTTGGGATTCTTGCGGACAATCAAAGGAAGAATAGTGCTGATTCTAACAAGAAGCCAAAGAAGGCTGTAATGAATTTCTTCCCCATCAAGGAAGAAAGTTCGGGTCTTAAAAATTGTTCAAATAGAAAATGCTCCCAAAAATTGAGCAACACTTGTCCAAATTACATATAAAGCCATATTTCACATATTACAAACATAGGGAGAATAAGGAATATACATCCTATTAGTTTATTTTGGGAGCATGAGAGGGAGGGCAAGGAGATATATAGGAAGGTAGACAAAATAACCAAGTGCGAAATGCAAGACAGGTGCATGCTGAATGGCTGCAAACATGGCCATGTTAGTCCATCTTTCAGTAGAAAAAATCTTTTATATCAAGGCATAAAATCACAAACCTGCTTCCTTTTGTCCATTAGAAGAGACAAACTTCCTTTTCCTATTCTCAATGTGATGGAACTGTGATTTCTGATACCTAATGAAATTCAAAGAATCATGATCATGATTCATATATGCATACCATTCAAATATAAACATATAAGAAACGTAGCAGACCCTGAATTCAATGCCTCTTTCTTAATATTTCTCCTGAAATCTTTGCAATGGAATTTTTTTCCATTGAATTTGGAATTAGTGTGCCCATTATTTTTTGCTCGATTACCCTGCAATAGTAGTTTGGACACATATGAGAACATCATACATAGTTAAATATAGAAAAGTATGATCTGAAACTCATTTCATATTTTAGAACAGTTTTTGGCAGTAAAAAATAACCAAAATGTTATCACATTAATGATTAAGCATATATGACAACTTTAACCTTATACCTCAGACACAAGTATGAGGTACAGAAACAAAGGCACAAACTTCTGTCACTTATGTGGAAACATCTAGAGGAATGTACTTACTTAGGAAATCTATTTAAGGCACAAATAATGACAAAAGAGATGCATTCAATCATAAAATACTCCAGGTCACCTAATAAGAACAACGAGGAGCAGATTATTCCAAATGATTCGGCTCCATTCAACTTACATCCTGAAAAAGTGTCCAATTCCATGCTTCATTTCTTTTATTATTTGCATAACAGTATCATATTCCTTATGTAATTCTTTTATTGCTTATACAATACTATGTTATACACAGTAATATGTTATTCTATACATTCTTTTAATTTCATGTTCATGCACCTAATCTATCACCCATAAGCATTATGCCTCATTGCCAAGCATGAAGAGAAATGAACCGAGGCTTGTAGTCTACTCAAAAGATCACAGAAGCAAAGAAGCATGCTCAACTGGAACCTCAAATGAACTAGCCTACCAAGATAACAAGAAAGAGAAAATAAAGAGGTTAACTAGCAACGCGGTTTACCTGCTGCCTAGTGAACGCGGAGGATTCAGAGTTCAATGCAAATGAGTTCCCTTGTACTACTTGAGTTGTCACAGGCATTGGTTTAGATGTGTTTCCATTATTTGCAGGTACTGCAAGGTTCTGCTCATTGGGGTAAAGTTGTTGTCCGTTTCCGACACCCACCATAGGATTTACGAAAAAGTTGGGACTTAGAGTCCCTAAAGCTTGGAGACATTCTTGAGAGAGATTTGGCATTTGCATAGGCACAGCATGATTCAAGTTCTGAACCGGAGTTTGAAAATTAGGGACTTGTAAGTTAGGGAAACCGAAATTATGAAGCAGCTGCCGAGGCAAATTGGAAAAATTAGGAGGAAAATTTTGTCCAAATAATTGGCATTGGTTCAAAAACATGGGAACAGCATTGGAATTATTCACCAAGTTTTGAGGATAAACACCCGGAGGGGTCGCCAATGCCATGAAAGGTGATTGAATAAGTGTATTGGAATAGTTAGAAGGAAGTGTAAGTTGAGGATTGAACGTACCCATCGGCTGCATTAACAATGATAAAGGCGCACAAGCAAACCAGCATCAGAGAAAGAAAAGAAGCCAACTGTTAACAAAAATTATATAGAAAGCAGGGACACAAAGTGAGTGAGGGGCGGAAACATACCTGTTGATGTTGAGGAGCAGAAGAAACAACATTGAATTGGAACTGATTAGAATGTTGAGAATTCGACCGAGGCTGCATGTTCAATTATCTTCTGGATTCCAAAGCATCAATTATGTGGATAGCGAGAAGCAAAATAATAAATGGACCCAGGAAAGGAAAATAGGGTTTAGCCAGAGACGAGGGTTAGGGTTTTAGGCCCCTCCTTCGTTCAAGTTTGCCTTTCAGGAGTTTTTATTGCAACCGTGCGCTTATTCGCCCAAGTTGATTGTGCTCAGTTGCTGCATATACTTTCAATTACTGGTGGTAGCTGTTTGTGCTGCTCGTGTGCCAGGATTTTCTAATATATACAAATAAATGTATTTAATGAATAAATTAGTAATATATATATATACGATTAAATCCCCTCCATCGTATTGCTCACTTTCTATAACAAAAAGCTGAATTGTCTCGTGTATCCTCTGCAATGGTACGAATATAGTATTGCATTTCATATCGGATTAGATTTTGTTACAGTATTTTATTACGAATATCAAAATAAATTTAATACTAGATTAGATTTTGGTATAATATTATATCGGTACCATTAATATCAGATACTATTTTTGGTAATTTTTTAAAATTATAAAATTATTATTATGTATAAAAATTACCATGACACATTTAAAATTAATAATATTTTTAGGAAAAAATTGGGATTATCATCAATGAATACTAATCATATCCTGACTTAGTATTAGCCAATTAGTAATCTATTAACCCAACCACGCATATGAAGAAAAAGTACCATCATTTATTAAAGAAAAGTAAATCTTACACCGTCTAAAGGAAATATCATGAGTGAGTAGAAGCGCTATCATGCTTCAATATACAATATACCGACACCTAGTACATCCAATACCAACACTACATACAAAAGTTACCATCATGCATTCAAATTAATTAAAAGTTTCAATTAAAAATGAGAATACCATCTTTGGGTACTAGCTATACCTTGATCCAGTAAATGCCATACCAGTAATCTATTAATCTAATATACCACGCATAGACAAAAAGTAATATCATTCATTACATACAAGTAATTCCTTCACATTTTAAAGGAGAAATAATGAGCGAGTGGAAGGAACATCATGCCTTAATACAGAATATGCTAAGACTTGTTATATCCACTACTAACTCTATGTACAAGAGTTATAGTGACACATTCAAAATAAGTAAAAAAATTTAGTGAAAAATATGAAAACTATCTTTGGGTACTATACATACCTTAACCTAGTACAAATTGTACTAATAATCTATTAATCCAATATCACATAAAACAAAAATAACCATCATTATAAATAAGTAACTCTTGTACATCTTAAAGGGAATATAATTAGTTAGCAGAAGGATCCATACATAATATACCAACACCCGAGACATCCAATACCAACACTGTGTATAAAAGTTATTATGATGCATTCAAAATAAGCAAAAATTTAGTAAAAATGAGAATATCATCTCTTATTTAAAACCATACCTTGTTGCAATACAAATTATACCAGTTTTTATTAATTTAATACCACACATGCATACAAAAGATACCATCATTTATTACAAATAAGTACCATTTACAACTTAAGATGGGAATAAAATGACAAAGTGGAAATCATGCCTTAATACAAACTATAAAAGATCTAAATACCTTCCATACCACTTTTATGTATAAAAATTTCTATGACACATCAAAGTTAAGTAATAGTAGTAAAAAGTATCTTTATTATCATTGACAAAATATAATACAAAGCATTATTGTGAAGGACAAGGATTGGTACATGCCCATGCATCATTTTGTGTCCACAAAAGGTTTTCTTTCTACACTGATTATTGCACTCCCTATAGTCAACTATGTTTCTACATATAAATTTTAAAGGAAAATTTTTGAAAAA
>JANITW010000005.1:53332400-53347353 GCA_027564335.1 Erythroxylum williamsii
TCACACTTTTTCTTTTTAATTCTAGCTTTTCAACTCTATTTCAATCAACACATTCACTTTTGAATATTTCTTATTTTTACTCAAAAATAGGGGTCCAACACCTTTCCAACCGGTTGTCATTACCAGAAGAATACTTAGCCTAGTTCTTTATTAAAGGACTTCGACCAAAAATAGGTGTGACAGTAAAACTACATGAACCCAACTTCTTGCACTAGTCATATACACTAGCCCAAAAATAGGAAGCCATACTAATATCTGCAGGCCACACTCTTTTAAATCGGAATAGCACCACAAAGAATGTGAATAACAGTGAACATTCCAACTTCCACTTAAAAGGGCAATCAACCACCAACACAGCAAAGAACTTAAGTTCGAAAGGACTGTTGCCGACACTAATGACAATGCCTTAATCATCTTCTCAGGTGAGACCGCTTAAACCACAATAACAAATTAACAATAGAGACTTTGATAAGAAGAGAGCAAAAGAGCTATGTTTCTGGTGTGATAAGAAATACCCACGGGTCACAAATGTAAAAAAAGGCAATTGTAATTTTATGTGATTTTAGGGGAAGACAGTAGTGTGAAAAACCCACTTTAAGTAGAAGAGGAAGAGTCGGGGGGAAACCTAGAAGAAAACAATGGACCTTTGATTTTGATGCAGACTATGTTGGGATGCTCAGGAAACATGGAGTTCAAACAAATGAAAGTGGTAGGCATGTATTGGAGACAACAAATCCACATTCTGATCGATAATGGCAGTACAGATAATTTCATGGATTCATCAGTCATTAAAAGAGGAGGGTGTGACATACAAGAGATAGAATCAATCTCTATAACTATAGACGGCATTTTACAGTTGAAATGCCATCAACATTGCTAGAATTTTGTATGGTCCATGTAAGAAGCTCAGTTTACCATGGGCACACTAGTTTTATCATTGGGGGTTGCAACTCTGTTTTAGGAGTGCAATGGTTGATTGGGTTAAACAACATGCTATGTAATTTTAGAGAGTGAACAATGACGTTCTAATGGGAAGGCAGAGTGATAATAATTTATAGGAATCTAGAAGGGAAGTCTTGGATTCTTTCAAGTAAGGAATTCCAAAAACTCTTAAGGAGACCAGCAGAAGGACATCTGTTTATGTTGAGACGAACAACACCCATCGAATTTTAACTGCAATAGATGAGATTCAAGGATGAACAATGGAGTGTATTTGATGAAATCAATGCCATCTTATCGGATTACGTAGAGATATTTCACAAACCCATGTAACTTCCACTAAACTGCAAATGCGATCATCAAATTATTTTGAAGGGAGGAGTTGAAACAATTAATGTGCATCCCTACTGGTATTCAAAGGTACAGAAAGACGTGATAGAACAAACGATGAGGGACCTCATGAAATAGGGGTTCATTCGATACAGCTACAGACCCTACACATCACTGATTGTATTGGTGAAGAAGGACGATACATGGAAAATATATGTGGACTACCAGGAGCTCAATAAAAACAGAATAAAAGACAAATTTTTTATATCGTTAATTGAAGAATTGTTGGACGAGTTGCATGGAGCTAGCTAGTTCACCAAGTTGGACCTGTGTTCTGGGTATTACTAGATCCAGATGCAACCAAAAGATATTATGAAAATAGTGTTTCGAACACACAAGGGCCACTATGAATTTTTGGTCATGCCATTCAGCTTGATGAATGCTCCCTCAACATTTCAAAGACTGGTGAACGAAGTACTCAAGCCATTTCTATGTCAATTCATATTAGTTTTTTTACGATATAATTATTTACAGTCCATCACTGCAATTACATGTTGAACATATTTCGGTAACCATGCAAACATTGAAAGATAATCATTTGCATTTTGGGGGTGCGTCAAATTGAATATTTGGGATATGCGATCTCAAGAGGAGTTGCAACAGATAGTCGGAAGGTTGAAACGATAGAAGAGTGGCTGCACACGATGGGAGTTACAAAATTAAGAGGTTTCCTAGGCATTACGGGGTATTACTGACGTTTTATCAAGGGATATAGATTAATAGCCAAGCCACTAACTGAATTGTTAAAGAAGGCATGAGTAGCTAACAGGAATTGGCGGCAAGAAGAGAGAATAGCTTTTGAGACTTTAAAAAGGGCAGTCATATTAGCTCCGATGTTAGCCTTGTCAGATTTCTTAAACTTTTCGTGGTGGAAGCAAATGCAAGTGGACAACGGATAAGTACGGTCTTGCAACAAGAAGGGCACTCGATTGCTTTTCTCAGTAAATCATTGACTAAACGACACCACGGATTATCAACTTACTAGAAGGAATTCCTGGCGATAATCAAAGTCATTCGATATTGGCACCATTATTTGAGTTACAAGCAATTCAATGTTAAAATAGACCACCGTAGCCTCAAGTACTTATTGGAGCAATGATTATCAACTCCATTCCAACAATCGTGGCTCCCAAAACTTTTGGGCTATGAGTTTGAAGTGCAGTATCAAAGTGGAAAGGAGAATGTCGCCACAAATGCCCTATCCTGAATAACAAATGTTGATGTTTACAATAACACAAGTTCAGGGAGAGTTACTAGATACAATTAAGAAGTTGGAAAGAGGATCAAGCAATTAGAGAAATTACTAAACAACAACAACTGGAAGCGCGACATATGAAAATAGGGGTATATGAATGGAAGGAGGGTCTATTGAGATGGAAGGTACAACTAGTAGTGGGAACTAACCCGACACCACAACAATAGATTTTGGCCATCAGTGACGATGACATTATAGGAGGACATGCAGGTGCACTGGCTACAATGAAGAAATTACAAAACATGTTTTTCTGGAAGGGGATGGCTCAGGATGTGAGAAATTATGTTCAGGCATACATGATTTGCCAGAGAAACAAACATGATAGTTTAGCTTATCCAGGGTTACTGCAGTCTATTAAAATACCAGAGGGTAGTTAGAGAGAAGTTAGCGTCAATTTTATTGAAGGTCTTCCTCGATCGAAAGGGAAGACGGTCATTTTGGTGGTGGTGGATAGGTTCATAAAATATTCTCACTTCATTCTGATTAAACACCCATACACTGCATATGATATCGTGGAATTATTTCTCAACAACGTATTTAAACTACACGGAATGCCAGAATCCATCATCAGTGACTGAGACCCTGTATATTTGAGCAATTTTTGGCAAAAGTTACTTCGGCTGTAAGGTGTTCGTTTGAAGTATTCCACTGCTTATCATCCGCAAACGGACGGACTTACAGAAGTTGTGAACAAAATTTTGGAGACCTATCTTCAATGCTTCTGTGGTGAAGAGCCCCAACGACGGAGTGAATGGTTGGCACTGGTTGAATGATGGTATAATACGATGTACCGATCTTCTGTCAATTTAACACCATTTGAAGTTCTCTACAGGTACTCAACATCAGTTTATACACCGTATGTAGCAGGAGATTCAAAAGTGGTAGAAGTGGATTGAGTTCTACAGAATAGGGAGGTAATGACTAAAGTGATGAAATTTCATTTATAGAGGGCTCAAAACAGGATGAAACAATACGCATATTCAAGATGATCCGAAAGGGAGTTTCAGGTTGGCGATATGGTGTTATTGAAGCTACAGTTGTACAAACAGCACTCCCTACAAAGAAGAAATAACCAGAAGTTGTCACCGCTTTACCACGGTTGATACAGGGTAACACAACGCATGGTAAAGTGGTGTACAAACTAAAGCTGCCTACGGAATCACTACTTCACCCTATGTTTCAAGTATCACAATTGAAGAAGGCTAACATGAGCAAGATAGCACATCCTCGACATTACTTGAGTTTATTGGGTCCATCAAACGAACACCAGTAGCAATATTGGGAAGATGCATGACTAAGAGAAACAACCGCACAGTAACTCAGTGGCTCATTCAATGATCAGATGGGGACGACACTAACGTGACATGGGAATATCTCTTTGATCTTCAAAAATGTTTCCTAGAAGTAACTTTGATGGACAAGGGTGTTAAGGAGAAGGGAATTGTTACAGAGACAAATGAAGAAGAAGACGACAACAGAGGAAGCTTCACTAGCCATTAGAGTTAAATACTAAACGTTGCGTTTTAAATAAAGTCTACTGTTGTAAACATTCTGCTTGAACTACAATATCGTATACCAGCTATATTTAAGCTACATTGTAACGAATATATGGGCATGTTATAACTTAATGAAGTTTTGTTCCTCTTTTCTCTCTCCTTCATGATTATTTGTATCTTCTCTTCTCTTCCATATTCTTCTCGAATCATATCTACATCCTATATCGGATTCGTGTTTTCTTCTATATTTAGTTAATTCGTACAACAGCTTCTTTGTAGCAATAGGTTCGTCTATGCATAATGGTTTGCCAATGTAGCTTGCTAAAGACCTTAATCCTTGGGTAATCCAGTAGTTAAAGGGAATGTTATAAAAATTAGTCTAGAGAGGTAAGCTTTCAATCTTGATAGATTCTAGGTTCAAGCTTGGTTACCATAGTTGTAGAAAGATTCGTTGGTTTCCAAAGTACTAAGGGTCTTTTTTAAGAACTTTGTGCGCAGTTGTTGTAGAGGAGAAAGTGAAGAGAATCAAGTTATCCTCTAAGAAAAGCACATATGTAAGTCCTCTATTTTTCCAATGTTTATTTTCCCATCGGGCTATCAATGGAAAAGTTGGGCATTGATCGAAGAAAAAGTCAACTATTGCAGCTTTCCAGCTATCCACTCCTTCCTTCAGAACTTCAACATCAGGGCAAACTATGAGCTTGCCATCCATGTGGACAGGAGGTGTGTAGGTCAGGTTCGAGGTAAAGGAGTCACCTAATACTTGTTTCCATGTTTTTGGGGCAGCTGGTCTAGCAATGTTTGGGATCGATGGTGCAAGGAGAGGTGCAGATGAGGAAGATGGTGAAGTGCTCGAGGACAGGTTGGGGGGTGTGGTGTTAGTCATTGTAAGGAAGTATGCTAGTTTTGGTAAGGTAGCAACATTGCAGAAATTGGGGCAGGGTGTGTTGATTTAGTAACGATAAGGAAAAGTGGGCGGGAAAAGGTTCTTTGGCAGAAAAGATAGCGATGCCACTAGACCAAAATAAGGATGCAGGTGGAGGAGGATGGAGGAATTTGCTGGGGAACAAGAGGAAAATGGTGGAAAGAACAATGGATAAGAGTTTCAGATGGTGAAAGTTGAGATGGATGGAGGAGAAAGGTGGCTAAATCGACCTGCTAGATCTCTACTTGCTCTACCATGAAACTATGTTTAATTTAAATGCAGCTTTGCATTGTGCAAAGCAGTACGTTGATCCAAATGATGGCTTCATATTGAAGGGGTGGAGGTTTCTTGCTATGGTTTTGTCTGCTCTGAATGAGACTGAAAAATGGGAGCAATGTCCTTTTCTCAGGCAAGAGGCAAATCTGAAGACCTGTCAGTCATGACACGCGGATTCCATTGAAACTTAATGTCATCTTATTGCATTGGTTCAAGCCCAGAGGAAGTCTTAAACTCCTCCCAGAAGCATTGCGCAGGTTCTTTGCATCATTTTGCCGTGCTTGTTTCTCTTCTTTGAAAGAAAATTACCTAAGCACTATTGCCAGTTGATTTGGAACAAAACTTATATTGAGATGTCGTTAGCTATAACACCCTTCTCATCACATGCCAAGCAATCAATTAGGCAAATCAGGTTTAAGTCATGTGTCCTGTAGTGTTTCTGTAAAGGCTTAGTCAAATCAATTCCATTCACGTCGACCACTGTTAGTATACTGATTGACTGCTTGAGATATTTGACTTTTCCCTGTACTTGTGTTATAGGCTGAGGACGATAAAGTCATTGAAATTTGAAGTTTGGCATGCTCTAGCAGAGTTATACTCCAGGCTCTCAGGCTGGAAGGAGGATGAGGTATGTCTGGGCAAAGCCAGAGAGCTGAAACAGTACACCTCGGGAATGTTTCATAACTTTCTACAATTTTACCTTTTCTTCTACTAAAGTCGGAGAATATAACTGAGTGAGAACATATTCCTTCTGCAACTTTCTATCTATTATCAATCTTATGATATTGAGAACATATTATAACAAGATCATCTTTTACACGACAATTAATAGAACTCTGTGTCTTCAATTTTTCATAATAGAAGAGGTCATGATCAACGGATCCTTTTAAAGTTGCATTAGGGCATAATAAAAATCTTATTAGATTGAGGAACAAAATTCTAGCCTGATATGAAGATGATATAAACAATTTTAACACATCTTGAATTGATTCGGTTTGGATTTTTTATTTAATGAAAGTACTTAAAAAATTGATGGTAATAAATCAGTTACGTTTAAAGACTCTTCCAAACCAGATTACTGGGTAATCCTAAATAGATATGGAAAATGATCCCAGTTCCTAATCACTGGTACCTAAAGACGATGAATCTTGGTACAGATTCTACACTTTATTTTTCAATTCATGTTAGTAAGATATTAGATAGTCGTAATTATATTGGATCTGTGTCACACATAATACACGTGTTTGATATTTTTCAATTTCGAAAGTCTTGCAAAACAGAATGCTGGACTTTCATTACCTTTGGATCAAATGTTTTTTAAAATTTGGTATCAATACAGTAGCGTGACTTAACTGAATTTTTTAACTGTTTTAAAGTTGATAAAAACTGCAATTAATAATTGTCCAAGAGGGAGATTGTTAGATATTTTTTGCCCTTAAGGGTATTTTTGCTAGAGGAAGGCATGGGCTGGCATTATACATGCATAACCATTAACCATGCATAATATTGGGCCTAACTAAGATAAGAGATTCTGCCACTTTTTTCTGCCACTTTTTTAGGATCACATACTTAAAAGAGGAGAAGATGACATGTGGCAGAGGTAGGCAAATTTGGAGGCTCCGCACCCAAAATTATGCAATTTGTAAGTGTTTAAAGTGATAAGCTCCAATTTTTTAAACCAAGTGCTTTGATTTAAAATTGGAGGTGATAAGTAATCTTGATCGTTAAGTAAATCGATTAAGCACATGCAATTGGATTGTTTTGGGACAAAGTGTTGTCAACTTGATGACTAACTGCAAAATGGTAAGGAGGAGTCGTGAGTTAAGGTATTAATTTATTCCTCTCCACTACATTTTAGGTCAGCCTGACATTTTGTAGGCTTTCGTCATTGATGTAGACGCATGCTTGGGTTGCCTTTTATATATATATATATATATATTAGATATCTTGACTTAGTCATACTAATCCTAAATCCTTACGACTCTACTCAAGAACTTAAAGGATGTAAATATGAAATCTCAAGATCTCTCAGGTTTCTACGTAGCCTATATATTTCTGCGCACAAGGAGTCTTCACATACTTGATTGGTCAGCTGATGATTGATCACTGACTTCTTCTGCTCAGCATCAGGTTCCCATCAGCCCCAAGTTTTCTAGTAGCTCTAACTTCTACACTGTTGCTAGAAGTGAGGCGCCCGAAATTGATCCGACCAAAACATTTTGCCCAGGAGCTAGAGGATCATCAATAGAAACATACCTATTTCTCCACTTTTGACGTGACTTCTCAAGACCTTCTTGTTAGAGGAGAGACTTAAGTGAAAAATCTGGACTAATTGATTCACCTCTAGTTGTCAAAGGTCAATTTAAAGCTTGGGTTGCTTTCTTAAATTATCAAATTGTATGCACCATACCACTAAAGAAAAATCAACGCACAACAAAAGAAGTCGTGACAATAGAGGTTTCTTTACTCAAAAGGTTATGCATTCGACTTAGCATCCTCCTGGAAGAGAGAGAGAGGCCGTCGGTTTAATTCTTTCATCACTTATTGATTCATGTGATCTAAGTATCGTCATCTCATTTGGTGAGTCAACCTTCCTTCATACTTTTTGGGCATGATTTCACAAAATCAAAAGCTATTAAAATGGATCGGTTGATATCTCCCACAGTTCCACTCCATCTTAAATTCAAACTTTTCTCCTTTTGTAATGATGAATGAGAACAAACTGGAAATTGAAAATATGAAACAACCTGACACCTACATTTTTAATCTTTTTTTTTATTTTTAAAAGAGTCTCAATTATAGAAAGATATCTTTAAACTATTCATTCTTAGATTAATTCTTCCTCAAGTCAGATAGATCTTTTATAGAAAATAAAGCTTTGACTCTAAGTACTAAACGATTGTATATATGAGAAAAATTCGAATTCGTGATCTCACTTAAATCAAAAGAATCCCTTACCAATTTACCCGTGAATCCAAGTTTTATCATGCAAAAAGTTCATTTCCTGTATTAGTTCCTTTTACTATTATCATTAGTGATCAAGGATAACTTTAGACCAACTTCAGGCTAACTCTTTCGTTATTGATAAAGAATCTATGCTAAATATAAAACTTTTAGTTCAAGAGGTATGAACTTCTCTCTTTTTTTTAAAAAAAATTTGCTTATTCTAAAAATATATTTTATTATTTGAAATTCTTGAAAAGTATGGTCTTATATTGAAAATTTTAACCAAGATCACCACATAATTGAGTGCAAAACATGACGTGTTCATTTAGAATTTTAAATCTGACTATATCATAACTTAACCAAACTTTAATTAATCCATTTTATATAATCAAAATTTGAAAAAAAGTTCTCAAAATAATTAAAATTATAAAAATTGACATCTTTTATTAAAAAATTATAGGAATCATCTTTCATGTTTCGCTCCTTTATATTGAAACTATAATTTATAAAAACAATAATGTTTACAAATAAAAATATGTTTTGATAATATACGGACAGAATAGTCATATCTAATTTCACATCAAACTTTTAATTTCGTCATACACAAAAGTCAACTCTGTATCAAAGTCAACTCGGTATCAATTCTTATTCAGAGCTTGATTAATTTAAATGCCGTTTAATATTTAGCTTTGGAAATAAGGCTTGAAGTTGTACGCCTAATACCATACAATCTAATTAGTATGTGGTTTGCGACTGGCACTCCTCTTGGTTGCTCAAGGTCCAGGGTGGCTTCAGTGAGCACCAAAAGTCTTTTGAAATCGGCACTTGTTATTTAGATAATATATACATTTATTTAGGTGTGATAAATCACATGATTTACCATTGGCCTTCACAATCCAGTAAGAGAAAAGCTTTAAGATTTTCGCCACTCTAACCCTTGCCTCTATATAATATATTGAGATAGCGATTAAAAACTCTAAAAAATATTTTAAATTTTTTTACAGTAATAGTTGAAATTTAATTAAGTATTAAATTTTTAATACTTAAAACATTATTTTCATTAACCTTTTAATTTAAATATCTTTTTTTGCTTCATCAATATGAAGATAACCTTTATACCAATATTTTAATATGCAATAAACTCGATCTATCACGTTTTTATCCACTTTTAAGTTTGAAAGCTTGTTTCTAAAAAGCATATTATGTAGCCCAACATATATCTCTTCTAGATAAAGCTATTGTTGAAAATTTACTTTGAGAAATTTAAAACATTTTATTTGTGCGTAAATTCTGATCGTTAAAATATATGGAAATATTTAAAGTTTATGAGAAAATCTTGGAATTGTCTTTTTCTCACTCACGTATTCGTATTGTCCAAAAATTAATAATCACGGAATAAAATACGGAGTGAATGAAAAAATATCTGAACATTCTCAGCGAATCATCCACTACTCATAAACTTCATTATTTTATCCAATGTTAAAAGAACAGACAAATTAAAGCTGACTTACAAGCAAAACTTCCCTAGTTATCTGTGGAAGAGATGATGGTAAACTTTGCTAGTCTTGAGTGATTTCTTCCTCAACGATAAATTCCATTGAAACTGGAAGTCAATAATTTGAACCATTCATCTGGTTTTTTGTCCAACCAGTCTGCAATTTACAGAACTATAGATTTTCACAAGGTTTTAATTTTTGTAATATTTAGAACTCTATTTCATATCAATTTCTATAACATTTTGAACTCTATTTCATATCAATTTCTGTAACATTTAGAACTCTATTTTTATATCAATTTCTGGTAGTGATAAGTTTTGTAACATTTAGAACTCTATGTCATATCAATTTTTGTAACATTTAGAACTCTATTTCATATCAATTTCTATAACATTTAGAACTCTATTTCATATAAATTTCTGTAACATTTAGAACTTTATTCGTATCAATTTTTGGTTTTGATAGTTGAGTTATATATGCTCTTTCAACTATTTAATTTGTTGATCTAAAGCACCAAAATTGAAAACTAACAATATTTCAGTAAGGTTATTTAAAGTGGATCAATTGTTGGATCAAAGTTTAATAAGCGAGTAACATGTGTTGGTCTTTTATGTATCCATTCTGTTGTTGTTCGTCTTCTTTATTATAATTGGTAATGAGAATTATTTAAGTTGTATAATTTTTCCCTGACAATAGTATATCTAATTATTTTTTAATACTTTTTAGGTTAAATCATAATGGAGACTATGGAACCATCCTCTACTCATGGTAAGTTCGATCTAGCACGGAATTATTTTTCTTCTTTTTAAGCATTCGATGGGAATATCTAATATAACTGTATGTTTTACAGTATAATATGTAAAGGGGGAGGAATTTTTAGAATGAAAGAACATCTTGCAGGTGTTAAGGGTAATATTGCTTCTTGCAAAAAAGTACCACTTGATGTACGTGATATGATTGGAAAATATTTGCAGCAATAAGTAAAAAAAGAAAAATAAAGAGGCTCATGTATATCTTTTGGAGATGATAAAACACACAACTATTAGATAAAGGAAAAAAGAAAAGCTATTATTGACATAGATTCTTAATTTTCTCCAAGAACTACTCCTGGTTCTTAACCTAGTCTAAAAAGTTTTATAGTTGATAAGGATGTTGTTTTACGATGTAAAAGAACATGGGCTAGATGGTTCTATCATTCATGTATTCCTTTAAATGGTTTAAATTCACCATATTGTTAAGAAGCAATTGATGCTACAATGACAGTAGGTCTAGGATTTAAGGTACCATCTTATTATGAGTTGTGTGTGCCTTTGCTTCAAGATTTAAATAGGGAATATCACTTAATTATGGATACATATAAATGTAGTTGGGAATCAACAAGATGCACTATTAGGGCAGATAGGTGGATTGATCAAAGACAAAGAACCTTGATTAATTTCTTGGTATATTGTAATATTGAAACAACTTTTATCAAGTTTGTTGATGCTTCTGACATGGTAAAAAGTGCTAATGTTTTATCTTAATTATTCTCTGAATTGTCGTTTGGGTTGGGCTAAAGAATATTATGCATTCTGTTACATACAACGCAACTAATTAGGTATCAGTTAGGTACTTATTACAATCAAAGTATGGGCATATTTATTGGTCTCCATACGCTGCTCATTGTATAAACCTTATTTTAAAAGATATTGGTGGTATGGGTCATATTTCTAGTCTTACTTCACACGCATCTAAGATCACAATTTTTTTGTATAATCATGTCACATTTTTGTCTTGATTAAGAAAACAAGAAGATTAGGTTGAGCTTGTTCGTTTCGCTACCGCTAGGTTTGCAACTACATTTATTACTTTGAAAAGTGTTTATAAACATAAGCAACTACTTCAAAATTTAATGACAAGTAAAAACTTTTCAAGTCATAAATTATCAAAGAGTGAAAAAGGAAAAGAAGTTTGTGCTATTATTCTAAATAATAAATTTTAGGATACTTGTTTGATCATTGTGAAGATTGTGGCTCAGCTTGTAAGACTGTTTAGGATTGTTGATTCCTATATATATATACAAAAAATTATAAATATTTTTAAAGGGAAGGAGAAATTGTACAAGCCTTATATAGATATTATTGATCGATGATGGGATAAGCATCTTACTCAAATGATCCACTTAGTAGCTTATTTTCTCAATCCTTATTGTTTATATAGTGGAAGAATGTACAATTAATAATATGGGTGATTTGTTTGATGTGATTGAATGCAAAAATATGTTCTCTATTGAAGAGCAATTATAAGCGATAAATGAAATTAAATTGTATCGTGAAGGTTTAGAGAGTTTTGCTGGATCATCAACAAACAGGGAACTTATGTTGAAAAAATGCAGCCAGGTAAGTTTTATACTTTTAATTTATTATTTACTTATTAATAATATATATATTTTTATCATAACTATTAATTTAATGGAGATTATTCGATGACAGTGCTCCAACATTAAGAAAACTCATTATTAGGTGACTTAGTCAAACAGCTTCTACATCAGATTGTGAACGTAATTAGAGTATTTTTGAACATATTCATACAAAGTAACGAAATCGTTTGAAACATCAAAGAGTTAATGACTTTGTTTATGTTACTTATAATCTGAAAATGAAGAACAAGTATTTTACTATTTTATAGTTTTGTTTTTATTTCAATAATTTTATTTTTATTATTGATTGTATAATTTCTCTATTATGTATTCAGATCGTTTAGTAAGAAGAGAACATATGATCCACTTGATATTGATTGTATTGAACATACTAATTTTGGGATCGAAGAAGAAGAACCATCGCCTGATCTTGATTATAATGAATTTGAAAAGACGATTTTATGAAGAAAATGCATTTGTCACAACAAATATATTAAGAATACTACCAATGGTCAGTTCATATCTTATTTTGATGGCATTTAAGTTAAAATTATACTCTATTATAAGTTTACAATTGAGAATAATCTCATACATTACTAATTTGTAATTTATTTTAATGCAGTAGAAGAAGTTGATGCAAATACTTTAGATAAAAGTATAGTTTATGAATCTTTAAATAGTGTTGGAGAATTTGGAGCTTTTGACGATGATGAGATACAACCTCCTTTAGAAATATAATTCAGATTTTTATTGTTATTTTAATATTTATATTGAAAGAAAATTCAAGAAATTTAATAACTTCTTTTTTCATAATCTGACAATGTTCTATAAAAAAATTCCACCAAACTTTTATCAATCTCCATTATCCTATGCCACAAATTAATTAAAATCAAGACAAAAATTATGAAAGAAAAATTCTAATACATTTTAAACTCATCAAAAACATCAAACCAACCAAAATGTGTAAATCCACTCCAAGTTTGGCTGCAAATATACCAATAAATAAATAAAAGAACATAATAAACTATAAGACACCCTGTTAGGCTTCACCAAATAAGGTATTCTTACCCGTTAGGCTTTCTTAAACTACGTGAGAGAGTCTACTTGAATCGTGATACAAAGCTTCGTCAATTTGATTTCGACAAACCTTCACCTCTGTACTTCACTAGAATCTTCACTTCTAGGTTGATGCGAAGTATTCCACACCTCTATTTTTTTGTCTTTACAAGTGCTTGATTTTGTTCTTTAAGGAATGGAGGAAGATTGATGGTGTGGACCAAGCAACAGAACATCATGGGGTACTTCCTGCCTAGTTACAACAGGAGAGACTAGAGCCCACTCATTACACCTGCCAATTATGAATGACATTCGATCACAGAATCCATTAACAACTTGTGAGAATCATCTTCTAGCAGCAACAAATGTAATCATCTAAGGGCAAGAACCAACAACTGCATTTTTCAAGTATGTTTTTGTTAAAAGCTAAAAACCAACGACAATTTTTTCAACTGACATTACACATATAGAAAAAAAATAAGAGAGACGACTACATTTTGTTTATGTAAGAGAGTAGTAAACTAGGGCCAAAAACAAGAGTAAAAAATGTTGAAAACCTTTCGGTCTAGAACCTTTCGATATGTTGTCTTCCACTCTTTTATATTGGTGCTTTTAATTCATTGTGTTTGTTTCTTCAGGTTTGTTATTAAATCTATTTCATACATTATATTAAATCAAAATATATTTTATTTGCATGGCTAATTATCGAGACAATTGCAAGTATTTTTTTTATTTTTTCACCAAAAGAAACAAATGATTAATTGAGTTAATATGATAAAAGGTGAAAAGATTGAAGAATTCTTTTGGTCCTAATTATACAAAATTCAATTACCATAAGGATGCCCTTAAGGGCATTCTTGTCTTTCTCCTATTAAATGGACAACTATTAATTGTAATTTTAATTTTTAATAAATTATCGATTAAGTCGTGTAATTCAATTAAGATAAGGGTAATAAAGTGGCCCAATAAATGATCTAGATTAATGAGTCAAAGTCTAGGTGAAAAATTGATCTCTTTCAGTGTGGACCTAGTTCATATCATCTTTGTGATGGGGAAGCCCGATATGGAAGGTATATAAAGGTTAAGGTCTCCTGCAGTTACTCACATAAATCACAAGCATACGTTTCTCTGCCCTGTTAAGAGAGCTCGTGTTTTGAGAAAATTGTAGAAAGGCCTAGACCGGACGTCAGTGATCAACTTCCTCAACTATACCGAGAGGATCAGAGCTCGTTTGGACATTGAAAACCAATTCAGAAGTCGAAATGGAGCTAAAACTAGGTCTTTCGAATTTTCTTCATTTTTACCCTTTCATGTATGATCCTGGGTACGTAATAGAGTCTGTCCTACGTATTACACATGGTATCCTCGAAGGATGCATTTGGAGTGATTATGGCAATAGTAGCTCATTATGATATAGAGTTATATCAGATGGACGTTACGATCACTTTCCTAAATGGTGACCTTTATGAGGAGGTTTATATGGAGCAACCTGAACGTTTTCAGGATCAAGATGCAACTGAAAAAGTTTGTAAGTTGAACAAATCAATATACTGCCTAAAGTAAGCTTTCAGACAATGGTACATAAAGTTTGATGACGTTTTGACCTCATTCAGTTTTATGGAGAACAAATTCGAAAGATGCGTATACTTTAAGGTCAGGGGGAGCAAAGTCATCTTTATACTACTGTATGTCGATGACATGTAACATCCCACCCCCTCCTGGAAGGGTAAAATAGTAAAATTGGCATAGGATGAGGCTAATAGGGATGTATGAGTA
>JANITW010000005.1:53359501-53373634 GCA_027564335.1 Erythroxylum williamsii
TTCCTCTTGTTCTCACAAGTATAACAATAATACTGATCTTTAGATTCATCGATCTCATCCTCTGTTAATAGATCCATGAGAGTTAGAGGATGAATATGATAATCATGCTTCATTTCTTTTGGAATCCTAATGCATTCCATATGAAAATATGGCCTGTGTTTGCACTCCAAACAAATGTAGAATGATCCCTCACAATTCTTACTACAAATGTTGCATTGAAATTTTAAATCATATAACCGAAATGGAGCCACAAAGTAATAGAGGTCGTGTTGGTGGTACTCTTTATTCTTGAGTGCAGATATTACCCCCAAATTATTAATGGCACATTCGGTATCCAGGAAAAAGAAACTGCACCAATAACATCGGTAACTCAACCCATGTGTACATCTCTGACAAGCTCGACAACGTCCTTTAACTGAAGCTTGGAGGTGAAGATTGTGAAAAGGATGATATGGGTGTTGTATTATTGGTCGCAGTTCGACACAAGATTTATGTATATACACTGAACATTCAAGGCAACCATATAACTTGGGCCTGAAAGTGGCAATCTGCATCCTTTACATTTTAGCTTAATGTCTCTAGTATAATTGAAGAAACTTAAGGGATGTAGATCATGGTTAAAATACCTAATTTGGGTCTTCACCTCATCCCCAATTGATCTTTGAATCGTGATGTCTTTGATAAAAGCACATTTGAAATCAATTTTGATGCCACATTCTCTACAAATTGCCATAAAAAGGCCACTGCACAAATCCCTGCACTGATCACAGATGAACTTCTCACAACCATATTCAATAGAAATTGAGTGATGCGAGTGACAAGGGTGTTGTACTTCACATTCTTGTTGGGTAATCTCTACGCATCTCTTATGAAGTTAGAAATGACAGTAAAAGCAACAATACGTCAGATCGGCTATTTCGCTTTTCACATAGGCTGCAAAAATAAGAAGACGAAGTCGATTTCTTTCTGGAACTGGAATTGAAAAGGAAGAGCGTATGAGGATGGCTGACATGGGAAATCTGGGTTTTTGTATCCGGAGAAAGTGCGGCTGTGATTTGTTGGAGGCCAGCGTTATCTGGTGGAAGAGCGCATTTTAAATCCAGCTTCAACCCGCACTCTGAGCATTCATAATAGTTGGAAATTATTATGAGATCCCTGCAACCTTCACAAATATATTTCTCGATGTTAAAACGCAAGTCTTCTCTAGTTTGAAGGGTTAGAGAATGATCCTGTTGCAATTGTAGGGGATGATCTCGTATCTCACGAGGTAAAGAAATCTCCATTATCAGCAGTTCAACTTCAAACTGATTGTGATTGATGAGAAGGGGAAAGAAAGTGAAGGGTTTACAATGGGAAAAGTTATCTCTTTCAAAGCAAAATCTGATTCAATAAAATAGAAATATACAAAGCTTTTAACGCATCCAAAAGACTGTGCTGCTCCACTCTTTAACGCAACAACCACTCCAAGAGACTTGTAGATTGTGCTGCTCCAGTTGTATCTCCAAAAGACTGTGATTTAATAAAATAAGTGTCGTTTAATAGCGATTTTAATTATCGAAAATAAGTATATTTACGATTTTTTATGTATATTTATAATTTTATTTTTAAAATTATCTTTTAATTTTTTTAATATCTTAATTATACATATTATATTTTTAAGATAATTCACCGTATAATTAATAAAGATATATTAAATATTTCACTAATTTTTTTAATAAATATGCATATTTTTAAAACGACACTTATTTTAAATAAGAGTAAATATATATACATGCATAAGTGTTGCAACAAGAACAGAGGTTTAGCACGGATAGCTTTATTCAATAATAACCTAATAAAATTTTTATCTTTTCATATATAAAATTTAGAGAATTCTAAAAGTATGCATCTTTACCCTTAAGTCTAATACCTGTTGATGCTTCAACTCGTTGAGCATTACTTTGAGTAGCACAACTTGTTATTACAATATATTCTGTTTTTTAGTTTTTGATTATGCTAAAAATGATTGTTGTAAATTGAAAAGTTTGTGAAACTAATACACCCTTAAATTATTTCAATATTAAAGATCAATTTTAGTATTTTTAAAATATTAAAAATAAAATTAAAGAGTGCCAAATTAGCCTCGTGTAGAGTTGCATAATTTGCTCATTTGTTAGTTATTGTTGTTTTGTTATTTAAAATTATGTCTTTAATTCGGTCAAAATTGTATTTTTAATAACAAAAATTTTATTAAAATGTTACTTGAACGTTTAAGATTAATGTTTATATTTTTAAAATATTAAAATAAAAATTTTAATAAATAAAAAATTTAACAAAAATAAAATTTTTTGATGTGATATTTTTTATAATTCCACTATTACATCTAAGCTTAATTCCTAAATTTCCAGAGTCAATTTCTCATACCTGCTATTACTTTGCTGTAGTTGCTTACAGCAAAGTAACGTGGAAAAGTAAAAGTAGACTGACAAAAAGGATGAAAAACAACTGCTTTTTGACAACGAGGGATAGATCAATTGGTCCAAATCCTCACTTAAGACTCACCCCTAACAAGGAGATCTTGAGTTCGAGTCACGTCAAAAGAGGGAAAATAGACATGTTCCTATTGATGATCCTCTAGCTCCCTAGGTAAAGCTCCTTGATTGGATCAATTACGGACGTCTCGCTTCCAGCAGCAGTGTGAGAGCTGGAATTATTAAGAAACCTGGGGGCTGATTGGAACCTGATACTGAGTAGGGAGGGCAGTAATCAATTATCAGCTGAACAATCATGTATGTGAAGATTCCTTGTGCGCAGAAGTGTACAGGCTACGTAGGAACTTGAAGGATCTTGGAGTTCCAGATTTACATTATCTAGACTCTTGGAGTGAGATGGTAGGGGCTTAGAATTAGTCTGACTAAACCAGGATACCTAATGTAATTAAAAAAAAACAGCTGCTTGCTGACAATAATAAAGACGGATTGTTACGTCATCCTCTTGTACAATTATGATCAACCAATAATATCTCATGTGATTTGGCAATGCCTTGTTTAATTTCGAAGGGACATCTTATTTATGTTACCTGGCTGCTCTTTAAATAAGCAGATGAGATGCAAGAAGAATGAGTGGATGAGAAACTTAACTTTATTTTATTTTTAAAAAAGTGGACTATACTTTTTTTTTATTACATTAGGTATCTCGGTTTAATCAGATTAATCCTAAGTCCCTACGATCTTATTTTAAGAGTCTAGATGATGTAAATCTGAAATTCTAAGATCTCTCAGGTTCTTACGTAGTCTGTATATTTCTGCACACAAAGAATCTTCACATACTTGATTGTTTAGTTGATGATTGATCACTGGCTCCCACTGCTTAACATCAAGTTCTCATCAGCCTCTAGATTTCCTAGTAGCTCCAACTCTCACACTGTCGCTAGAAGCGAGACATCCGTAATTGATCCGATCAAGGAGCTTTACCCAGGAGGCTAGAAGATTATCAATAAGAACATGCCTATTTCTCCTCATTTGGTGTGACTCAAACTCAAGCCCTCCTTATTAGGGAAGAGTCTTAAGTGGACTATACTTTGTTTAGAATTTAGGTAGTTCCTTCAGTCCTTGCTGAAGACCGACCTGCGCGAATGACATAGAACAGTTGCATTATTGAAGGCTACTAACATAACATGACAAAAGTTCCTGTCAGCACTCTAATTAAAGGACTGAGAGTGAACTGATTCGGTGTAAGCGATGATTAAGCTGAATGTAGATAATTTAAAAGTATCTTTCTATAATTGAGACCCTTTTAAAATACCCCGTGATCTAACAAAAAAAAAGATAAAGAAAGAAACCAAAATAGTCCAACGCAACTATTTTGTTAGATAAAAAGAGAAATAAGTTTGTTAGACGAAAGAGAAATCGTTTCATCACAACTTTATAAAAATCATGTACAACAACACCTTTTATACATATCACGATTATTCAATACAAAGATGGTCTTTTTCTTTTACAAAGAATTTTCAGTGACAGAATAAGGATGGGGCCTTTTTTTTCTTTTTTTTTTCTTTTTCTTGTGTCCATTAAAATTGTGTAAATAATGTAGAAATAGTTTTTTAGTAATTAAAATAAAATTGTATATTACTAAATTACTCCAGATTCTACATATTAGCAAGATTTATATCAAATATTATTATTGTTATTGTTATTTTGTTACTAGAGTTATGTCTTTAATTAAATCAAAACTGTATTTTTAATATCAAAATTTTATTTAAATATTATTTGAACGTTTAAGTTTAAGATTAATGTTCATATTTTTAAAATATTAATAAATAGAAAATTTAACAAAAGTAAAATTTTTTGGCGTGATATTTTATATAATTCCACTATTACATGTAAATTTGAATTATAAATTCTCCCAAATAAGGGTTCCCACGAGATCAGATGTTCCAAATTGCAGAGAATTAAAATGTAAGCTTAATTCCCAAGTTTCCACATTCAATTTCCCCTGCCTGCAATTACTTGCTTACAGCAAAGCAATGTGGAAAAGTAAAAGTAGACTGACAGAAAGGACGACAAAAGAACTGCCATCTGACAATAATAAAGACTGATTGTTACTTTCCCGGAAAGGAGAGAAAACCTGACAAGTGTCAGTCATCCTCTTGTACAATTATTATTAACCAATACTATCTCCTGTGATTTGGCAATGCCTTGTTTAATTCAATGGCTATATAAATGTGGAAATAAAATGGATTAGATCATAGTTAAAATAGTAAAATTGGCACAAGCAATTTCATTTGCATCTTATTTATGTTCTCTGGCAGCTCTTTAAGTAAGCAGATGAGATGTAAGAAGAATGAGTGAATGAGATATTCTTACATAGTATAAGAATTGGATTCTTAATACAGAAGATCTCGTTGAACTCTACTTTATTTTATTTTTAAAAAAGTGGACTATACTTCTACCAAAAGGTGGAACGCCCACCTTAGGCGCCCCCACACTTTGGCCCGACATTGTGTGAGGGAGGTTAATCACGGTCTGATCCTGAGCAGTACCCTAACAGAGCGGTCTTTTTTCTCCCATTTTTGAGAGTCGAACCCAAAACCTTCTACCAACTTAACCCTGTTAGTTTACCACTCAAGCAACCCGTGCGGGCAAAAGTGGACTATACTTTGTTTAGACTTTGTGTAGTTCCTGCAGTCCTTGCTGAAGACTGACCTGATTGCGCATGACTTAGAGCAGTTGCATTATTGAAGACCGACCGACATAACATAACACGACAAAAGTTTCAGTCAGCACCATAATTAAAGATACAGAAAGAAACCAAACTCCACAGAATAGTTCCAACACAGAACCGCGTAACATTAACTGCAATCTAGTCTACCACTTTATTTTATACACAACACAGCAGAAGCATAGAAACATGATGGTCAAGCTTATAAACAAATGAGAACGTGTTGTTCATTGAGGAAATATCAAATATGGCACTTGAAATTCATGTACACAAGTCATACAATTACCTGATCGGTGAGGTTCGGAAGACAATGATGTTGTGATTTAGTGTAGGTCATCGTATCTGGTTAAATATATTATTTTATTTAAAGGTCTCAAGTTTCAGACTTATGTTATGTAACATAAAGTAATGCTTGCTTTTTTACTTTTGTTTATTAATAGCTTTGTGTAACATTTATCGAACAATGGTAGTTAGATGGTGGTCGGGTCGGTAATGTTGGGCCCGGATTCAGTCAAAACGACCTGTGGGTCGATCGGTCCATTCTTCAAATATCAATCTCCCACTTAATTGTCATGTCAAGCCCAAGCCCGATCCACGCTTTCCACAGCCCGTTAGCATGAAAAAACCTTCAATGCAGAGGTAGAAGTCTACGTAAAGACCTAAACCTAGCTACAAAACCATATATAAGGTATAATTCTCCCATAACAAAGGTACGCACAATCATAACCTAGCTCTTTCAGCTTTTACGGCAATCTCACATTCACCAAAGACTGACTTGAGCGTCGGAGGGGTAAATCGGGACACAACCCCCGACGTGCCTTCCTTTGTTTTGCAGGTACTTTCACATCGAAGCTTTCCCAGAAAGCGGCCAGCTCATAGATCCAAACGGCAACGTTCCGTCCTGCCAGAATCCAGCAGAACCAGACAGTATCTTCCTTATCTATATATATATATGTGTGTGTGTGTGTGTGTCTTTATCCTCTATATATATTTATCATCTTCATTCTATTACCTTTTTCTTTGAATGTTTTCAAGATTTTTGTGGTCAATTTTCAAATTTATTAATCAAAGATAATTATCAATTTTTTCCTCCTTTTTCCATGAAAAATATAATTAGAAAAGTTAAAAACTTGTTTCATTACTAAACACATCCGTGACGTTTTGGGTGGAGGATAGTTGATATTTTGATCGTTTGAGTTTTAGTTATCTTTCAATATATGACTCTAAAGTGGATTGTGTGTGCTTAGCTAACAATTCTCAAACAATACAAAATGTGATCCCACGCTACTCTAGTTGTCCGTAGACCTAACAAAAGAGTACGGGCCAATCATCCTACTTTGTGATTAACCGAGATATACATTCATGTCAGACTCAAATGTTATCAAATTGATCATGATCAGATTTGTTGTTAAATGACTACACGTTAAACAAAGAGTGGAATTATGGAAAACAAAATGTCTTTCTTATGTCAACTAATAGCATCACAGGACTTAGTTCTCTTGTTTCAATAATTCTATTCTAATTATTTTCTGTGCCTAATACGATACTATTTTACAGTAAAAACAGTATCATATTATGTACAAAATTTATAAAACAACGTCTTATAATCTAAACCGAGCCCATCAACGGCGAAATTTAGATAGGCATAAATGCATGCACGGCTAAGCACATGGAAAGCGAAGATCAATCTTCTGTTGTCTTTTGAAAAACAAGTTTTTTCATCGATCTATCCAAATTTGATGAGCATGGAGCTACATCCAGTGATTTATGAACGTGACTAAACAAAACATAATGCAGGAAATGGGTGATGAGATATCCTTGTGTCAGACCAATCTTTTCAATTTGTGCCTTTCAAGAAGATATTTTCCCTCGTCTCGATCAGCATTTGGAGAAGCAAACTAAGTATAAGTTAACCCTTTTTTTTTTTTTTTTTTGGGCATATAAGCAAAAGGAGAACGATAAAAAATTAGGATAGATACCTGCGATACAAAATATTGTGAGAATCACAGGACATAGGAGCAAGAACAAGCGAAGACGCCTCCTAAAGGGGGTAGACTCCGAAGCTAGCATAAGCAGCAAGACTGTCCACATTCTGATTGCCTTCCTGAGACACATGTTAGAACTTTAAGTCCCAATCTCAACTTAACAGCTCTCGAATACCTATTAGCAAGAAGAAAAAGTCAGTCAATTACGTTGACCATTTTTACAACTAGAAATGGGTTGTGCAATCATCCATTGTCTGGCAAATTTTTTGTCTTTTGTTGCCTTTTTTTCTTTTTAAGTTATGGAATCTCTCACGTTTCATTCATTAGATATGAAATCACATGATCAATTAAGCAATATCAAAAATTACGTCCGTACAGATTGAACTCGTAACTCTTTTTCACTGTTTTGACCTATTTTTTCTCAATATGTTTCAAGTGATTAAAAGGTCTGTGTTTGTCCCCTTGCGTGAATTTCTAAGTTGCATTGCATTGGTATGACAATTTTGTTTGTTGATTTTGATATTTGCACTACGCAATTAAATGCTTCTTATAGTCCTCGCTTTTAAAGTCAACTTGTTATCGGATAGGTGGTTGGCGCCTGGTGGCCTACAGAAGTAGTACAAAGCAAGCCATGTTTGCAGCATCAACTATTCAATTTAAAACTTCGACCAAAATTTGGTTTTAGAAATTCTGATTCAATTTAAGATCTATTTTGAACCAAAATTAGACAGGAATGGAAATAGGAGAGAAGGACATTCAAAGGTACAGGTTGTAAGTAAGTACTTAAGATTTTTGTTGCTGATTCGTAACTTATGATAACGCCAAAAACGACATCAAACAATAACCCTTGTTCATATAAACCTGGCAGGTGACAAGAACAAGATCACACTGTATTCTCACGCTAAAACAAGACTTTGAAACTTCATCTGGCTTGTTCACATGTAATCTGAGAGATTCCAACGAGACACAGTAGAATATGGAAGAAGTGTATACAAATGAAATGGGATGTTCCAAAGTCATTGGTGGGAAAGGAGACCTTAGTGCTCTTTGTTTTGTGGCTATATATATATATATATACCGGCATGTGTTTGTGATATAATATATATACACAACCAACTGTTTATATATATATATATTTGATGCTGGCCTGTGTTTGTGATCATATATATACACAACCAACTGTTTATTCCATGTTCTCTGTAAATAAAACAAGATATATCTATCTCCAGTGTCCGACTTTTCCTGAATTCAATTTCAGAATCCTTGTACTGGCCAAATTTCCAATTTCGAGCTATTTGCCTAACCAAGTTGGTTTCTTTCTTGTCTTTACTGTACTGACTTGAATCTTTCTTTATGATATGATATCTCCACCAAATCCATTCTTTGACTTCAAAGCCCAACCTGCAATATTACGATATATGACTTCCCTGCCATTTTATCATTCAAAAAGAGAAAGGCCCGATCTTTCCTTTTCTTTATCGTCTTCATCGTCATTTAAGTCTTGCACCTGTTAATTTTCTTCAAGTGATCTTCATTAAGTATTCAATACCCATTTCTCCAAATTCTTGTCTCATCCCAAAAGTATCAATCTTAAGCTGTACTCCTCTCCACTTCTATATCTGTTTGCGTACAAAACTGTGGTTGATGCACTAAAGCAAAAGAAAGAATGGTGGTAAAGATGATCAGATGGCCAACGTGGTCTATATCATCAAGAAGATTTGAAGCCAAACTAATCGTGAAAAGGTTAGAAGGCCTGAAGTTTGAACAATCTGATTGTGACAACGATGATGCAAGTAAGAAGAAGGTGGTGATTGAAATAAAATGGAACGGTCCAAAGAGTATTGTTTTGGGTCGTTTAAAGCGTTATATAAAGAGAAACTTAACGGAGGAAGGAAGGATGTGTGGTGATGGAGTCTTTGAATGGAATGAGGAATTCAATAGTGTGTGCAATCTTTCAGGATACAAGGAGGGTGCTTTTCATCCATGGGAGGTGTTATTTACAGTTTTCAAGGTAAATTCTTTTCTTGATTATGTTGGTGGAGTTCTATAATCTGAATCTTTGATATTGTTAAGATTTTCCTGTAATTAAAAAAACTTTTGTTATTATTTCTTATATATATATATATGTTACACCCGGAAGACTTTTACATCTTCTCATGATTCGTATTTTGCTCCGGTATTTTCCATCTTTTCTTATAATCAGGAAAATGCTTCTTTTTATTTTCTTCTCCCTTGTGTTTTAAGCAGTCAATTCTATTCCTGGGTTGAAGGATGAAACGTTCTTTTAGTACCATACTTCATGATCAATACGAGATTGATATTCGGAACTCTTTCTTGTTCCTACTGAACTACTTTGAACTGATTGATTAATAACCCAAAATTTCATAAAATAAGTGTATGTATTTAAGAATATACTTATACTGCTACAGAAGTCTTGGTACGGTGATCCTCGGAATGGAATTATTAACTTTTTCTTTTTCTGGGATTCAATGTCATTTTCTGCCTTTAGGTTTTAGTGATGTCTTTCTTTGTGGTGATGAATTTGGAATTGATGGGGTTCACATAAAGTGAATGCTATCATCAAACATGATCCTGCCATTCCATCCATTGGTTGGTGACAAGTAGTGGCATATTCCCTGCCCTAGAATTTTGTCAACCGATGCTTTTTCAACCGTGGGCCCTGAAACAACTTTGTGTTGTTCATTTTTATTTCTCTGTAAAAGTGAAACAATAGCTAAAAAATGAGAATCAATGAGTTACTTTTTGTTAATATGACTGTCTCTGTTGTTTAGGAATTGGATCAAGGGTCGACAGATAAATTTGTTGTTGTCGGAACTGCTGCTCTGAATCTTGGGGAACTTGTTGCGACACCTAAGGAGAAAGAGCTTGCAATAAATGTTTCTTTAACGACTTCCAGAAGGACAGTTAAGGATAATCCCAAACTTATTGTAAGTGCTCTTTTATGTCTCTCAGTATGTTACACAACTAGCATCCTCAACATTTGTCTCTCATACGTATCTAGTATTGCTTCAAATGGTATGCAGTTGTCGGTTGAATTGATGGAAATGGGTGCTGTTCAAGAATCATTGCGTGCAGTTCAAAGATCAACTGAAACTATTCTGGAGCAACCCTGTTCTCCAAAGACACCATCACCTAGAAGAAGCGAGCTTTATGGTTTTAGAGCAAGTTTGAGAAAAGTGAGACTCTGCCATGGGATGAATGAACCATGTACTGAATTCGAAGATTGTAAAGCTATTCAATGTGCTAGAAATGAAGATGCTGAGTACAACCATCCGTTTGATGCAGATTCGCTTGCTGACGATAATGAGCAGGACATAGATGAGATGAGTAATCAGGACTCTGAACTTAAATTGTCAGTCAATTATAATACATTGCCCTACGCAAACTTTGTAGGGGAATCATACTCAAACACACAAGATGGCATTGAAGATGAGAGTTGGATACACTATCCCAACCATAGCCTGAAGGTGGAGTCCTCTTGTGTTGAATATTTTACTGCAACAGGCAATGACCAGTATTCAAGGAAAAACTCGAAAGGTAGAATCCTATCTTGGAGGACGAAGAAACTGAGGTTTAATTCTTCTAAACCTAAAACTAAAGGAGAGCCTCTTCTGAGAAAGGGCTATGGAGACGAAGGTGGTGATGACATCGACTTTGATCGACGGCATCTCAGCTCCTGTGATGAGTCCACTCTGGGGGTAGATTTCAAACTTTCAATATCATTTTTTATCTTTCGTCTTATTGTTATTGCATTTATATGATTCTAAAAATGTTTTGTTGCAGTGGAATACATCAGAAGAAGGTTCCACAACCAGTCGATCATCATTCTCAGAATTCGGGGACGACAATTTTACCGTAGGCAGTTGGGAGCATAAAGAAATAATCAGCCGTGATGGAATGATGAAGCTTCAAGTTGAAGTCTTTTTCGCTTCAATTGATCAGAGAAGCGAGCGTGCAGCAGGAGAGAGTGCTTGCACAACTCTAGTAGCTGTTATAGCAAATTGGTTGCAATCTAGCCAATATGATGTGCCAAACAAGTCTGAATTTGATAGCTTAATCAGAGATGGGTCACTGGAGTGGAGAAACCTGTGTGAGAATGAGGGCTACATACAACAATTTCCCGACAAGCACTTTGATCTTGAGACTGTCCTCCAAGCTAAAATTCGCCCCCTCTCTGTTGCCTCGGACAAGTCTTTTATTGGATTCTTCCAACCGGAAGGACTTGAGGGAGGGAATTTTGACTTCCTTAATGATGCAATGTCCTTTGACAGCATTTGGGATGAAATTAGGAGACATGGCTCAGAATGGGATGGTAACTCAGCTCCTCTAGTCTACGTTGTAAGTTGGAATGATCACTTCTTCATTCTCAAGGTAACCAATGATGCCTACTATATCATTGACACATTGGGGGAGAGGCTTTATGAGGGATGTAATGAAGCCTATGTGTTAAAATTTGACAAAGATACAACAATCCAGCGACTACCAAAGAAAGTTAAAGCATCAGATGAAAAGTCTATCAATGACAAGGTAAAACCAAGTAACTTGAAGGAAAAGGGTTCACCTAAAGGGACTCGGGAACTTACTCCAAACGAGGTAGACAAGACTGGGATGGAAGAAGAGATTGTGTTCAAAGGGAGGGAGTCTTGCAAGGAATATATCAAGAGCTTCATGGCTGCAATTCCTATAAGGGAATTGAAAGCTGATATCAAGAAAGGCTTAATGACATCTACACCTCTTCATCAACGCCTTCAAATCGAGTTCCATTACACTCATTTGGCTCACATTCTTATTGAATAATCTTCCAAAGGGATATCAGTTTCTGATATTTCAACTTCCGAGTTGGCTTATGTTGCATAGACTGCCATTTATAGAGCATTCAACCCTTCCATAATTGTACTTAATCTGACCTCCCTTCTGTATTTACTTGTATTGGAGGCGAATACTCTCAATCTGAAACACATATGGAATCTTTATATCAAGGTTACGTCCGCTTTTGTTTCTTTTGTTGAAAAGAATATAATGCAAGTGTTCATCCTCTTGTGCTCCTCTTGTCTTCAGGTTTATTTTAAATACTCACACTGTGTATCGACACGATTGTACCTTGAAAGAACATTTTTTTCCTTTGGTATTTTACGAACATTCTAAAGATCCCAAACTTTTTGCTATAGTTGTACAAATGGTAAATCTTAGTTAACAGTACACCATTTTGATTGAATAATGAATTTCTCCCGCCTCACCAATTATTGCACATTGAATTTCATTACACTTATTAAAATAGTGAATCATAAAAACTACTAACTAACGTGCTATAAATTTGATATTTATGTTTTAACATTAGATGTTTATTAAGAGATCGTTTGATTTCACTTCTGTTTTTCTATTGTAATTTTTAACTTTTATTTTCTATTTTTTATTTTAGTTTTTTCTTAAAAAAATAAAAACTTATTTGGTTGAGATTTGTAATATAAAAATTAAAAATAAAAACCTATTTGATTGATATTTGTAATTAAAAAACAAAAACAAAAATATGTTTTGTTTTATCATCCTGTTTCTATTTTTGTAATTGTACTCTTATATTAATAATTTTATATAACACGTTATATTTTTAAATTAATTAATTATCATTACAGTTAAAATTAAAATTTATGCAAATTAAATGTAATTAAAAAGTACACATTAATTGTATATAATAAAATTCCACAAACTAGAAAATTATATTAAGTCATTCTAATCAATAAAAAATGTCTATCATATTATAATTCTTGAAAACATAATAGTACTATCATTACGAAAAGAAACATAAATCAATTAGAAATAAATAATCACTCCACATTTGACTAGCAATTTCATCTTGCTTCCAAGACATACGTCGAAGTTTTACTGGAGTGATATTATACTCCACTTGAAAACTTGCATCTTTATTTTCACTTTTCTTAATTTGTTTTTCATTTTTGGCACAACTGTCAAATAACCCATCTCTTTGTCCATACATTCTAATATAATTGTGTACAATACAACAAGCAATAACGATGTATTTTTGTTTCTTCATATCATAACTCGACATGTTTTTAAGTATAGGAAATCTTGCTTTTAGAACGTCAAAATATCTTTCAATAATATTTCTTAATAAAGAATGCTTGTAGTTAAACAACTCATGTGGACCTTGAGGTCTTCATCTGCCTCTATAATCTCATAAATGATATCTTTCACCTCGATATGATGAAAAAAAATCCAGGCATATTAGTGTTGTATCGCCCCCTCACCGTAGAGTATACACCGGGTCGCCCGTAGGTCGTACCGATGTATAACCTATGACGAGGGTGTACTACGAAACGATCATTTCTATACACCTCATAGCATCAATATAATAAAGCAATAATATCGAATTCACTAACTTTTAAAACCAAATCGTACTTCTCATTTCATTTCTTAAAACCATAATTACAACATCAGTCATATATACAACTGTACAAGTCCAAAAGAACTAACACAACTCCTATACAAGTCATCCACAAAATACCCCAAAAGATTCCCAGCTGACAGACCTGTGGGCCATGCTTCTCTCGCCGGCACACACAGCAGGAAAAGTATCACTGATCGGAGCTAGGGGTCAAACTACCACTGTCCTGAAAAATAGTCGCAATTTGGGTGAGTTTGCGAAACTCAATGAGTAACCATCATCGATGGTCCACCCAACTCATGCATATCCAGATAATCACACAATACTGTACATATATCATAAACAAGAACTCACATGCAGTCAATTTCACATTTTATAAGGCGATAAGCCTTTCATACAATTCACATATAAACATTCATTTATGCAGTGTGCATGTGACTCTTTCATTTTCTTTCGTTGTTGTGACCGTGCGCCTGAGCTCATATACGTTGAGCCATTGGCTCTGAAACATTGGGCTCAAAAGCCCTA
>JANITW010000005.1:53421018-53438572 GCA_027564335.1 Erythroxylum williamsii
TGAGTTTTAATTTTTTAAATCAATGTTGTGGTTTAAATTTATGTACCTTTTATTTCAAATTTACTTTTTATTCTTAACATATTTTATTAATGAATTTATAACACTTATATTATAAATAAGAATTATAAATAAATATTAAAAATAAATTTAATATTATATTCACTATTAGTGTTATTTTAAATGTCTATCTTTGTAATAATATATTCTATGTAAAGTAATATATATTTTAAATTTAATTACTTAATAAATTAAGTAAATAAATCAAATTGTGAGAATGACATAAAATGAATATATTCAAAATAAAATAGACAAAGTTGTTTTTTTATAACTTGTAAGACATAAATAGTAACATATCAAATTTGATATATTACTATTCATTATACTATTTTAGTGTAAATTTTGATGACATTTTTTAAGTGGATTCATGCACTAAAATATCAAATTTAATATTTTGGTGCCTTCCTTAAACTCATTGTAATATGTACTACTTTCACCATTGGTTAATGCAATTCACTATTTTTTCGGAAAAAAAAAGGCTTGATATCTTATTCCGGAAGAGGAAAGTGCGTGGCTAGACTGGACATGTGCGTTTTATTTTATTGGGACTTGGGAGTTGGGATGGCTCAAGTTCTCGGTGTCTTGTTATCAAAAAAGAAAAAGAAAAAGATCCCAGTGTCATCTCTGTTTTCCTCTGTGGGCTAGAATTTGATTACTTTGAGCTCCTTATCGAGGAACTCTTTTATGCTTGAATTCTAATTGTACCTGAGTGTTGTGGTTTTAATTGTCTTGATGACTCTGCACAAGTCATGGTTTCTATCTGTTAAGTCTGACTAGTTTTAGACAAAGAAGATACTGGAGGACGAGCTGCTGCTCTGATATGGTATTTTTGGTATAGGTTATTTTAGTTGGTTATCTGAGCCAAAGATTGAATCTTTCGCAGTTCCCTATAGAAAGATGACTACGCAACCTGATACCGTTTTCTTAGAAGAATGGCTGAGGAGCAACAGCGGCGTGAATATGGGCATTAGCACAAGTAATTCGTCTTCGTCGTCGGCCCGTGCCATCATCAATGCGTGGGCTGAGCTCAGAGACTCTCTTCAACATCAGTCATTTCAGCTCCATCACCTTCAATCCCTGAAGACCCTTGTTGACTCTCGATTTTCACTTCATGTTGCGGACCCTCAAGCAAAGCTCTTAATCTCCATTTTGTCATCTCAAGCCCTTTTTCTCCCTGGTGAGGCATATCCTCTCTTGTTGCGTCTTCTTTACATCTGGGTAAGGAAATCCTTTAGACCCTCTTTAGCCCTCGTTGATTCCGTACTTGAGGTTCTCTCTACCATTTTTGCTCCTCAATTTAGCTCTGAGAAGACCCATGAGTTGTTCTCTGAAGGTGTTCTCCTTCTGGGTGCGTTTTCTTTTGTGCCTACTTTGTCAGAAAAATCTAGAACGGTCAGCTTGGAGTTGCTGTGTAGACTCATGGAGGAAGAGTACAGATTGATTAGCTCGTCTGATATACTTGTTTCATATGTTCTTGCGGGAGTTGGCTATGCTTTGTGTTCTGCAAATGTTCATTTTGTTAGAATTTTGAATGCGTTCTTGGAGATTTGGGGGAAGGAAGGTGGGCCTCGTGGCAGTGTTTCTCATGGACTTATGATTTTGCATTTGGTTGAATGGGTCGTATCTGGTATTATTAGATCACGTACTCCGGAAAAATTGCAAACTTTTGTGAAGGTAACTTTAGAAACCTCTGTAGCAAACTATGTTCCTTTTGCTCTGGTCATGACTGCTGCAGGCACTCTCAGAGCTTTGAATAGAACCGCAGCAGATATTCAGGGAATGCAGATTCTTTCGCTAGTGAGAATTTCTGCAGAAAATCGAATAGAATTGATTGCACAGGGTTTGATTTCTAAAACTAAAGGCTTTTCTGGTTCAGATAATGATTACACAACCAGTCATCTGCTACTCTGCGCATCTTTAGCATTGGCACGAGCTGGTTCTGTGTCTTCCCGGTCCTCTTTGCTCATATGCCTGACTTCAGCATTGTTAACAGAAATATTTCCATTGCGGCGACTGTATAAAACTATTCTTGTGTCATCAGATGCTGTTTCTGGGCTGGCTCCAAATGATACTAAAGAACATATCAACAGCATACCCTTTAAAGAAGCTGGTGCCATTAGTGGCATTTTATGCAATCAGTATGTAGCAGCTGATGGAGAGAATAGAGTTATTGTTGAAAGTATGATATGGCGTTTCTGCCGCGAACTTTACTTAGGGCATAGGCAAGTAGCTTTGTTGCTTCGTGGGAAAGAGGATGAGTTACTTGGAGATATTGAGAAAATTGCAGAGTCTGCATTCCTTATGGTTGTAGTTTTTTCCTTGACTGTTTCTAAGCACAAACTAACTTCAAAATTGTTGGCTGAGTCACAGATGGAGACATCCATCTCTATACTGGTTGCATTCTCCTGCATGGAGTATTTCCGACGCATGCATTTACCTGAATATATGGATACAATTCGAGGTGTTGTTGTAAGCATACAAGAGAATAAGACTGCATGCATCTCTTTTGTGGAGTCCATGCCCTCTTACACCAATTTAACAAAACCACCAGGTAAGGCTTCTAGAGATCTTAATTGTTTCTCCTGTTGGTATGCATTTCAATTATGTTTCATACAAGTATGTTCCATATGTTTTTATTGCTTTGGTTGTTGGAAGATAAATGTTTCCTTGCAGAATTACTGCAGAAATTGCAGTATCTGTGGTTTAAGGATGAAGTGCAAACTTCGCGTATCTTATTTTACTTGCGGGTAATTCCAACTTTTATTGATCTTGTGCCTACCTCTCTATTCAGCGGAGTGATAGCTCCAACCATGTTCTTGTATCCTGTATTAGACTACTAAATGGGTTCGTTGAGAAATACAGATTTCATGCAGTGTTTATAAGTTATGGTCCTTACATGAGTCTCATAGATATATGGAGCATCCAAATGGAAAAGTATCTAGAACTGCACATTCTATCTATGTGGCATTCCTGTCTGCTGGGAAGGATTCTGATGACAATGAAAAAGCATTGTTGAAAGAGAAACTTGCTTTCTACTACATGCAGAGATCACTGGCGGTATCTAAAGTAGCTGAGATTCTTATCTAATATGCTTTAATCCTCAAAATCTAAGTGCTGGCTTTGTTTTCATGTGGCTGTAGGGATATCCTGGTTGTACTCCTTTTGAGGGTATGGCTTCTGGGGTTGTAGCCTTGGTGCGAAATCTTCCTGCTGGAAGTCCAGCCATATTTTATTGTATCCACAGTGTTGTGGAAAAGGCGAACAGGCTCTGCAGGGAAACTTCCACTGAAAAGGTTGATATATGGAAGAACTGGCAAGGCGAGACAGGGCCTTGTAGGAAAATTGTGGAGTTGATTTTACGGCTTATTTCTCTGGTTGATATTCAGGTATTTACATATATGCTTATCGTCCTTTCCACCAGAAGATCTGACAATAACATTTCCATCCATTCTCTACTTGTTTGTAGTTGCTGCTGGTATGTTGTATGTTCATGGTCCACCTGTTAATTAAAAATTATAAAATATTTGTCATCTTCCTAAGAGTTAATATAAGAATGTGAAGCTGTTTAATAGCGCTAGCAGCATTTACAATTCTGCTGAGATTTGTGCAGTAAGAGAAAAAACTCTTCTCTTCAATTGTGGTATTCGAGATATATGATGCTCACTTTGTTTATTCTTTAGGTACTACCACAATTGATGAAATTGTTGGCACAGCTGATTGTTGAGTTGCCAAAAGAGGGTCAGAATGTAGTTCTGAATGAATTATATACATTGGTTGCTGAATCAGAGGATGTCACACGCAAGCCAACCCTAGTCTCATGGCTGCAGTCGCTAGCTTATCTTTGTTCTATGGCGGCAAGCGGAACTGCAATGTTCAAAGCAAATGGAAGTAAGAAAACTGTTACGTTGTCATCTCTTGGAGATCATTCAGATCAGAACAGGATGAATGCACGATTGTAGATTGCTGACGTAAGCATTCTGAATACCTTCATTGCATTGATTCTTTATCTCAATTTGTGTAGTGTAGATTGTTGAGGTAAACATTCTGAATACCTTCCTTGCATTTTATCTTTGTCTTAATTTGTCACTATGCCTAGTTTTTTGTTTGCTGGAGTAATCCCTCTTATTGAACACTAATGGTATTTTGTGACCACTTTGTTTTAGTTTCATCATAAACATTCTGAATAGTAGAAAAGGTGATATTTTGTATCCATACACATGCAAATACACAACATTTATATTCCACTATGTGTATATTTCTTCTCTTCATGTTCTGTGACAATATCTGTGGTTATATGTGATTTAGGTAGTGCTTAAAGTAGTGGCATTAGTAAGCTGTATCAATATGTTTTCATAGTTGCTGACTCAAAGATAGGCTTCCATCTAGAGCCTTCGGAAGAAATCAGTGTCAGAAGAAATTGAGGCAACTGCAGTTGGCTTCCTCCTCTTCTGGCTTAGGCAGTCTGAAAAATTGTCCAAGTAGATAATTCTCGGTTTTCCCTCCCCCTTAGATTTTGTTAGATTATTACTTTTGTGTTTAGTTAGTTCCTTATTTCCATTCTCTTACCACAGTCAACAGCACCCATCTCTCCTTAAAGTAGCACTTACTCCATCCTATATGCTTAAGTTTTAGTTTCAACCATGCTTTAGCTGGCAGGAAACAGAACAACACCAGTCCATGAATATATAATTTGGTACGTAATGAGTTTTACAGGTACAAATTCTGACCCATGAGAACTCAATACAGCACAAAAGGGAATATATACTATTCAACATTAGAAAACATTTCCATTTTCAATTTTTATTTTGATAGGAAATAGAAAGAAATAATGAGAAGTTATTTGGTGATTTAAAACAGAATGTGTTCTTACAAAAAAAATCCCTTTGTATTACTCTTGAGGAAACTGTTTTAGTTGTCTTTTAATTTTTTATATCAAATATGCTCTTTTAATGTACTTCCTTAAAAAATTACTATATTAATTATATTGAAGAACATATTTTTTATTCCATCAAGCCTACTCTCAGTAAATAAAAAAATAGAAAACTAAAATGATTTTAAAAAAATAAAAACAGGAAATATAACCTTGTACAAATTGAAGCATTAAATTTTTAATTCTATTCACAGGAAAATTCAGGCGAAAAGATTCTCTGCTACAATGTTTCAGTACAGCTGGGCGGATTTTCTGGTTTTAGATATTAATCTGACAAAAGCTGCTTGAAGTACCTAAAGGACTGGTTTCATTTAGTCTGTATATGATTTGTTTGAAGTGATAACACTTTTCTCACTTCTTATCATCAGTTAATATAGGCCTTAATTCTAGACGAGTAACAGAGATAAACGAGAAATGGGCCATTTATTAGTATATGATTCTTAAGAAAGTAGTTGGGAACTGCTTTTAATAAAAGGGAGATTTATGGGAATTGCAATATTCTGAATAAAAGAATTGATCAGGCTTTCTTATTTGTTTGAGGTTTATGTGAAATTAAACTATGAATAGTTGTAACTTGTTTTAATAAAAAATTTAACAGTTTTAGATTGCTGACATCTAAATATTGTGAACTGTATGATTCATGTTTCATTTCTTGGAGCTTTAGGGATGTTTTCTCACCTTATGAACTTAATTCTCTGTTGTCTTGTACTTTTAACTTGAATTGGCTTCATTTGAGAGTCTAAAGCTCAAGCTTGCTTGCTAAAGTTGGACTAAAGCTTCATATGCAAATAGAGCCAAGCCTCAACAGTTCAACGTTTAGCTCAGATACCTCTTTTACCTTCGAGGAAGAGCGAGGGAGAGATGAAAGTCCCGCGTATCACTTGGGCTTCATTAGTTCACTTGTTTTTAGCTCAAGGAACTGCAAAATTTTTAATCGAATCCAATCATTATTTCACTTTCATGTCTATGTTCTATGGTTGCACATGCTCTCTCTCTGTCTCTCTCTCTCTCTCTCTCTGTAATCTTGTCCATTATTTACTTCTGACCACTGTTGTAATGTTTCATAAATCCCTTCGAACTTGATATTGTTTGTTGGTTAGAAGACAGAAGGTCAAGGAATGGGTACCAAACCAGACATCAGAAGCCCAAGGAATGGTCAAAGTTGTCGGAAACTTATGAAGATACAGTAATTGTCACTGAATGCGGAAGATGGATACTCCCTGGGACTTCACCAGC
The DNA here is from genome assembly GCA_027564335.1 of Erythroxylum williamsii. Lineage (NCBI taxonomy): Eukaryota > Viridiplantae > Streptophyta > Magnoliopsida > Malpighiales > Erythroxylaceae > Erythroxylum > Erythroxylum williamsii. The sequence goes on from JANITW010000005.1 coordinate 53,427,242, forward strand.
AGCTGAGTTCTGAAATATCGTGTTGATGGGAAGTAAATTTATAATCAGTGGCTTAACTGCATGGAGCCTTGCGCAGAAGTTTGGGAAAATCATGGCGTCAATATCCAACTTCACGGTTGAACGCCAACGCAGGGTGAATGCATGTATGATAAAGGTTCAAAAGCGGAGCTTCAGTTTGGAATCTTAGGTGTGGTTCCTTTGGGGAGTAACACTTTGTGTTCATGTGTACATTATTAATTCGCTGATTAACGAGCGTGATGCACCATGTTACCCAAGCCGCTAATTTGGCTTGTGTTTCAAATTGTGAGCATTTGAAAGTTATCCTCACATGCTTCTTTTTAGTAATGATTTCAAAGTCTACAACAGATTTTTCTATGTGAAGGTCGCAGGCACTTGGTGAATGGTGAATAACTATGTTATTCTTTTTGTTTTCCAAACATTACTTGCCAAAGGAGAAACACGCACACATGAATTAGTTTTTGTTTCTTTTTTTTTTGGGATTTAAAATATTAATAAGAAATTATGTTTAAGAAAAAAAAGAAAGTAAATAAAAAAATGTATGTTTAAGAAAATAAATAAATAAATAAATAAGAAAAAACATTTATTTTTTCTTTTTTAAATAAATAAAAATAAAAAATAATTAGCAAGAAAACTTTAGGGTCTCAATTCAGAACACTAAATCACATAAGGCGAAATCTTACTTTATGGGATTTAGTCATATGAAATTTCAAAACACTTAAGTACATAAGGTGAGATTTCATCTTATGAGATTTAGTATGAAATTTAATGTCTTTATTTTAGAACACTAAATTAAGATTAGTAGTCTAGAATTTTAAGACCCCTTTATCCTTTAAGCCAATAAATTTACATTTAAAAAACAAGAAAATGCAAATTATATATAAGTAAAACAAAATTAATAAAAACTATCAAATTCTAGGTTGCCTATTGACAAGCGCAAAATTTTAAAGTCTTTATGCTCGATGTAGCTTTTTCCTCTCCAGCTTCCACATAATTGTAGTTTTGTACTCCTTAAGTAGTGTCACTAGCCCTTCCTCTTGCTCTTTAGTCAACTTATTTGAAATGATTGTAGGTAATGACTTTTCAATACCTAAATAGACATACTTTAGGCTTTTATTGTGAGTTATAATAAGTTCATCATTCAAAGTTTTCAAATCTATTAGCATTGCTGACAATGGTTCTACAACTTCACAAGTTTCATCAACTTGCTCGTTCACTTTCAATTTAGCTTTAAGTTCTAGTTCATCTTCATCACTTGCTTCCTTAAACATATCCTGGATAAATGAATCAATAATATCCAAATGATAAACGAATTGGAAATCATTCAGGTGCTTCATTGTTTCAAAAATATTAAGTTCACTATTTATCCATTAAATTCAATGGAAAGAGTACCCTTATCCACGTAGATTTTCTTCTTGGTTGTCTTCATAAATGACCTACCTAACAAAATTCTGTTGATCTGAATGTTCAACACAATTTCCATCCATTTTCAAGATGTAAAAATTCACAATTAAATAATCGATATTATTGCAATTATTCAACTTAGTTTTCTTGTTTATCATAAATTAAATATGCAATTTTATAAATAACTTATTTGCTACTTATAGCAATCCTTCATGACAATTAAGGATCATTAAATGCATGGATAGCGATACAATAATCAATATTAAATTAAATTGTTAAATTAATCAATATTAATCATTCATGAAATATAATAACTCAAGATATGAAATACTTGAATTAAAACATGAATAATAGGTTTAGAACACAAAACCTCACAAAGTTACAATTAGAATATCAAATCTCCTTGAATTAGAAAGATTGAGTTTATCCACACATGGATTTTAAACTAATAACAAAAATAGAAGAAGGATAAAGAATTACGAAAATCTTAAGAAGAGAGAACCTCTTTCTATTGTGAGGAATGTCCTTTTTATAGGGTTTTCTGATCTAATCCTAATTTAATTCTAACTTTCAAAGGTGTCTATCTAAATTGAAATTCAAATTCCTACATGACAAGGATAGAAGGAAGTTTCTCATTTAAACTTCAAATCTTCAAGTGATCAACCTTATCCATCGCAACAATCTCTTTACTTCATCCAAAATTCGTAATTATCATCATTAGAGTCCTAATTTGATGCATCTCCACTTTTCATCTCCTAAAACAAAACAAGTATTAATTTTAATATTTAAGTAACAAAATAAGTTAAAAAAAAGGAGATAATATCAATTAATATGTCAAAATAAGATTGTATCACTCTTTCTGGAAACTCATTCGTATGGACTCTTAAACTGCTCATATGGAGAGGATATGCTATGCTAAGATATGCATTGAGGTCAATAGATATGCTGAATTTCCTGACAAATTCCCAATATTAAAGCTAGAACAAGCAAGTGAGTTATAACCTATGGAAATTTCCTTATCTTATTTATGGAAACCTTCTGTTATTGCCAAAAATGGAGAGCTACAGGGAGGCTTTTCAAAACTAAATGTTCTGACGAACTACTTGAAGCAAACCCTTACTCAAGAATCCCCTTAGGGAATAGATAGGGAAGGAGACCTCCCACTTTGACAATCTGAATAAAACCTACTTCAAAGCTTCCAACATTATTGCTTTGTCTAAAAACTAACTAAAAGTTTTAGAAACCTGCATAGGATAAACAAGGAACCGTGATAAGCTAGCAATCATCACCGCTCCAATGAGACCAATACTGAGCTACCTCTTAGCATCTCCGTGGCTTATAACACATTAAATAGATTTGTATGTTTACCAGATACAATTACTAGCTGTAATATTGAGCATATCACTAATCCAGAAAAGTTAGACCATTTTACTAGCCATGACGAATAAGGAGAATGTAACACCCCACTACTATATAATACATATCGGAACACCCTGAGGACATTCTAGTACATAACCTATAATAATGGGATGATAGAGCAGTCACTACAATCACTCAGTCATGGCATCATCATTTATAAGGTATCATAAAGAAAAGATACAACATTTAAAAACCAACTGAATTCCTCCTTTCATTTAATAAAAACCAAATATGTACATTGTAGCTTTACAAACCATCCAAATATGTACATTATCCTAAAACCTAATATAAAACACACTATAAGAAAGATTATACAAAAATTTCTATCTAGTCCTTCAATCTTAGTTGATCGACCTTTGAGTCATTTTTTCTTCCCAAAAGTACAAGAATTATGCTTCTTGTAGAGTCTTTCTATCACTAATGTCCTCTTTAGGTCCTGAAAAATCAACTTTGCAATTTTGGTGAGTTTTGTGAACTCAGTGAGGTAATCATCCTCAGCAGTTCACTCAATTCATACAACACATCAACACATGTAAACATATATTTCACGTCTTTTCATTTAGCATATAGCATCACATATCATTTACTTCACATATCCACTCTTATTTAAATATATGTCCACAATATATTTCAATCAGTCGAACACATGTACTAAATGTACATACAATGCTCGTGAGACTCACTTTCGATTATTATATTGTTGTGACTGAGTGCCTAAATTGTCCCTATCCACTGTGAATATCGGGCTCATTAATACCGTTCTTTATTCATTAGGGATATAGGGCTCATTATGCATAGCGAGTCTTCCGCTCTTAATCACATTCCAAGCTTTAAGCTCATTTTTTGTGGCTACTCAAGTCACAATTTCCATTATCTAATCATACATTCATGTAATGAAATGCTTCACAAGTATTCAATCAATCATTGTTTCAATTAATCACATTCACAGTCTCCTTCACATTTATCATCAGACCTTGGGTCGACATTCAACAATCATGTTGAGTAACACTTATTTCTTCACATTTACATGCAAGAAGCACTTCAAATATAACATTCATGCATCAGAAGCCTCGAACCTTCAATGTCGGAATCAACACAATCAAATCCACATTCAAAGATAACTCAGAACATAATTTATAACAATCAAATAATTAAGTGAGACTGTCTAGATTATGCAAAAATCGCTCCAAAAGCTATTGCTTCGAAGTTCCAGCAACATCTGGATATTGACGTTCTAAATGCTCCTCTATATTATGCAATATACGTATACACATATCACAAATTTGTACAATTACATACGTACTTATCTATACACATATGTATACATATGGATTATATACAAGGCATGCTCAATGACAATTCCGGGTATCTTTCCATTATTCTCGTCACATAATTATTCATATATCAACACTCACATAAGTATAATTTTTACTTAGGGTTGGCAACTCCATAAAACAATTTGAATCTAATTTCATAACTCATTTGATCATTCCAGATTTTTCTCAAAACAGACTTTCGGGTCCATTTTGCATGATCATTCTAACAAGGACAATTGAGTAATTTAGCCACACTTCCTTCTAGAAAATTGTTCTCCTATGTCTTAAGTTTCTAATGATACCAAGATTATACAATTTAGTTCAGTATTTCGAAAGTTATACTCAAAATAATTCGGATTGAGTACGTTCGAAATTTTAGCTAGTGCATGATCATTCACTCAAAGTTATGCAACTCATATCTTTCAATTCTAATATCCAAAAATTACAAACTTTATATCAATTGAAAGCTAAGAGAATAAGCTACAAATTTGGAGAGGAAACTTTATTTGATTCAGCCTACATCAATGCAGTTTATTCGATAACAATAGGATATGATTTTTGTCATGGTTAGTGCTGCAGCCTAAGTCAAAACTAAACTTCAAGCTAAAGTATCTATGACGTAGGTCAGATAAACCTCACATTTCCCTTGCATTAACCTCAAATCACTCATAAATGAGCTCAATCTAGCTGGCGCTGCTTGACTAATACCTCTATAAACTGCTCTCGATTGATTAGGAGATTCTAATATCACTTCTTTAGTATAACAATTCGTGATAGCCCTATGAGCAATAAACCAATCCATACGTAGGATAATATCTGTCTCCCTCAACTGTAATATGATCAAGTCTATCCCCAATTATGCCTGATCAATTCAAATTAAGCATCTCGCAGGCTTCTCTCCTATAACTATGATACTATCTATCGGTGTACTCATCTCTAATCCATGTTGTCATAACACTTTATCACAATGTAACCTAAATGCCAGATGTGGTGTGACAAAAAAATATGTAGATCTAAGACTAATATACAACTAATATGAGATTGAGCTGAAAGTAATAATATACAAATTTCACTTTAATGAATATTTTATATAACCAAATCTTCAATCTTATCCCTTGTCAATCGAGTCTTCAATTTATTATAATTAATTAGTTTTCCCCGGAAAACCATGGAATCTAAACACACACTGATAAGATAGCCTTAGGCTTTTCAAAACAGATGAATAGGTCACCAGCCAAGTTGTACATGTACTTGCCGATCTTTATTTATTGGATTCATGAGAACTTAGTAGCCAAACAACACATCCATGAGAACATTGAACCAAGAAGCTGAAGAAGGATTGCTCCTACATTCAGTCCTTCCTATTGATCTCTAACATCTAAACTGAACCACAAGTTTCCTTCTGCATTAAGAAGCGAAAACCTTATCCCAAGAAAATTCGAAGGCAAAGTTTCAACCAAAACAAAAAAGAAACTGAGTATTTTGTCTATGCATCATATGGTGAATATAGAAAAACCAAAAGCAACACTATACTCGGAATCTGCCTTATCCAAAGCATTTTATAAAGAATCGGAAGAATGGTCATACTGTTATACAATTATACAACCACAAAAGAATGAGACTGACTGGGAACAAGTATTACAGAAAGCATAAACTGTAAAACCATTTTGTATTCAGCAGCATGAGGGACAAATAATCAGACCATTCTCATTGCAACTTAGGCATTCACTCGACGACCCATCGTCACTTCTGGTCCTATGACTGCCACCGCAATTGAAACAAATCACAAATCTAAAACCTGAACAGGATTCACATAGGCCTACGGCATAATCAATCGGTATACCTTCAAAGAGTGGCCTAAACTTCCCTTGTTCATGTAACATCAAAACTTCCTCAGCTCCACCTATGTACCTTCCCTTAATGAAAAGCTTAGGAGGCACTGCCTTGCCATCTAAAACTCTCCGTAACTCCTCCTTATACTCCATGTGCATTGAGACGTCTCTCTCCATGAATACCACCCGAAAACTCTCCAAAAGAAACCGAATCCTGTTACAATCCTCCAACGTTTTTCGTATCCCTCCAAGTGTTGTTGTGTAGAAAATTACGGACTCGTTACCTCCAGGAGGGCATCTCGCTTCCATGCTCAATAATAGATCATCATCCTCCATTCCAGGAGTTTTCAATGGATGTTCCTCCCTGCAGTCTACAAAATTGTTTTCTTGTTCATTTATTGCTCGCCTCCTTTCAACAGTCTCTTGCTCAATTCTTGCTTGTCTCTCTGCTTCTTGTTTCGTTCTTTCCAGATTCTGCCTCTCGACTCTTATTTGCCTCTCCTCTTCTCTCATCCTAAAATGCTCTTTTACAGCTTGTTCAAATGCAGCTAGTAAGTTGGGATCAAAAAGGCTACTGGAATTCAAATCAGGTCGCCGGAAAGACAAGATGTCAATATCCGACAGGGGTGCTTGCTTAAAGGAGCTAGATTCCTTTGTCCTCGAATTCTCCAAACTTTCTTTCACCCGGAGTGGTGACTCTTTACCTTTCATAAATGGCCCAATATTTTCTTTATTACTGTCAATTTCATTATCTGACTCCAAATCCTCTTCTTCAAAATCTCTGATGAGCTGTTTTACATCAATAGCATCACGAGTTTCTTCATCGTCAAAACAGCTTTTCTTGAAGTTCTCATCAGCTTCTTTCCAATTCAATTTAGTGTCCTGAACTTTCAATCTTGCATTCATCGGAAAAGTTCCTTTGACAACCCCATCTGCACCAGTCAGATGAAAAACTCGATCTTGCTTCAAGTAATCTATGGGCTTCATGGACTTGATCTTCTTCATTAATTTTCCTTTCACTCCCTTCATTTTTCCACTTCCTGTGAAAATGGGTATCCAAGTTTTGAATACAAACAACGATCGATACCGATCTCGACGTAGAATCTTCAAAGCGAGAGGACTTACAGCAGATATTTACACTAAAGATTGATCCTTTCTGGTCTTCACTTTTCACAATAACAGATAAGAGAACAGAGGGAAGTGATTCAACGGCTATAAAGCTGTTTCTTATTTTATAATTTAAACTATGTTTGGGTGGGGGCCGGTTGGGAATCCTATGAAGCTGGTAGCAATGAAAATATTATCGTCATCATGTAAGATAGGTGAATTCATCAAGTCAAGTGGATGATAGAAAACAGCGAGGAAGGTTCAACGGTGAGTGATTATCATGTGATGATTTCCAAGAGAATCTGTACAACGGTCATAATTTCGCATAAGAGGCCTCGTAGCATTGCATTTTCACTAGGAGAAACTTAAGTTTATGAAATTATAGTTATTGAAAGTAAGAAAAAGTTTAAAGTAAATTGGATTTAAAACCTTAATTTTTTTTTGATTTTGTAATTATTTATTAGAATTATTAAAATTAATAATAAAATGATTGAATCTTTTAATTTATTGTAAAATTAATTTTATAAGTAATAGGTTAACGTAATGCAATTTAACATGTCGACATTTACGTAAAACATTATTTGTATATTATTGTTTTAGAAACTAAAAATAAAATAAAATGATATGAGACTACGCCAAAAGGAAGTAAGCAGGGATCAACATTCTTCAATTTGTGTTCTATCTCTTTTGTGGTGCTTTAGTTGCCCAATTTCTGATAACCAAACAAGAAATTGTATGTTACGTTATGCACAAGCACTACAGAGACTCCATGTTTATACGCGATTCCTGCTTTTACCCTGTATTTGGTTGCTGTATTCGTTGACGAGGACAATAGACGAAACATAAAAATTCCATCTTCCTAACACGTTTAGTTACTATCTTTGAATTTTTGTCCACCATCTTCGATAGACAGGGATAAGCTTTTTTGTTCCTTCCAAAAAGAGAGGACAGGGATGTTTGTCCCTGTCTCCCCTTTCAACCAACCATTATTTATGTTTTATTTTATTATTATTAGTTATAATTAGTTATAACATATTTATGTTTTGTTTTTTTTTTATTATTATGAATATTATTATTATTTATGTCAGGCAGAGAGTTACGGAGACAAAGTTTTGGCCCATGATATGTTTCTCCTTTGGTGAAGCTTCATTGTGTTCTGTGGGCTTTACAATGACAATATCAAAACCCTGATGCACATAACCGAAAACAAAATGAAACAAAATGGCAAAAGAAAGAAAAGTCAATAGAGAATCGCTTGAAGGGGCTCGCAAATAAGGTTCAAGTTGTATTCACCGTTTACATTTTCCAATATTCCAACTCTAGTGGACTCCTTCAAGGCAGCAGCGGCTTTTCTTAAGGGTTGAGGAGTATTAACTCTGGTTGCTATTCTGTTGCATGAAAATATGTTTCCTTCAAACACCAATAAACATGACACTGAATCAACCAGCTCTTCGACTCAAAAATTGTATGCAGGAAGCCTGACCAATCTTGATAATGCAATGAATAACGCATGAAGAATTCGTTTGATAAATCATCATATCATACCTTACATTAATCTTATCAACCAAAAAGGGACAAATTTCACTTAGAAAAAAACTTTATACACATAATATAAGACATGAAAAGAAACGATATACATGTCTATCGCGATAGAAAAAAAAAAGAAATGTGGAATTTTGATCACATATCTCCTACAATTGATGTTGAAATTCGAATGAGTGTGAGGGCTCTTGTAAGCTTTTAGCAAATGCAAACAAATGGTGTGTGCAAAAAAAAGTGTCAAGCTTAGGGATCCAATACCGTTTACTACATATTTATACTTGCTATTGTCTTCCATCAAAATAACAGAAAGAGATGGTTGGTAGTAGACAGAGGTGAGGCTTCAAAAAGAAAGCAACTACATGACCCATCACAAATGGTGAAACCGTTGGGTAACCAGCAAACAACAGTCTCTCACTTGGGTAGTAGATGTTGGACCCCGTTTCTAGAGTTCAACTTCGGAGTCATAAAATGTGAGCGTATTATCCTGTAGGTTTATTTCTATGAAATCTCAAAAACCATCATTAGTTCATCTTTATTCTCATAACATCCAAAAAATTTCCTATTTGATTAATGAATATACGACAATCTATTCTTATGTTTATGTCCTCAATCATCACCCTAACATATCACTCATTTGTGTTTTCTCTACTAAGTACATTTCAAGTTCCATACAAGCCTAAATGTCTTATAGAAAAGCATTGATAAGCCCACAACTTATAACCGTACCTGTTTTGGGACAATAGGCATAACTTTCACTACAGATGTCAAATTAATGTCATTCTAGAACAATTTTGAAGAAGACTTCTAGATCTACAATTTTGTGAAAAAACTCGAAGAGACATGTTCCCTAAAAAAGGGACAAAATTGCAATTTACTGTAGTTATCCCGTGTATGTCTGCTAAACAGACATACATCTCCCCCTAATGGACATGGACGGGCTCTAGGTTGATTTTCAGACTCGTGAAGGTCCGTTTAATGAACATTGACTGTGCTGGGGACATTTTTAGACTCGAAAAGATCCATTTAATGGACCTAAAGTTTGTCTAACGGACATAGGTGAAACATAAGCCCTTCCAAAGCATTCCCAATGGTTCCTACATCCATTCTAACATCACGTTCACTCATAATCTTCTCAAATTCAACTCTTCTAGTGCAATATCATCTCATATCAATTCAACTATCAAGTCTATTTCAGTAACCTCCTAAATCTCAACTCAACTGATTCATCAAATACAACTAATTCTCATCATTTACTACAGCTATCCCGTATATATCCTGTGCACCATTACTAACTTATAAAAAACATGTCTCCCAACTCTGATATCCAAAAATTTTATACTCTATATCATTAGAAAGCTAGGAGGATAAATTGCAACTTCCAAAAGATAGCTTTGTCTAAATCAGTCTAGATTAATATAATTTTTTCCCTAAAGTCAAAACACAAATTTTATCCTTATGGAAGCTTGAAATGCAATGTACAAACTTTGAGAGTCATGAGCAAAAATACAATCATATTTCATTATCATCAAAAGATAAGAGTTTACAAAGCTTTAATGGACATTTCAAGCCACAATACATCGTTTCACAAATCCAAAATACAAAAGATACTTGAAATACGAGTAAAGCCTTGTGTTTACAAAATCTAGCTTAAAATACAAAAGTATGCAAATTTGGAGTGATGTCATGACTCTTGACTACTCGATCTATTTCTTATCATCTGAATATGGGAAGGAGAATAGAGGTGAGCTTAAAAGCTCGTGGGTAATAAGTTTATAATCGAAAACAAACAAAACCATTGAAATACTCAATATCATAATAACTTTGAATCAAAATCCATAAAACATATAGTTCCCAAATTTTCACATTGTCAAGCAATTTATGAACAACATAAGTCATGCATCATCAAACTTGTCAACACATTCTAAACACATAATCACATCAGAAATGGTTTGAGTAGGTCTGTAAATAGAACGTACTGACACATTCTCACAAAATGATCTTGTGTAGTCATAAACGGAACGTACTATCGCAATCTCATATAATGGTTTTGCATAGTCGTAAACATGAGAGAGTTTATGAAGGAGCTCTGTGCCACTAGCGGTCAGGTAGAAGAAGCCTTTAATAAGTCCAAGTGCACATAGCAAAACGGACCACCACAAACCCATATAATCATTGCACATCTTGTAAACATGTTGCCCAAAATGACACATTTTTAAATCATAATTTCATATCTACAATATCTTTTCAAAAACTATTTTCACATTCATTCCATAAATCATCAACACAATTCACATACTAAACATGTAGCAATTTCTCAATCATTCCAAGAAGCAATAAATGCAACATTTATAACACAATTGGGAACATTTAACTTTCTTGATTTTAAAAATGGCCATGGCTGATAAATTTCCACCATAAACATGTAACACTTTCTTAAAGCATTTAAAGAGCAATAAATTCACATTTATAAAGTAGTTAAAACATTAAATTCCATTTATCTGAAAGAAATATTAATGTCTTATTTACTCAATTATAAACATGAAACCTACCTTGAATTCCTTGCTTAAGAATTTACTTAAAGATGCCTCTCCTCTTACTTCTCTTGCCTTTCTTGATTTCCTTCAACAATGAAAAAAATCTCATTCAATAGGAATTCAAACTGAAAACTTAAAGAACACACATTTACTAAAAAT
>JANITW010000005.1:53438672-53453702 GCA_027564335.1 Erythroxylum williamsii
CACTGAATCAACCAGCTCTTCGACTCAAAAATTGTATGCAGGAAGCTTGACCAATCTTGATAATGCAAGAATGTGGCATGAAGAATTCATTTCATAAATCATCATATCATACCTTACATTAATCTTATCAACCAAAAAGGGACAAATTACACTTAGAAAAAAAAATATACACTTAATATAAGACATGAAAAGAAACGATATACATGTCTGTCGCGATAGAAAAAGAAATAGACATGTGAAATTTTGATCGCGATAGAAAAAGAAATAGACATGTGAAATTTTGATTGCATACCTTCTGCAATTAATGTTGAAATTTGAATGTGTGTGATGGCTCTTGTAAGCTTTTAGCAAATGCAAACAAATGGTGTGTGAAAAAAAAAAGTGTCAAGTTTAGGGATCCAATACCATTTACTACATACTTATACTTGCTATTGTCTTCCATCAAAATAACAGAAAGAGATGGTTGGTAGTAGACAGAGGTGAGGCTTCAGAAAGAAAGCAACTACATGACCCATCACAAACGGTGAAACCGTTAGATAACCAACAAACAACAGCCTCCCACTTGGGTCGTAGATGTTGGACCCAGTTTCTAGAGTTCAACTTTGGAGTCATAAAACGTGAGCGTATTATTCTGTGGGTTTATTTCTATGAACTCTCAAAAACCATCATCAGTTCATCTTTATTCTCATAACATCCAAAAAATTTCCTATTTGATCAATGAATATACGACAATCCATTGTTATGTTTACGTCCTCAATCATCACCCTAAAATATCACTTATTTGTTTTTTCTCTACTAAGTACATTTCAAGTTCCATACAAGCCTAAATGTCTTATAGAAAAGCATTGATGAGCCCACAACTTATAACCGTACCTATTTTAGGACAATAGGCATAACTTTCACTAGAGATGTCAGATTAATGTCATTCTATAATAATTTCGAAGAGGACTTCTAAATCTACAATTTTGTGAAAAAACTCGAAGAGACATGTTCCCTAACAAAATCGCAATTTACTATAGCTATCCCGTATATGTCTGCTAAACAGACATACATCTCCCCCTAATGGACATGAACGGGCTCTAGGTTGATTTTCAGACCCGTGAAGGTCCATTTAACGAACATTGACTGTGTTGGGGACATTTTTAGACTCGAAAAGGTCCATTTAATGGACCTAAAGTCTGTCTAACGGACATAGGTGAAACATAAGCCCTTCCAAAGCATTCCCGATGGTTCTTACTTCCATTCTAACATCACGTTCACTTATAATCTTCCCAAATTCAACTCTTCTAGTGCAATATCATCTCATATCAATTCAACTATCAAGTTTATTTCATTAACCTCCTAAATCTCAACTCAATTGATTCATCAAATACAACTAATTCTCATCATTTACTACAGCTATCCCATATATATCTTGTACAGCATTACTAACTTATAAAGAACATGTCTCCCAACTCTAATATCAAAAAATTTCATACTCTATATCATTAGAAAGCTAGAAGGATAAACTGCAACTTCCAAAAGATAACTTTGTCTAAATCAATCTAGATTAATACAGTTTTTTCCCTGAAGTCAGAACACAAATTTTACCCTTATGGAAGCTTGAAATGCAATGTACAAACTTTGAGAGTCATGAGCAAAAACACAATCATATTTCATTATCATCAAAAGATAAGAGTTTACAAAGCTTTAATGGGCATTTCGAGCCACAATACATCATTTCGCAAAATCCAAAATACAAAAGATACTTGAAATGCGAATAAAGCCTTGTGTTTACAAAATCTAGCTTAAAATACAAAAGTATATAAATTCGGAGTGATGTCGTGACTCTTGACTACTCGATCTATTGCTTATCATCTGAATATTGGAAGGAGAATAGAGGTGAGCTTAAAAGCTCGTGGGTAATAAGTTTATAATCGGAAACAAACAAAACCATTGAAATACTCAATATCATAATAAATTTGAATCAAAATCCATAAAACACATAGTTCCCAAATTCTCACATTGTCAAGCAATTTATGAGCAACATAATTCATGCATCGTCAAACTTGTCAACATATTCTAAACACATAATTACATCAGAAATGGTTTGGGTAGGTCTGTAAATAGAACGTACTGACACATTCTCACAAAATGGTCTTGTGTAGTCATAAACGGAATGTACTATCGCAATCCCATATAATGGTTTTGCATAGTCGTAAACATGAGAGAGTCTATGAAGGAGCTCTGTGCCACTAGCGGTTAGGTAAGAGAAGCCTTTAATAAGTCGAAGTGCACATAACATAATGAACCACCACAAACTCATATAATCATTTCCCATCTTGTAAACATGTTGCCCAAAATGACACATTTTTAAATCATGATTTCATATCCACAATATCTTTTCAAAAACCATTTTCACATTCATTCCATAAATCATCATCATAATTCACATACTAAACATGTAGCAATTTCTCAATCATTCTAAGAAGCAATAAATGCGACATTTATAACATAAGTGAGAACATTTAACTTTCTTGATTTTAAAAATGTTCATGGCTGATAAATTTCCACCATAAACATGTAACACTTTCTTAAAGCATTTAAAGAGTAATAAATTCACATTTATAAAGTAATTGAAAACATTAAATTCCATTTATTTGAAAGAAATATTAATGTCTTATTTACTCAATTATAAACATGAAACCCACCTTGAATTCCTTGCTTAAGAATTTGCTTAAGGATGCCTCTCCTCTTGCCTTTCTTGATTTCCTTCAACAATGAAAAAAATCTCATTCAATAGGAATTCAAATTGAAAACCTAAAGAACACACATTCACTAAAAATGATGCTAGAATACTTAAACACATACATTTCCTAAGCTTTATGAACAAAAACCCTTCTAAAAATTCAAAAGATTAGAAATCGAATTTACCTTGAATCTTCACCAAATAACAAGATTATTAGCTTCTCTTCCTTTTTCTTTTTATCTTCTTGAACAACTTCAAATTCCCTCTTTAAAACTAAAAATGATGAAACCTAACTCAACCTGCTTCTTTTATTTCTCTAAAACCGAAACCTCTCTTTCTCTCTTCTCTTATTTTCATTTTTCACTCTTCTCTCTCTTCAATTCACCTTTCTTCTTCTTATAATAACAAGACTATAGTTTTCCTCTTCCCATTCTACCCTTAATGAGTGCTAAAAGTCTCCTTTACCCTTCCTTTAAAGCTTTATGTCTTTAATGCTTAAGTGATATACCAAAAATACCCTCATGTATTCTTATCACTTTTAATTCAACAATCCAATGAAATAAATCCTACTAACTTAGACATAATAATTAAACTCCCAAAAGTTTACCTATCAAAACCTCATAATTATAAAGAAAAAAATTCGGGGGCCAACAGTAGGTGTAAGCTAAAAATCATAAAACCTCTATCCAATGAAAGAAACAAAATGTATGAATCATGGCGATAAGTCCTCTAAATATGAGTATTATCTTCCATGTATCACAATGCATCATATTTCTTATTCCACTTTAACTGGATGAATAAACCTTTATGTTTATTCTAGGTCCACAGTAATTGTTATTCTCAAAATAAAAATGTGTACACCAGACTGAGAAATAAAAAAAAAAAAAATAAGAGTTTCATGAAAGTACATACAATAAATCACATAATGGAACCGAGTCTCATTCTAGAAACATGGTCCTTAAAACTCTTTGGTGACATGCCTTTTATTAAAGGGTCAACAATCATTAATTCAGTGGTAATGTGTTGAATGACCACTTTGTTCTTTTTGACACGTTCTCTCATGGACAAATACTTTATGTCGAAGTGCTTACTTTAACTACCACTTTTGTTATTTTTGACCAAGAAAACTATAGTTAAATTGTCACGGTATATTCTCAATGGCTTAGAAATGAAATCCACAATTCTAAGCCCAGATATGAAACTCTTCAACCATATACTATGTGAGGTAGCCTTAAAATAAGAAACAAACTCGGTCTCCATGGTAGAAATAGTAGTCAAAGTCTGCTTTGAACTCCTCCAGGATACCGCTTCACTGGTAAACATAAACACATATCCAGATGTTGACTTTCGTGAATCAATACAACTAATGAAGCCTGAATCTAAATAGCCAACTACTTCAAGATTGTTAGTTCGTCTATACATAAGCATGTAATTCTTGGTCCCTTAAAGGTACCTTACCACCTTTTTGGTAGCTCTTCAATGGTCCATACCTGGGTTACTCTGATATCTTCCCAACATTCCAACAACAAATGCAATGTCAGGTCTTTTATAAACCTGAGCATGCGTTAGGCTCCCTACTACAGATGCACATGGGATATATTTCATTTGTTCCCTTTTAAGCCCATTTTTCGAGCCCTGGTTCAAATTGAACCTATCACCCTTTATAATAGGTGTTATATTCGGTGAACAATCTTTCATTCGAAATCTTTCTAAGACCTTATTGAAATAAGTTTCTTAAGATAGACTCAAAATATATTGAGAATAGACTCAAAATATAGTGAGATCTGTCCCTATGGATCTTAATGCCAATGACATAAGCCTTACCAATATCCTTTGTATCAAAATTTTTATAAAGAAATTGTTTCATCTCATATAGCAAACCTTTATTCACATATAGAACAAGGAAACATATTTTACACCTACTAACTTTCTGATATATGCATTGATCCATGACATTCTCTACAAAATCATATGAAGAGATGATATCATAGAATTTTAAATACCATTGATGGGAGGCTTGTTTTAATCCATATATGTATTTCTTAAACTTACACACCAAACGCTTACCATCACTAGAGGAGAATCCTTCCAATTGTTTCCTATAAACTTCTTCCTCTAGATCTCTATTTAGGAACATTGTTTTCACATCCATTTAATGTAGTTTCAAATCAAAATGGGCAATCAATGCCATAATAACTTATAAGGAATCCTTCTTAGATACAAGAGAAAAGGTCTCTGTGTAGTCAATTCCTTCTTATTAAGTAAATCCTTTAGTAACAAATCTAGCTTTATATCTTTCAATGTTGCCTAATGAGTCTCTTTTAAGATCCATTTACATCCAATGAACTTTGTACCATTAGGCAACTCGACAAGATCCCAGACTTTGTGAGATGCCATAGAATTCATCTCATCTACCATGACATTGTGCCACAATTAAGATTCATTGCAACTCATGGCTTGTGAAAAGTTTCAGGGTCATTTTTGGCTCTAGTATGATAGTCAACTTCTTGTAAATACACAACGTAATCACAAGGTATTGTTGATTTCTTCTCTTTAATTGATCTTTTAAATATTGTATTAGCGCCCTCCTGTGAGGGAGTTTGTACAACTGCTCAATAACCTCTAGTGGTTGCTGAACAATCCAATCTACTAGATTGTCATCAGCAGCTTATGGAACTTTAATGATTGGTTGTTCAACACCCATTTGATTTTGATGGATGCTGTAAATGACAATCAATCTATTGCTTGAAGTAGGAGTTTGTATTTCAAAATGATCATTCTCAAGAACTTAAGTCCAAAGATTGATCACTCCTACTGATCAAGTCATTCTCAAGAAACTTTGCATTTCTTGATTCCACAAACCTAGTACTATAAGATGGATAATAAAATCTGTACCCTTTGGACCTTTCATCGTATCCAATGAAATAGCCACTTATAGTCCTCGAATCCACTTTCTTTTCTTTTGAATTATAAACTTTTACTTCAGAATGGCATCCCCAAACGCATATATATTGCAAACTAGAGAAATGCTTAAAGGTATCTAATGCTCCATTCTTGTTATAAAGCAAGTAAAGGTACATATATCGCAAGTAATCATCTATAAATAAGATGAAGTATTTTTGGCCATACGAGTCCATTTCTAGACTACAAATGTTTGTATATATGATCTCTCTAATATGTATGAACCCATTTTGGCACCTTTCTTTGTCACGTTGGTCTGCTTTCTCTTTATGCCATCTATATAAACATTAAAGTTAGTAAAATCTAGAGTATTAAGTATGCTATCATTCATTAATTTTTTAATTCTTTAAAGGGAAATGTATCCCAATCTTCGATTCCACAATATAGAGAATTGTTCATTCATAACATATCTTTTAATACAAGCATTATTATAGACATATATTGTATTGTGAAAAATATTTTCTTGCAAATTAATTCAGAAAAGACCATCAATCTTTGTACCATTTCCAATAAGACTAGATCCATGATATAAACCAAATGATGTATTTGAAAAGTTAAAGAAATATTCCAAAGTTAGAAGTCTTGAAACTGAAATCAAATTTCTAGAAAAACTTGGAATATAAAATGTTCTTTCCAAATTCAAAATAAAGTCAGGATTCAAAACCAATTTGTATGTCCCAACAACTTCTACATATAAATGCATCTTGTTGCCTGAATAGATGCACTATTCATTGCCTACTAGCTTCCTGTGGTTTAGAAAACCCTACAAGTTATTGGAAATATGGATTGTAGAACTATAATCAATCTACCAAGTGTTATGACAATCATCAACCATTTTAAATTCATAACAAACAAGTGAGATTAAAATACCTTTCTTTATAAGGCAAGCCTTAAATTTGGCACAGCCCTTCTTTATATGCCCTTTCTTTTTGCATAAATGACACATAGGATTAAGTTAAATATGATTTGAATAAAAAGTTTAACACTCACTGAGTTTGTTTAACTCACACTCTCCTTTTTGTTTTTTGAATGAAACCTCCCAGGTGCACGCTCAAGGGCTTCAATAGTAGGGAGTCCACTTCATGACTAGTCAACTTCGTAATGTGTTACTCTGCAAGCATTTTTGTCTTGTAAATATTTTTAGGAACATTTGCATATTTATGAATATGTTTTGGACTATATTTTTTGTAAAGAACACATGTATATGAATGTTTTAAAGTTAAATGCATGAATATGTCTGAGTTTATTTTTAAGATTATTGAAGTGATTGTTGAGATTTCTTATGAATGGACTTAAAGTTCAAAATTTGTAGTGGAGATTTTGACATAATTATATAAATGTTTTGCACTTTTACAAGGCTTTTGAAAATTTTAGATAGGTCAAAATATAGTCGTTTTGCTGTCAAAATTTTTAATAAAAATGATTACTAAAAAAACTCCACTGCTTGTATTTTTTTAATGTTAAGTTAAAGCTTTTTGGTAAAAAAGGCAATAGCCTTAGCTCCACGAGAACTTTTCAGCTAGATTAGATATCAAATGCAAGGCCACTGTAGGGTATCAGGCAGGTTGCCTAGTCATTTCAAGATAAGGGCGCCTATCAATATGTTTTGTAAATATCGTCAGAGATAGACGCTTGTGTGACTAAGATGAATGACATGAACCGTTTTTAAAAATAGTTCCAAAGACATGATAAAAAAATTAAACTTTAGAATAAAATACGAATTATAATTTATACTTTATTTTTTTATGGGTCAATCATATTATAGAACTTATGTAATCTTAGTTTTCAAAAAACCAAACAAAAAAATTGATAATTTTTTTTATTGCCCATAGATTGGAACCCACTTTAATTTTTGAACAATTACATCACACATTGAAGCAATAAAAAGTACCAAATGTTCATATTTACTTTAAGCACAATAGAATTACCCAAAAGAATACTAGAGAATAGGGACCTTTCCCACTAATACGGAAACCCCATTGTTGTTGCATTAGACATTAATAAAACGTATGAATAATTGTTAGAGGAAAAGTTAGCAGAATTGATCCTATATGAATAATCTATTTGGAACAATTCTTATATTTCTACGAAAATCCTCTTTGAGATAATTATGTAAGTGATCATTTATCTTGAGATCGTTAAAGTATCTTGTATAGGTATTGCTATATTTTGATACTATTATGACATATTTTAATTAAAGTAACTCAGTCGGTAATCATTGGATATAACATTCACTATATAAAAGTAGTTGAGTAATTAATATAAAATTCATTATCCTAAAGAGATTAGAGAGAGTATTCTATTGTTATATTAGTTTAAAATTTCTTTAATTAAGGTAAAATGACACTATATAATTAGTTTTTAAATGTCATTAATTGAACTATAGTTGTGGAAATGAACCATTTTTAAAAATAGTTGGAGAGATAGGATAAAGTAATTAACCTTTAAAATAAAATATGAATTATCATTTATTATTTTGAATGTATTGATCATATTCTAGAACTCACGTAATCTTGGCTCTCAAAAAAGTCAATCAAAAAAATTGATAATTATTTTTTCTACAATTACATTACACATTGAAGCAATAAAAAAGTACGAATTTTTAAAATTTACTTTTAAGAACGACAGAATTACTCAAAATAACACTAGAGAACAGGCACCTTTCCCACTGATCCAGAAACCCCATTGTGTAAAATATATATATTCTACTTTAAAAACTTCTTAAAGAAGACACGTAAAACTCACAAAGTCAGTTATTCATGTATAAACTT
The DNA here is from genome assembly GCA_027564335.1 of Erythroxylum williamsii. NCBI lineage: Eukaryota > Viridiplantae > Streptophyta > Magnoliopsida > Malpighiales > Erythroxylaceae > Erythroxylum > Erythroxylum williamsii. The sequence continues at coordinate 53,447,133 of JANITW010000005.1, forward strand.
AAAATAAATATTAGTATACCGCAAATGTGTGAACTTAAAATAAATATTGGTGTACCACCGTATGACCTCGCAGGATAAATGTGACTCCAACATCCCCTAAGATTACACTTGATTAAATAATTACTAACTTAAAAGACAATTAAATAAAAAAGGACCGAGGATAGTATTTTCCCAACAAATATCAACTGAACAAAACAATTGGAGGAGCTTGTAGACAGGCCATTAATAAGAAACAATTGCCAAATGCTACAAACTTTATAGATTAGTCAAATTAGCCTCATTTGCCCCTCACAATTTTGCCAAAAGGGTAATAAATGGTCTAGGCACTAACTCTTACATATTATCAGTTTGCAAGCACAAATGAAACCACCACATCGTACTACTGAGTCTACAATTTTGTATAACATAAGTTTGATTCTCAAAAATAATCTGTCAAACCACACCGCTTCCGTCGCCTCGGTCATTCAACCTAGTAGAATCCCACCGTCAATTTACTGTTGAGCACACTGCACCCTCTGTGCACCACCGTGCATATCGTCATCCTCATCGTATGCCTCTTGGGCCCTCTGTTGTTGCTTCCTCCGCATTTCTTCCTCGATATTCACATCATGTAAAGTTGTCTCCTCACACTCATCCAGCTCCATATCTGTCAGCTGGACTGAAGTTCTGGGTGGAAGTATTGCCTCCAGGGACTTGCACTGATCAGGGCTCAGGTTGTCCGGGAAATCAACAGTAAAATGAATATATAGCTTGCCCTTCATGAATGGCCTTTGATACATAGGCATTCCCTCATCATTTATGGCCTTGTACTGATCTGTAGTGGAAAAATAAATCCATGTCACATATACAGAGGACCAGCTAACAGCAAGACAGAAACATCGGAAGTTGACAGACATCTATTTGATAAACGTTGCAATCTGTCACTGATGGAAATAGGAACAAAAGACGGAAAACCTGTATTTATACCAAACCAAGTAGTCACTCATTATCAGGGAAAGGGACAGGGGCAATAGCTCATGCATGTAGACTAGGGAACATAAGATCAGAATGTGCCTTTGATTTGGGCAACAAGCTATTAAGTCCGACCAGAAAATTCAGAATCCAGAAGGAAAAAAAAAGATCACGAAAACATTGACACCTAAAAAAGCATAAGGAAAAATGCAGCAGCAAAATAAAGGAAGCAGAGCAAAAAACGAACAGGAATCAGAACCAGAACTTGTTCCATTTCGAAAGGCACAGTTGTATCACTAATCTGAACTCACTTCAAGGAAACAAGCCACAACAAATAAGATAAATTAACCTTTGCATAAGAATTAAGAGACTCAAAAGAACCAAAACAGTTTCAGTGCATCTTACCAGGCTTGACAACTTCCCCAGGATGGGATTTAATAAGCAGTTGCCTTCCGTCCAAATGGGTCAATATAAACTGGAAGCCACAAAGTGCCTCTGTAAGGGACAGTGTATGCTCAACAAAAAGGTCATCAACCCTCCGATTAAATTTGGGATGCTCCTTTTGTTGTAGAACAAAAACAATGTCCCCCGTGACCGTGTCAGGCTGAAAAACAGCAGAAACAGAAATCAGCAGGCACATAAACTAAAAATTTCATGCATTTGAGTCACTTTCTCTAACCAATCTTGAGTTTAAACAAAAAAAATCTCATATGAGCATTCTGACTTACAGCTTCGTCAGCTTCTCCAGGAAATGTAATCTTTTGCCCGTTTTGCATACCCTTCTCAACAATAACTTCCAATACTTTTTTTTCCTGAACAACCTTTTCACCCTTGCATTGGGTGCATCGGTCCTTGTCATTAATTGTTTCACCAGTACCCTTGCACTCATTGCAAGGATGCTGCATTTGCTGGATCATAGAAGGTCCAAGCTGTCGAATGGAAACCTTCATTCCAGAACCTTGGCAACCAGAACACTTCATTGATGCACCTGACTTTGACCCTTTGCTGTCAATTTCAACATAAGTAACCCAAAGTTAGCCGAAATAGAACAAGCTAAAGTAGGCTACTTCAGTAAGAAAAAGATATTTACCCTTTGCACTTGGAGCAGATCATGTTGCGTGAAAGAGACAACTTCTTGGATGTACCATTGTACAGATCTTCCAAAGAAACCTTCAGAGGATGGATGACATCCTCACCTCGTCTCTGCCTTCGGCCTCTACTGCTACCACCACCTAATGAAAATGAATTTTCATGTCAAGATAATGCCATTCACTTCAAAAAATTGTAAAGTTACGATCTAAATATTCTTACCACCAAATGGGTTGCCACCAAAAAAAGATTGGAAAATATCAAACGGGTCATGACCACCACCACCACCACCCATTCCTTCCTTAAGGGCATCCTCGCCGTACTGATCATATATCTCACGTTTCTCTGGGTCACTCAGAACCTCATATGCTTGGGCCAATTCTTTGAACTGAATCAAACACAAAATTTTACCAGTCAATATGATAGCAAATCTCACAATAAAAATTTTCAGTACAATTAAGCCAAAAGAAATACAATAATCAAGGAAAAACTAGGTAGTTTGGTCTGAGGAGCACTGCCCATAATCATAGAAAAATTAAGCTTCAGGTACCATAACGTTTGGACAGAGAATGAAATTAACAGCTAAATAGACAGACAAAGTAAACACAGTCCTTGACGTAGTCATTTAGCACTAATCAGATGCAGCCTAAAACAACCACTCGTGTGTAGAATTACATTATCAATGAATCGAAATAAAAACGATATACTGATTCCAGAAATTAATTCCAGTTAGAACCCTTAAATACCAACCATCTTCTACTTCCAATCCATATTACACCAAACGCAAACTGCAATAAAGATTAATCTCCTTACAAAATTTACAAGAGAAGGTAACTGTACAATCGAACAACCAATCTACAACTTATCACTGATGGACCAGATCTGTTCTCTCAATTGACCAAATCAATCTTCAAAAAGAACAAAACAAAAGAACGAAGAGTCGCTATTTAAACCAAGATCAACAGAACACTCAATTCCAAAAGTTGATCTATGAAAACCATAGTATATACCTTTTCAGGGTCACCACCCTTGTCAGGATGGTTCTTGATGGCGGCTTTCCTGTAAGCCTTCTTAAGATCGTCCTGAGAAGCGTTCTTTGAGACCCCAAGAATCTCGTAGTACTTTGTGTTATCGCTCTTCTTCGGTGCTCTGCCAAACATCTTCCCTGACTAATATTACTGCTTTTAGATCCCAAAACAAAAGACCCAAAACCAAAATCAAGATCAGAAACCACAAACTCGGAATACCTAAAAAGGAAAATCCAAACTTTCTCAGAGAAATATAAAAATCAGAGGCCGTACAATACTATTTTGGGTTCGGTTTCAGAGAGCCACAAAAAGCTAATGCAACACGGCCAAGAGAGAAGTAAGCAAGAGAGAGGGTTTGCAGCTTGTGTCAGACCTGAGTACTTAATGCAGAGAATGGACGGTGCAGATTGGATGATAGGTTTGGTAGGATTGGTGGTGCATCATAGGGGAATACAAATGTTTTCGACACGTGTATCGTAACTTTCAAAATTTTAGTATATAAAATTTTATATTAATAATATTTGTAATTAATAGAAAATTGTTAATTTATAAAAATACTGTATTTTAATATATATTAATTGTTTTTTTATATGATAAGTAATTTATAAAAATAAGAAAAAGCGGTATTCAATAAGAAAGATCTAGAATAAAAGGGTAAGAATGAATACGGTCCATTGGATCTTTTCCTATATTAGAATTATGAGTCATTGATATGGGCCACCGTTTGTTTGGTGAACTAATCGGAATAAGAATGCTTTGAATGCTCAAATTTGAAAACGAGCAAGCTTTTACATTGCTTCTGCTTAAACATTCAATAAACATAGTAGTGTTTGTATTGAGATTGCGTAGTAGCATGATTCCTCTGATTTCATTCCCCCTTTGTCATTCAACACTCGCAAAATTATCAAAAAAGAGCTGCGGCTCGGGAGCTCTCAAAATAATGCGTAAGAGTATAAAAGAAAAAGAAAGTGAAATCTACGTCTTGTAAGTTCGGCTTTTTCTCAGAGTTTTCCCCATCTATGTCTCTACATTTTTCACGTTTAATTCATAGCCCACAATTTTTTTGTCCTCTCTCAGCCTCCAATCTCAACTAGGTCTCTACATTTTTTTATTTATGCTCACCATTAGTCCAATTTTGATCATTAACAAATTTCATGAGCATTCATCGTCCATTTATTAAATGCTTCACTATACCTTATTTGGGTAGTCTCAAATCTCAATATTACATTCTAGATATTGGATACTTTCTTTTTTTTTTTTTTGGGATTACAAAGGAAAACTCAAAGAAAACTAACTATTGCAGTGCTCTACGGTACACTGCTCCTTGCGAGTCTTGATGAATGATCTCCAATACTGCCATAGGAGGCTCTTGAAAAACATGTATGCTTGCGCTGGCTAGAGCTATTAGAGCTGCCAGAAGATTCACGTACTGATTCTCTTCCCGATATATGTGATGAATCTGCACTGTCTACTCCTGTTGGAGTAATCCACGGGTACCAGTCAATAAAAAATTGTTAACATCAATCGTTGTATTATAAGAGGAAAGGGTGTTAAGGACTTTCAAGGAGTCCACTTCTAACATGACTCGGCGATACTCAAGGGACCAAACCAAAGTAAGGCCTGAGTAGATTCCCCAGAATTCGACCGTTAGAGTCGAGCTTCTTCCAATGTGTTGAGTAAATCCTTCGCAGCACTGCTCTTTCCAATCTCAAATTACTCCACCCACAGAAGCGATGTGCAACCTATGTTTAACTGCTCCATCCGTGTTTAGCTTGACCCAATCTTTTGGCAGTTTGGTTCACCCTACTAGGCTGCCCACCAGTATACCTTTATGCAGAAGCACAATTTTCTACTACCCTCACCTGAACTAACCACTCCACGTACTCCATAATGAGTCTTGTACCATCTTCTGGCCAATTAAATTCCTCTTCAAACAAGCTCTTATTGCGTCAGCTCCAAATCAACCAGCAGGTTGCTCCAAAGATCGTAGTCCATTCCCTTTGCAGTACCTGTGAGTGCTTCATGAGGTTGGATTTTACCCATAACTCTTCGTCCTGGAGGAAGAAGTTCGTATTCACCACTCGCGAGGGAAAGTTTTTCCAGAATGCTTGCACCCTAGAACAGTCTCGGATAACATGTAGAGTGGTCTCTTCTTGCCCGCAAGTGTGGCAACTACTGTTCGATGTCATGTGTCTCGTCACTCGTTGTTAGTTTGTCAATAGTTTTTTCTTGATCATGAACTAGAAAAAAGCTCTGATCTGCTGGGGCCCCACCCATTTTCAGATTAAGGTCCAAAGACTTGCATGATTTGTTGTGGTGTATCTTTCAATTAAATAGTATGTTGATGCTATAGTAAACCTCCCATGTTTCGTTTGACCCCATCTCATAGTATCCTCCCCTGTATTGTCTGCATTAGGGGATAATTCTACTAAATCCATACAGACTGTGGAAGGAAGGTACTGTTGGAACAAATCCCACCTCTAGTTGCCATCCTCGTGTCTCAAATCAACTATTTTAGCGTACAGAATGCGTTTTGGGATTGGATTGGTCGCCTGAGAGATTAGTGGGCCCCAATCTTTCACCCAGCTATCCAGCTAGAAGGATATGTGTCTACCATTTTCCATTTTCCATTGTAAGCCCTGATGTACGTACTGCCAGGTTGCAGAAAGTCCCCGCTAGAAACTCGAAACCCCTGGCCTTTCTAAATTAGAGGGGATATGGTGCGAGTTCATACAATATTTTGCCCTTAAAATCCTAACTCATAAGGCTATAGGTTGGGTTAACAAGGCCCAACCCATTTTTGTTAACATTGCTTCGTTGGAAGACCTAATGCGCTTGATGCCTAGTCTCCCAGCCTGTTTGAGCTGACACACGATATCCCAATTAACAAAGGGCAATTTCCTCTAGTCGTTTGTTAGCCCCAAATTTTTTTTTATAAATTTAAGCATGATTAGACTAATTAAGTAAGTTATGTTAGCATTAATTTAAGTTAAGATCAATTAATATATGATAGCATTAATGAGTTAGGTGAAGAATTAATGGAATTAAATGGGTTAGTTGGGTTTTAATGAGGTAGGAAAAGAAAAGAGAAGGAATTGGGCTTAAAAGAATCAATGGGCTTAAGTAGTTAAAGAGAAGATAGGAAGGAAGGAGGAAAGAAGGAAAGAAGGAATGGGTATTGGGCTTATGGGCTTAAGTAGGGTAAGTAGTAGTATAAAAGAGAGGAGGAATTAAATGGGTTAGTAAGAGAAGAAGAGATTTTCGAAAATTAAGAGGGAGAGAAGAGGAATGTCGTGGAAGTGAAGGGGAGAAGAAGAAAAAGAGAAAGGCTTGCTTAGGTTTTGATTCTCCAAGAGTTTAAGCAAGAGTTTGAAGAAAGTCCAAGGAGAAAAAGTGAAGAGGAAGGCTAGAGCTACATTTTGATACAAGAAACTCTTGGTATTGTGGAAGATTTAAGGTAAGTTTGATTTTCAAGTGTTAGATTTCATTTGGGTTTTGGTGT
>JANITW010000005.1:53586570-53600382 GCA_027564335.1 Erythroxylum williamsii
ATCTTTGTATCAATTCTCTTTTGGAGTAATGTATATAGACAGTGAAAATCTGATAGGCATGTAAATTTCTGCTTGATAAATGACATGAGAAAGTATTTCGGTTTCAAATTTTAGTGATATTATATTGTGGTTTTTTTATGCGATGCCATGAGAGTAGTGAAGTGACCGAACGTAGTTCTCCCTTACTGTAGGATATGTATCAGGACGACCTACGGGCGTTTCGGCGTATACCCTACAGTAAGGAGGCACTACATTTAGGGATTGTATTGCTCAAGAGAGAATATAGTTGTAACTTAGGAATTTCTATTGGTTTAATTAACTAGGATTAATCATTGAATTAAGATAAATTCAAGCATACTAAATTTCTAAAGAGATTTTACATCTAAGTCTTATTTATCTACTAATTGTTTATTATTATCTATCAGCTGGTTGATTAACTCTTGTTTACTATTTAGTTTCATTTATTTTATTTTTCAAATTAATCATTTGTCTATTTATATTAGACAATGGAAAGAGGTCATTTTAATAATCACAGCCCTCATGGGAACACCACTTGACTCATTTAAAATATTTTATCGAAAAAGAAAGCTGCTCTTGCCTTAATGATCTTCTTTAGGAATTTGTTATGCTTTATCTCATTTATATCACATCAAGCTACTAAAATCACACCTTAAAAATAAACTAAACATATAAAAACCATGAAAATTTTGATAATATCAATTAAATTAATCAATATAAACCACCACCACACTTAGAAAAACATTGTCCTTAATATTATACATTAAGAGTAAGAAAATGAAAAAATTTTATAAGACTGCCTCAAAACCTATACAATTAAAAAGGAAATTATTATCCTGAAGTAACAAACTCACATTCTAATTAATATTGAACATAAATTTATGGAGTGCAAAAGTAATAAAAGTCAATATGAATTAAATTTATAATATTTTCAAGTTAATAAATTAAAAAGAAAAATAGAAGTTAAAAATATAATAAAATTAAAAAGCAAAACATCATAATCAAAACTATATTTATGCATTTATTTTTGAAAAAAGTACATGTATGTGTGAGATGGAGAGAGACACAAGGTCACTGAGGTGGTGGCAGTGCTAAAATTATTGGAGATAGGTCATTACAAAATATAGCTTGTTATTTATAGTTATCATCTGTTCCTCAAGTCTCTCAACGGATGACACTAACTACTACATTGTAATCCTCAATTTCCTATTAACTTTTTCCTATGTTGCCTCTTTGACCTTTAGCATCTTTCTTATTATAATACCTCTTTACCTATTACCCCAGGTTATCTGGGTATCCTCTATCAAGTCTATAAGAAAACAACCATTCAGACTTTATAAAAAGTATTTTAGGTGAAAAAACTATAAACAATTATTGCCCTCAAAACAAAAAATATTGTAAATGTTGGCTATGTAAAGAAGAAGGACATTACGCCAATAATTGTCCAAAAAAAATCAAAAAAATATAAAGAAAAAGTTAATATACTAAATTCAACATTTGAAGAAAATTTAGAACCAATCGAATCAGATTATGAAACTAATTCAGCTATTTCATCTCTTTATCTCTATGAATCCCAAGGGTCAGAATCATCAACTGAATCCGAATACAACCTTTATTCAAGTGATTATTCAGAATAAAAGAGTAACTGCATATATAGATACAAGAGCTACTATATGTATAGCATCAAAACAATTATTAACTAAGTGGAAAAAAAATAGATAAACCACTTTAAATTAGAATAGCAAATGGAAGTATAAAATCAATTTGGTATGTCAATTATGACAATAATATAATAATTGAAAAATATACATTTACAGTACCATCTATTTATCAACAAGAATCAGGATTACAATTAATCTTAGGCAACAATGTTCTACAATTATATAATCTCTTTTGTCAATATCTACCCTATATAACACTAAAAACACTAATAATAAAATCTTTTAATCAAAAAGCAATTATTCTTAAAATCCTTATTTATCATACCACTTATTATCAGAAATTACAATTATTAACAGATAAACTAGATTACTTACAATTCTATCTTCTTAATAATATGTCTATACAAACTAAAATCAAAACATTATTAGACAATATTTGTAGTGAAAATCCACTCGATCCTATTAAAAATAGTAATAATCAACTAATTGAAATAAAATTAAAAGATCCTACTTAAGAAATCAACATTCAAAATAATATTCCTTACACTTAACAAGATGTTCAAGAATTTATTTCTGAATGCACTAAACTTTTAGATAAAAAGCTAAATTTCACCTAGCACCAGTAAACATTCAGCCCCTGCTTTTTAAGTCAATAATAATTCTAAACAAAAATGAGGAAAATGAAGAATGGTAATTAATTATAAAAAATTGAATGACGCAATTATAGGAGATGCTTATAAATTACCTTGCAAAGATTATATTATTAATAAACTAAAAGGACATAATTGGTTTACTACACTAGATGCTAAGTCTGGATACTAGTAATTACGATTACATGAAAACACAAAACCACTTATGGCTTTTACACGTCCACCCTAAAAAATCTCAATTGAATGTATTACCTTTTGAATTTAAACAAGCCCCTAGCATTTATCAACGATTTATGGATAATAATATTGAAGGATTAGAAGATTTCACTTTAGCTTATATCGATGATATTATAATCTTTTCTAATACAGATAAAGAAGACCATTTAAAAAAGGTAAAACTTGATCTTAAACGATGTCAGAAAAAGGGATTAATCCTAAGTAAAAAGAACATAAAAATTAGCTCAACAAAATATTGAATATTTTGGCATTGATTTCCATAATGGATTTTTGAAATTACAACCAAGCATTTTATCTAAAATACAACAATTTCCCAATATATTGAAAAACCGAACTCATGTTCAACAATTTCTAGGTATACTTAATTATATATCAGACCAAGGTTTCTTTAAAAACCTTGCTAAAGAAAGAAAAAGGTTATAACTGAAATGCAACACAAAATCTCAATGGAATTGGACTACTGATGATATAGAAGCGGTACAACATTTGAAACATCTATGCAAGGATTTACCTGTTCTATATAATTATCTTCCCAAGGATACACTTTTGGTACAAATTGATGATAGTATAGATACATAGGCAAGATGCCTTTTGGCACAACCTCCCAATAAAAAGAAGTATTTACTTTGCAAGTACATAAATGAGACCTTTAATCCCGCAGAAATGAAATATCCAATCCATGAAAGAAAACATTAGCCTGTCTCAAAACTTTGAGAAAATGGCGTATTGATCTATTTCCTATTGAATTTCCTATTCAAATAGATTCCATGTATTTATATGGCTTTACTAAATATCATATGAAAATGAATTATAACCAAGGACGTTTAATATGATGGCAATTAGAGTTAAATCAATATAACTTTCATATTCATTATATAAAATCTTCTGATAACAGCCTTGTAGATATCTTAACCAGAGAATGGAAGTAGCAATAATCAGCCTCAAGTAGTCATTAAAAAAGAAGGAAGTAGAATTAGTTGACTTACAACAACAAATAGGCAATTTCACCAAACAAATCAACCAACTTCGATCAACAATCAACCTCCTTGAAAAACAACTCTCTCCTAGCTAAACACCTACTAATGTCACTACCACTCCACCTACTCTTCAACCAATTAATCCGCAACAAATTACCCAACTATCTTTATCCACACCATCAACATCCACTTCTCAAAGCAAAAATGACTTTCAAGAAGAAAAGGTTTATGTCATTTTCAATGGACCTATGGCAAGAATTTATGACGAATGGCACAAAGCCGCAATACACATCACGGGCAAATCATCCATTTTACATAAAAGTTTCACAAGTAGACAAGAAGCAGAAAAAACCTTATCCGGCTTTAAAGGCCTAATCTTAACACCATAGTATAAACAAATCTTAGAAAAACCAGCCTTAGAGCCCAACATGAAATCAGTAAGTAAACCTATCAATATGGATCGAATCAATTCAGCACCTACTAAAGTACTCAAGGAAGAAATGAGACGAATCACTTCAGAAATGTTTTGTGACTGTTTTCAATCACTTAATGACTGTAAGGAAGAACAAATGATTTTTTTATTATTACCCACAAAATAGAGGAAAATATGGACCTAAAGCAATCATTTTTCCAGAAGCAGATCCTTTGACCACCTATCTATTTTTCCAGAGTGGATTGATTGATACCATTTATCTAACCAAATTAAACATTTTTTCAGAATTCCCTACAAGATTTATCCAGGTAGTCAAAAATTATCAAGATAGGTTTGCCAAGGAGTGAGAAATATTCATCAAAATATTCAGTAGTTACCCATTTTTAAGGAAATAGATGCTATCAAGGATGTAGAAATCAAAGTATCAAGAATTGTATTCCTTCATATTGGAATAAGCAACGAGATGTACCCTCCCATTGATGAACCACCTCGACATACATTTCATTGGGATCTTATTAATCAACTAAATCTTAACTGTCTAGAAGGAGTATACCAACAATGTCTAAGAATAAATGCAGAATCATTAATCAAAGTTAACTACAAATTACCAAATATAATTATGATCTATACCTATAAAGCACCAGTATCAACCAAAGCTATTCATACTATCAGATGATTTAAACAACCCTTTTCAGCCATCCATGGTATGTTTCAGGATCTACCCAACCAATGGAAACAAGCTCTCTGTCAGCAACTCAATAGCCACCCTCAACATAAATGTAATTATTGCCCTTCATCATCTACAAACGACAAAAAGGATAGTAGCTCAATTGACTCAATAATTGAAGAACAAAGCATTCAACAAAGGATGAATCTTTAAAGATGTACGCCCCTGGCCAATAAATAAAAAGAAGATTCTGCTGCATTTTGCTTTTATCTTTCCTTTTTGCTTTTACTTTACTTTTTAAAAGTAGATTCCTTTGCTTTTCTCTTTTGCTACTTTTGTCGCCCACCTGTTTTGGCCTCTTTCTTCCCTTTGCATCTATATAATGTAGAGGCAATAGCCTCCTTTTGGTATGAAATAATAAACTACTTTCGTTTCTCTTACCTTCTCTCTCAAAATCCGACTCTTGCCTAAGATTGGCTTCAAACGGAAACGAGAACAAGTATGATTTCATTAGTTTTTATCGTTTCATCACCAAGTATCTAACCTATCTATGAATTCTTTCTTATTATTTCAATTCACACTTATTATTAGCTATGTTTATTTAATCATTATTCATGCATTACTCCCTATTTTAGTATTTTTATCTACTTGTTTCTTCTATTTAGATGCTAACTCTATCATTATCTTGAATCTAAATTTCAATATGTTTGGCTTCAATGTTTATTTAAGTATGTATGTTTATCAAATTGTAGATCTTGATTTACTTAACTATTTATTTAACTATGCCTATTTGTAAAACTTGTCAAAATACGCATAGATCTATAGTCCATAATGAAAATGAAATGAGTATTAGTAGAAAACTTATTCAGGTTGCAACTAATATGTATACTTTTCTTCAATTAATAAATGCTCCGTTCGAAGAAATTCAACTTTATCAAACAAAAATTTCTACACATTCTGAAATCTATCAATTAGAAAAAGAAGATGTCAAATATTTACATAATCTATTTAGAGAACATTATATCACACATCTTAATTAACTTCTCTGATTCATTAGCTTATTATGTCTTTAAATTCAGACTGCTAAAATTGTAGATCTTTTTGTATATTTATCAAACTAGTTACTAAGAAAGTAACCGTTACTAAAAGAATTATTGATTTTTGGAAAACTCAAAGACTTCAATTATTACAAACTACTAATCCATTTTATATAGATTTTCAAAACTATAAAGACTGGATTAATAATAATACAGTTGTATATGATCAAGAAATGATAGGACTTCAAGAATTACATAGGCATTTTAGCAAACATTATCAAATACATTTAAATGGAATCCAATAGTTGTACTATCTGTAATTAACTATTTAATCATATCCAATATATTGAGCCATTAATCTTGCAATATCAAGAAGAAAAAGAATACTATGAAAAAAGATATAATTATGTCCAAGTTGTAATTAGTAATACAAATGCACTAAAACCAATCCAAGAAAAATTAAAATTAGCCTAAAATCTATATACTTTCTATACTCAAGAACTAACTTATTTACAATCTATTTTACATCAACATCAAACAACTAATTCTCATTAAAAATGTCTGAACAAGATCAAGAACAAAATATCTTAGAAATAGACAATTTGGAATTAACAGAATCCACTAATACCTCTCATATAAATACTTTATTTTCAAATGGAAAACAAAAACAAATAGCTAAAGCTCAATTACATTTAAAAGCAGGACAAGATATCCAATATTCCCTATTCAAAAATTTTATAAATCGAAAAACGTTATTTATTTTGGTAAAATTGTTCATGAAACACCTATTAGAATATATTAGTGTAATAGACATATTCGAATCAATTTAATTGATCAAGAACAAATTTCTAGACAATTACAAAAAATACCAGAAGATAAAAGACATAAAATTGGATATATTCATTTATCTACAATACAAATTCTACTAAAATCAACTTTCCACGAAGGAATAGATTCTCCCGTAAGAATGGCAATTGTTGACAAAAGAATGACAAATCTAAATGATCAAATAATAGGAATAATGAACGAAAATTTAGCTTATGGAAAAATTAAATTTAACACCCGTCTAAAATTAAGGATCCCTTTAAAATCGCATAATCTAAATGAAACAATAACAATAGCATATAAATTTTATAAAGAAAATTTAATGAATTTGGGACAATATCCATTTTCTATCACCTATCAAATTAGTTACGCTTTAACTAACTCTCAACATAGCATCGAATTTCAAAATACAGATAAAATTTATGTTGATCAATTATTTAGTGATGTTGCTAAAGTAGGAACTAACATACAAACAAAACTAAGAACTCTACCAAAAATTTAGTATCCAATCCAAATAAACCCAAATATAAGTCCTTGACTCTCTTTTCCTGATTTTAGCTCTATAAATAAACCCAATCTTTTTAGATCACAATCCTTGCGTTTACAAAGATCTTTAAGATTTACAGAGCCTGGACAAAATTCAGAACATTCAATTAAAATTACTTATCCCCTTATTTCTCATAATAAAGATAGCTACTCCGAACAATCAATCTCGAAAGAATTAGTAACGATAAAAAATAAATTACAGGAATTATCTACACATATAAAAATACTCCATAAGCGTTACTCAATATATTACTAAAGTAATAGAAAAACAATTACAAATAGAAATTCAAGTAAATGAACTTTTAAAAAATCAAACGAATATCACAAGAATAATACAACAGTTAGTAAAAGATAATAACAGTTAGTAAAAGATAATATACAAAACAAAGAAAAAAAATTCAATATACAAGAAAACTTAGAAAAATTAGTAAACAGATTAGAAAAATTGGTAGAAAAACTACACCCATCCGAATTGGTATCAAAGCTTGTTAACAGGCATATAACCTCATTAGTCCAACCATAGAGAATATAGAAAAGGATATTAAACAACAATTAGATGAAATAATGCAATTAGTAAATAAATTAACCTTAACAGCCTCTCTTGAGAACTTAAATCCTACTTCTGATAAAGATGAAATTATCTATAAGTATGAATTAGAATAAGAATTATATGTTGATAGAGATAAAAATAACGAAGAACAACCAGAAAGTAGTCTTGCCTGAGAAAAAAGAAAAAAGGAACAACAACATTCCTATTAATAGGTAGCAAAGAGGTCTCAGAGCTCAAGTATGAGCCTGAGGCTTAGCCCCACGTCATGAGTTCGACTCCCTATAACCGCGGGAGTGCTCATTGGTTCTATGAACGCCACACAACCAAGCGAATGAATGGTTGACTTAAGTAATTTGGTTTTGTCGTACATTCAACTCAAGTTTTGGGTATTAAAGTGGTTTCACTTGAACTAAAAGCTATAGCTTGTTGTTAGGGTACTTTGAACCCTCTATAACCACCACACTTTGCTGCATGCCTTTCCATGCGAGATTGGAACCAGTGGTTGTGCTGGGACTTGAACACGAGACATGGAGCTGCACCAGGCCCATACCTAGAGCTTTGATACCATTTGAACTAAAAGTTATGGCTTGTAGTTAGGGAACTTCGAACCACCCTCTATAACTATGTATTTCCTAATTTGTTGTATTTATTAAGAATCATAATGTCTAGCAAACATATGCATATCTATATAGGTTTTGAGCATATTATCATATAATTGGATATAAAAAGCTTTTTAGATATAGAGGGTCATGTTCTTCAAGTAATTTTCACTTAATTATATGAATTTAACAAATTGCCTTAGTTAGATGTTGAGACTTAAGTGGTTGGGCCTTACCATTATGTTATGGTCTTTCACGAGCATAGTAAGCTCAAGCTTGGGCTTAGATCATGGCATATTGGTTCGAGGCTCTAGGTTTAGGATTAAAAGTAAGATCTTAAGAAGCGGTAAGTTAATAAATATTCTTTTAAATGACATTCCCTACATGGTTTACTTTGTGGCGTATTGTGCCTCTTTAGACTATTAACTAAAGTAGGTAGACTTTAACATCCCAAGAACCAAAAGGTTCAATTTTGTTAGGGAGACTAAACAAGATGAGCAAGGAATGGGATTGGAGAGCACTGTGTTTTTGGTAGGCTTAATAGATGAGTAAACAGGGAGTAGAGTTAGGAAATAACCTCATAATGAGGGAATTTCCTAATATATTTCCTAAGAATTTGTCATTTTTTCTTAAAAAGAGTGTCAAAATTGAGATTGCTCTAAGTATTAGTCAAAATTTTAAAACTCCTTATTAGATGGTGAGAGGTGTGTATTATAATATGTTTTCCTGATGTTTGTTTTTTTTAAGTGTTTTTTTAGATGATAATCATGTGTTTAGAACTTATAACTATATTCTTATTAGTGTTTATTTATGTTTTAATTGTTTGATTGTTTTAGAGTAAGGATTTGATTTTAATATTATGTTTTAATGGTCGTTTGACGTGTTTATTAATGACTCGAAATAGAAAAATTGAAGTAAAGATGAAGAAGAACTTGAAGAATAAGAACATGTACAATAGTGCATGGTTATGCATGATCGTGCATAATAGCTGCATGGGGATTAAACCTCTAGCATGATCATACATTTGTGCATATGAAGTTTTTCAGGTTGTTAAAATTTTATATTCTTGATGTTTCGGGGCTATTTTTGGAGCCAAAACAATTGGGGAAACCATAAAAAGAACTCTAGAAGGATTAAAAAGTATTCTAGGTAAAGAGAAACACTAAAAGGTAGGTTGCACATTATAAACAAGGAGATCAAAAGTAAAAGCATCAAGATTAACTCCAATTTTTCAAATTTTCTATATCAAGTTGTTTTCTTTCTTTTCTCTTCATATATTTCATTATATTAGATGCTAATTTTGATTAATAGTGTGCTAAACATGAATATGGAATTCTAAATCCATATTAGGGACTATTCTTAAACTGTTTTGTTTAACTTTACTCTTAGTGAATTCAATAGAGTAATGGTTAGCGGTATTTTCCATGCTTATACTTAATAAGAAATCAAGAGATTAAATCAAATTTATATATGTTAAGTTGTGCAATGAGAGTTAGTACCTTAATAGAACTACAAATATCAAATTAATAAGTAATTAAAGAGAGATCTTAATTATGAGTTAATTATCCTTAAGATTGCTTCAAATCCAATTGAGTAGTTAGGAGTAGTTTTATAAATCGAGAGGTTATAGTTCCATTATTATCTATTTCAATTGGGATTACTTATTTAAATATCAAGAGAGGATAATCAAAACCTTAGAATATCTAGGATCAAGTATAATTGAATTAACAAGACAAAAGCAAGACAAAATAAGGATAGAATAACCCCAAATTTTTCATTATTGATTAACTTCATTCTTATTGTTGGTTTCACTTATTCAATTATTTAGTTTTATTAGTTTGTTTTAATTTCAGTTAATTTATTTTAATTCAATCTTTTATTTCATTAGATAAAGTTTATTCAAGTTTTTAGTTAACTAATCCAATCCTCGTGAGAATGATATCTTTTATATTACAAGGTACGACCTGTTTACTTGTAGTATGAAAGTTTTTTATATAAAACTACTAACAAGTTTTTGTCACCTTTTTCGAGGATTAATTTAGCATCTTATTCAATTTTAATTCTTTTGATTTGAGGACTATATTACTTTTCTTGTATGATTGTAGGTGCATGAACATAAGAATCATAACAAGTTTTTAAGCAACTTTCAGACCTTTTCTTCCAACCCAGGAAGACAATATGATATGGATATGAATTACTTCAACATAAATAATTTTAGATCCAGAACCACCCAAATTATTATTGGACTAAAAATGTAGGAATTAACATGAGAGCACAAGGTCCACCAAATTTTCAATAAGATAGGCTTGGATCCTTAGAGTCAAAGTTGAATAAGCTAAGATCTATATTTAATAGTCAAAATGATAGTTAGAAAAGAATGGAAGCCAGTTTTGATAAAATAATGAATAACCACTCCTCTTTTCTTCATAACTTGGGGGTTTAAGTTAGGCAACCTTCCAATATATTGTTAACAATGAAGGTAGGGAGTCTTTCAAGTAACATGGAAGCATAACCAAAATTCATCTTGTGTTGTGACATTTGTTGGGGTAACCATTACAATTATCAATGTTGGGTACTATATTATACGTGGGAGCATCCATATTGCATGTGAAAATGGCCTCAGAGTACACCTTATAAGCATACTAATAATTCAGAGTGAAGCAACTCTTACACTGATGCATTGAATAATTAAGCTTCATCTAAATCTCTAAAGGAACCTTACCGATGGTGAAGCTAGTTGTCATGTATTCAAAAGAGTTTTTCTCCGAATGAAGACAATAAGTCAGATACAACATATTATTGGAGCTTATTAATATCTTAAAGTGATGAGAAGACAAAGGTCAATTTCATGAATAAAGTTGTAATTCAAAAAGAGAAAGAAGAAGTTATGACAAAGGAAGTAAAGGTTGAAAAAGAGAAGGAAGCCTCTATTCAAGAAGATGAAATACAAGAGTGGATAATGATTAAGGAAGAAAAAGAGTAGTCACCTTCATATAAGACAAAATGTTGGAGTCAATTGAAGATTCAGGGAGTTTCATCATACCTTATTTATTAACTGTTTGGTATGGAAAAGAGCATTAATAAAACCACTTAGATTTCTTAACTTGATAAATTATGTCATTATTATTATCTTACAACATATAACTTATTCACAGGCTACTAAACTTCCTAGGGAGAAACGAGTGAAAGCAAGCCACTAATTATCGACCCATGATGATGGTAAACGTAAAGGGTACATCGAGCTAACAATGGTACATATGTGCTATTTGAGAGATAACCAACAAATTAGGATAGGTGTTATATTTTTATTTTTATTTTTATTTTTATTTCATTTTGTTTCTAACGTTATGTTAGTTAGATTTTTCATAAATTCTTGCATATGAGTTTATTATTTTATTACTTTTGGAGTGATTTTAATTAATGAATATCATATTTAGAAAGGTGTTATAGTTAGGGTAACAAATTTTGGAAGATGCATGAAGATTATGGTGTATAGCGTGAAAATTTTAAGAGTGACCAAGGTAATGCACGATTTTGCATAAGTAGTTCCTTACCCATTTATACAATCATGCAAGTCCTTTCTTAACCCTCCTTCAAACCTTAATTCATATATTCTTATTCTTCTTCTTTCACCTCTCATCTTCTCTCTCTAAAGTAGTAGGCCCTCTCCCTAGCTTCTTATTTTCTCCCAATTTCACTTAAATGTCACTCAAATTTCACACTTTTATTTCATCTTTCTTCTATATTAACATTTTTTACATACAAATCTAGTAATTCCCACCCTAAAACACATCTGTTTAGTGTTTGCAAGATTTGTTCCACATTTTCTCTCTCCTATGTTTTGGCTCTTTTTTGTGTTTTTGTTATGGTTTCTTGGTTATTTTGCAAGTTTTGTTCTCCATAATGTCTCCAAGAATCAAAAAGTTGGCAAAATGTTCCAACTCCAAGGGATTTGGAAAAGGATTTTGGAGCTCCTTTTTTTATCTTCTCTCAAGAACAATGTAAGAAATTTTAGAACCTTCGTTCAAAAATAATTGTTACACCTAGATATATATCTAAATTTGAAAGAAAAATTTGACACCTTAAGTGCTAGAATTCAATGGGATAAATTGATACATTATGATTATCTTTTGTTAGAAGAATTAACCCTTGAATTCTACACAACTTTATACTATGACTCAGGTATGTTAGATAATTTCTATTTTCAATTATGAGGAAAATCATAAAATTTGGGTTATAATATCATGGAAGAAATTTTTGGCTAAATCAAAATTTGTTGAAACACATGAAAATTTAATGCTAAAACATATTAGAAACAATTAACGAGGTTAGATGTGTTTAATCCATACAATACATCGAATAGCGTTATCAAGAATCTTGAGTACTTATTATTGCATAAATTTATATGTCATACTATTTGTACTAAAATTCAATGTAACAAATATTCTAAGGATTTGTTTATACTTTGGTGCATGGATCATGAGGTTTAAATTATATATATATATATATATAGAGAGAGAGAGAGAGAGAGAGAGAGAGATAGTCAAAGTAACAAATGCTCTAAGAAGGATTTGTTTATACTTTGGTGTATGGATAATGAGGTTTAAGTTTGCACATGCACCCATATGTTTCAAAGTATTGTGACTTTGCTTGTTAAGAAGAGTAGTTATCTTAGCATAGGTTTTCTTGTAACTAATTTGGCATAATTTTATAATGTTAATGTTCGTGAACTAACCCTTATTTTCTTGAGAATTTAAATAACAAACATTTAAGGCGAGTTGAGATCTTGGAATATCATAATATGGAACTCTAAGATATTGGCTATAAATCAAAATTTAAACACGGGATAGGCCATGTAAGTTCTAGTTCTACAACTCCACAACAACACCAACAAGTCTCATCAAATGAAGAATTTGAGGAGAAGGAAGAAGGCTAAGAGACGGTGTAACATCCCATCACCGATGAGAAGGGAAAATTAGTAATTTGGGACGGGTTATGAGTGTGTAAACTAGTCTCGGCATGTTCATGCATAATATGGCCTCCTTATATGCATAAATTATAATTTTTGTATATGCACATGATTGTACATGCATTCATGACATTTCCCAGCATATGTGTTTACTGTGAAAAACATATGATTTAGTGCTTGAAAATTGAATTGGAGTGATTTATGTGTGTTTTACATTTTTAGGGACTTTTAGGAAATTTTCTAGAATTTTTGGGGAACAATGTCCGGACTGAAAAAATTGCCAAGTGACGGACTGATTGGATTTTCGGTACTGGAAATGACGATCCAATGGCACTGGAACATTATAGGCATGGTTTTAGGATTTATTACTATGAACTATTGGAATTTGGAGAGAAATTGGACTAGAAATTAAATTGTTTTGGAAAGGAAATAAATGAATCCTTAAAAATATGACAAGTGGCAAGTGACACATGTCACTTGCCTAAATAATCTTATGCTTAAGTGTTATATAAATATCTTACCCTTAGCAAGCTTCCACGACACTTCTTCTAAGTTGGAAAGGGAAAGGTGATTTATGCTTTTGTTTCTTCTCATCCGAAGCTCCTCTCCTACTCTCTTCTTCTATTGGTCTTCTCCACTTGTT
>JANITW010000005.1:53611855-53623400 GCA_027564335.1 Erythroxylum williamsii
GGATTCCGGACGGGAGAGTCCGATGATTTTGAGCTGTGTTTGGGATTATAGAAGTGTTTTTGAACCCTTGCAGGTTTTGGGATAGGATAAATGCAGCCGTTATGCTGCCGAATTTTCGTTAGAAAATAATTTGGAAAAGAAGAAAAATAAGATTTGGATGCTTAAAAGATGGATTTATGAAATTGGTATAAATGTTAAGAAGATTGATTATGATTTGAAAGTGATTGAGTAAAGAGAAAAGGAATGAATAAGAATGATGATTTTGTATGTAATGGAATACAGTGATTAAGAATGAAAAAGTCAAGGAATAAAGAAAGAAAAGAAAAAAAAATCATACCGGATTTTGGAATGTCGTAGGGTTTCCAACGCGATCATTTTTCTTTGGTTATGGTTCTCGGATGTCGGCATTCCATTCAGTTCAATTACTTCATTTATTTGGTTTGCTTCCATACGTATTCGATTTGATTTCGCCTTATGTTTCGTTCTTTCGATTTCCGATGTCGACTCGTTTATTCGTTTGGCTTTATCGATTGCTTTGTTTACCGATTCGAAATTTCATTGCGTAATTGCCATTGCCATTCGATTGCGATTCTGTTTCGTTTCCGTTTCTGTTTTTCGATTGGGATCTGGTTCCCGGATCGGGTCCCAACAAATATGCCATTTGGAGCATTGCTTATTTCTCTAAGTGTAGAAGAACCCTTTAGCCTTTAGGTCTACAACAATTATTCCAACACATTCCCTGAAATCACTTAAGTAACTTCTTAGACAGGCATTATCTTTAAGCTTGAATATGAATAATATGCTATTGAAGTCCCTAATTATGAGCTAAGAACAATGGTACTTCTATGGGATTAGGTTGTCTATAAGTATTTCCTTTGGAAGGAGTAATTGGACCTATGAACAAAAGTAGTATTTATCAACTTGTTTTCTTATAAAGGGAAAATAATTACATGGATCAATTAATCACTTGATAGAACAACAACCCTATGATGGCTGGATTAATTCCTTTGACAAAATTCTTAAAGATTAATCCTTTGTTAAGGCAGTTAATGCGCCTGATATCCCAAGTAACAATTGTCAAGCTAGAGGGAAGAGATTTTAGGTCCCTTGGAACCTCTTTTCCTATCTATTCTCTTACATGCCCTCCTAAATCCATCCTCATCAGATTGGGGTTGGGGGAAGATAGGTCCTCATATTGGACCTTGATCATCCTATTATCTTCTTTGGGAACCTTTTGGGGACTACTTGTACTTATGATGTTATCATCCTATTATCTTCCTTGGAACCTCTTGGGGACTACATCTACTTGCGTTGTTATTCGTAGCATTCATTATAGATGGTCTACCTACTGGTTCAACAACTACTTATTTCCCAGTCAAGTTTCGATCATTTGACTAAGCCCTTGAATCATCTCTTTCCAAGTCTGCTTGAGATCACACAACTTCCGCATGCTTTTCTTTTCTTGCAAAATTATTATCGCCTACCATCACTTTTGCAAGGTTGTTTATACCAATCGCTTCCCCTTGCGAGTTATAGGATTGTGTCTCTTCCACATGGTTATTAATACTCATCAGTGCCTTGTAATCACCTTTTATAAATCTCTTCCCAGTGGTTTTATAGTTCTAGTTTTTGTCCTATGATGGATCTCCATTAATAGGTTACCATTATTGTATCGTTATAAAATGTATGATTCTCCCCTAGCCTCATTAGAGGAATAGTATTAGGAAGTTCTTTATCGACAGTTACACTAACACAAACTCTTTCATAGCCAATCCTTCTCCTTCCTGTTATAATTTCATCCATGCACAAAGTTCTCCTAATGTGGCTTGCTAGCATATTTAAACCATTAGTAGACCAATATTTTAAAGGAACATGGTTCATATTGATCCACAAATGGGATATTTTTGTTCTTTTTTCTATCCATATTAATACTTGCAATTTAATTTTTTCGATTCCTTTTTTAATTTAACTATAATTTAACTATGTGAACTTTTGTTTCTAGTTACGTAATTAAAACAATCCGTTTAAAAAAATCATAAAAATCTTTTAATTGCAGCTATGATATTGGTTGAAAATTGATTCGGGCTTTCAGATGAAAAACGTACGCTTGTATAAGGTGGACGTTGCAGAGTAGGAGCAGCAGTGTACAGATCTACTCACGAGGGATACCCAATACAAACATAAATGAACATGTACAATGACATGCACTTCTTGTCAAACTTTTTCGATTTTTTTCTCTATTTTTAATCATTATTTACTACAGAGGACAACTTAAAAATCAAGGACTGTGGACTCGAATGTTTGTCTTTGCAAGCTTATTTGACGTGCTACAAGGCGGAAACATCTCAAATCAAGTAAGGCTACCTCTGACTCAGGAATTTTTGCATTCCCACATTGCCGGCTGAAGCTAGGGAGCAAGGAACCAATATTCATTGTCCACCCAACATGATTTAATAATAATAAACCCTGTTTGAAAATTTAGGAATCAGGGGACCAAGACTTCCACAATGATCGTTACATCAAACTAACGATATCAATAGGACCAAAAACGCATTGAATCCGCCAATTGAACCCTCACCACAAAATTGAATAACAAATATCAAGCCGAATGTTGTTTGTTAGCTTGACTCTTGGTGGTAGTGTATGGGAAGAAGCCAGATCCGATGTTCTCACTCAACTTCCACGAGGACCGCCAAAGGCTGGAGATCGACTACAACTTGCCAAGTGGGGACTCGTGGGCATGACCATCTACTAACCAGAGTCCATAATCTCGGAACCGTTTTATCTTCTTCTCAAACCCCGTGATGTAATTGTTGTGGACGATCACATGCTTTCCCTCAGTTTCTTTCATCCATGTGTTGTTCTTGAAGTATAAACCTCCTGTTGGGAATGCTGCCTGCGGCAACAGGTATAGGTCCACCTGCACAAACATAGTAAAGAGAGAACCATGAAGACAACTCAATTTACCATCATCAAGAATAACACAATTATGCACAAACTAAAAGGGGCTGCTTTCTTCCGTATGTTAGAGGCCTTACTTTAGGAAATTATCAATTTCTCTGAAAATTTGCAGCAATTCCAGCTCTAACTCCATTTATTGATATGTAAAACCAAACATGGAAGGAACTTCTTCTATTCCCAAACAATTCATGACTTTCATATTGATTTCTTCAGATTACAATAGGAGAGATCATCTATATAGACTCATTATCTAATCATGGCCTGCTTATTTTCAAATATGGAGAATTTCATAATCGCATAGCAAACGGCAAACTGGTTTTGTCAATTGACCTGGAAGTCTGCAGTCCATTGACAACTCAAAGGATACTCTGAATCTTCTTACTAAGTTGACTTCCATTATATTGTTACAGCTAGTGGATAGTAGAACACTCGAGAAACCTAGACTTTGTAAAATTAACTTAATCAAGCCAAAGTTAGTTAACGTAAGGCACGTACTCGAAATAGCTTACAGCAGTTACAAGAACAATTTGGAAGTTGAAGGTGCAACTGAATCTCACAGCAGATCCAAATACTTTACCATTGCAAAGCATTTTCTTAGATGTATGAAGGTCAATTTCATCCCAAGCAGGAAAAATGATGATATATGGGCAAGAATGAAAATTGACACCAGAATGCCAGAGATCCCCCAATATCGAGTCAACCTTTGCTGTTCAAAAGTTAACCATGCTTATTCCATCAACAATTTTTTTTTCCCCTTCTCATCTGGACCGAGGAGTTACAAATTGAACTACCCACAGAGACCATTTTGGTTTCTGGTTTATTTCCAACTATTTTCATTATGATTATTAATCATTCTGCTGATAGACACAAAGTTCAATATGAGAGAATTAATTTTGATCGAACTTACATAGGTATTGATCTTCCAAGTGATCTTCCAAGACGATAGTAAAGATTTAATTTCCCTACTATCATTTGTGTTCTTGTTGTTAAGAGTGTTAACAAATCAGTTCTTGGCTTTTCCAGCAAGTTTATATGATGAAAATCTTCGCCATAAATGAAATCCTTCAATTTGTACGAGCAGTATAAGATATAAATGCAGACTTTCCATGCCAAGGCATGGTTTGATTTTATCCACAACATGGGTACTCAAAGCCTTAACAGCCTGCCTAAAACAGACTAAGCATTTCACTTCGTTAACAAGGATTAACAAAACCTCTAGACTAAGCATAACAGTTGACTATTCAAATACAACAATGCGCAAGGCAGAGCAGAGGCAAACCTGTCCAGCTGTTTTATTTAAAGCCCAATTAAAAGCAGGTTGATCATTTGCTTTTTTCGTTTTGGACCATGGCTGAGCTTGAAGTTCTTCAATCCACTTCTTCAAGACTAGTTTCGCTCCATTAGTGGGACGCATAAAAATCATGCAACTGCATATATAAGTTCGCCCCTTTTTCCCAGGAGGTGGTAAATCATGGGAGTGATTTGGAGGCTTCACCTGGTTATCCAAAGAGAAAATGTCACTACTGATATTAACAGAATGGCAACAATGAGCTCCATTGCTTTCTTCAACTTTCCAGTTGCCCAAAAAGTAAAATTCACACAAACCAGAGCTAATGTAACTTGATGGATGAGAAAGGAAAACAATGTGACATCAATACAGATACTACCTTAGGCTTGACAATTATCCAGAAAGGATCAGTTACTCCAGTTTAAGAAGGCAATCATATCATGATACCGCAGAAGTGGATTGATTTCTAAAACATAATTGTTTACCCCACTACAAAATACAATTGGCCATGATGTGTCAACATTGATTGAACACATTAAGTTATCAGCTAGCTACACATCAAGAATTAAAGGGCAGCACCTTACACAAGAAAAAATTGGAATTCTTTTTTAATATATTTTAAAGATCTATCAAACTAACCCTGTAAATATCCAACATGCACAAATGAAACCAACTTTAACCGTGTAGTCTAAGTGATTGAAATATTGTACATGCATCTAAAAATATTCAGAATTCCTGAACATGACGATTTTAATAATTATTTGACAAAATTATATACATGCATTAACTTTTGTGCCATGTTCAAAAAGAAATTTTCTTTTGCTTTACTCTCGTGCATATAAATATGATAAGAAACATAAATTATTCACAAAGAATTACCCAAAAGCCAAAAGCAAAATCAAAGTACGCACTATTGCCATGTCATCAGTGAAGTATACATCATGATTTCCCAATAAATAAGGAAATGGATCTCCCAGCCAGACCATATCTACATCATTATACATGACATTATAACCGAGTTCCAAAATCTGCAGAAGGTGGCGGGGTCTCCGAGCTGTGAAATTGAAAAATCCCTATGCATGAAAATCAATAATGTGTTAAAGCCAACTCTTAAAGAGACAAAGAATTCCAATGCAGTCACTAGGAAAAAGGTGGCATAAACTGTTAAGGAGTTATCAGGTGAATGGCATTGTCCCATTGAAGATGACAATTAATGTTGGAAAAGTTGCTCCTTAAATTTTGTGACTACTCTAATTCAAATCCAAATCAGAAGTCAAGTAAATACTGCTTTGGGCACAAAGCTCTCAACATTAATACCATTTCCATTTTAGACACAGTAATGAAAACTGAGAATTGCCACTCCAAGCTTACTCAAAAGTAAGAGAGAACTACGAAGTCAAATTATGAGTTTTTATAACCATATTATAAGTGCAGATACAGTTTCATAATTGTTGTGAGTCTTATATTGCCATATTTGCGAATCAATAACAAGATGAACTCGTTATAAATTGTAAAGAAGTTAGAAGAAGCAACTTTGAGTAAATGATTTCCTTCAATTGATTATTTCTAGACCCCATTACACGTTACAACAACAAAACTCAGTCCCTATTACCTGTGAACCAAACTTGTGGGCGACCTGGGACTCAAGAGCTGGAGGAATGAGCACAGCATGGCCAGGCCATTTGTCATTGACAGTATAAAGCGTAGTATAATCCTCAGCAATAACCAGTACCTGGTGCTCATGCTTTTGCCTCGCGATGCTGATCAACCAGTTGTTAAGAAAGGGCAAGTAAGACTCACTAACTGCACATACAATTACTGTCCCATTCTTGGCCACATAAGATACCGCTTGGGCCAAGGAGTATTGTCCCCACTTTGTTACAGAATCTTTTCTTACAGAGAACATACCTCCCATTATGCCCGTAGAGGGAAAGAATACACCAAATATCAGCATGAGGGCCAGCATAACCATAAGCCCAGTCCGGCTAAAGATTGAATTTTGCCTCATGGGAATAGCGAAGTAGCGAGAGGATAGTGGGTAGTGATCAGATGGTGCATTGTGGAGAGGTCTTTGGTGTAGTATCGATGGCATCATAATTAATGGGGCGACCCAACAAAGGATCAAGATTGAGAAAAGGAAAAAGAACAATTGAAATCAGACACCAGGGGTTGAGAAAAGGCAAAATCAAGCCACTGAAACGCAGCCCATCAAGTACACATACACCAAGCTTGCAGATAGACAGACCCTGCAACTTTACATGAGCTAAATTGAATCATACCCAGTATGCTTTCACCTGCAAATAAGATATAAATTAGACTATTCAATTAATAATAGCTATAATCAAAGATCGCAGAGTATGTGTTGATAGATATAGGATGATATGATATTAAGATGAGAAAGAAACAATAATGTCATAAAAAGAAGACTTCTCGTGCTTTAATCCCAAGAAACTGTAATCTGATCTGCTACATTTTGGATGGCATATGAAAGTCCTAGCACATTCAAGCAGGGAGATCTACACACTTAATGGGATCTGCAAAGAAAAAAGAAAAAACAACCCCCACCACAAACTCAAAGAAGATGATGATCCTCTAAGATTCTTGACCTTGAACGAATATTAATCATCATCTTAGCTGCGACGATGATTAATATTTAAAAAAAAGTTCCTCATCATAAATAATTTCACATGCTTAATTTTATGGTAAGTAAGAATAAGTATTTACTATTGTCAACAATTTGTCATGCTTATGATAAAATAAGATTAAAACAATTAGAACTATCAAATAAAATTTACTAATTAATCTTGTACATAAATATATGAAAAAATAGAATTAAAAAATGGAACAAAATGATAAAAAAATTGGTCCAAAAAAGACCTTACACGTTCCCCCGTATGCACTATATATATATATATAAGTATCAACCCTAAAAGCAAATTACCATCTAGTTCTGATATCAATTGTTATTCTTTATAACATGTTATACCGAGTTAGAAAATGATAATTTTATCATTTCAAGAATGTTATAAATTATAATTTAATGGGCCAGCATATAGTTATTAAGATACTATTATGTACCTCAAATGTAATTAGTAAATTATTAATCATATCATTATGGTTATTAAACATACATTAGAGAATGCGATTAATAGCCATGAATATGGAATTAATATTATGATTATATTAATCCATATATTTCTAACAATTCTTTCTTAAACAGTAAAAATAAAAAATCTCCGATTTTGGGGTTTGAGGATGGAATGTAAAATAATAAACAACTTTACAATATATTATATTATAAACTCTTCATCCAAATAACATTTCACTATGTTGCATTATAAATTATTTTATCCCTCCTAAATAACAATTTTCTGATATTATATTTATTTACATTCTAATCCATTATAAATCATTTCATTCTATTAAAAACTTTTTTGTCCCATTAAACATACCCTAAGATTATACATCCCCATTGTCCACGATATATAATTCTAGACATGGTAAAAACATGTGGTCATTCCATATCCCCCGTCAATTTCAAAGGGTACTGTTCGTAATTGCCCACGTACAGATGAAAAAGAGAAACTTGGGAGGAAGAAGAACTACCCACAAAGAACCATTTTAAGATTACTAAAACAACACAAGGTAATAAAATTATTTAGTAATATGGCGGAATCTTGATGGTCATAAGCTAACAAGGCCCATTCGCAGTTCGATAAATGTTTCTGAGTTCTTTTGCCACTTCAATCATAGTTGGCCTTTCTTCTTCTGAATCGTTGATGCATAAAATTGCAAGACATATTACAGCTTTCAACTGCTGTTCTTTCCCAAGCCACGTTCCCTCTGCCACTATACAGTGATCTACTCTCTCCTCAAACCTGTTGTTTTCGATTTGACTTTTTTACATAAGGAACCAAATGACCCTCATCTCCGTTTTCACGTCGACGAAGGTTATGTAGTTTCTGGCCTATTAAAAGCTCTAGCAGAAACGCACCAAAACTATAAACATCGGTTTTCTCACTGAAGATACCTGTTTTAAGGGATTCAGGTGCAATGAATCCCATTGTCCCTGCCGGAGTCTCCACAACATGGGATTCACCTTCAGGAATAGACACACACAATGAAAAATCACAGAGTTTAGCTTTGTCATGTTCATCCAACAACACATTGGAGGGCTTAATACAATGGGCCTTTGGAATGCAGTGTGGAGATACACCACCGCATGAGCTATCTCCACTGCAATCTTTAACCTTGTTTTCCATGGCATAGGTTGAAACTGAGTATAATCTCGGTCGTAAATACGGTCTGCCAGAGTTTTATTTTGAGCAGTTTCGAAGACCAGAAACAGGTAATTTGCTTCCAGGCAGCATCCCAAAAATTTCAAGACATTTCTATGCACACTCATTCCTGATGCATACACAATTTCATTGATGGCCGCCTCGTGGCTCCGATCCCAGCGGTGGGCGTATTTCTTAACAATTATTGGGCGACCCTGATGAACCCCCTTGAAAAATCCATAGTAATCCCGATCGCCGATCCGCTCATCAAAGTTGTTTGTTGCTAGCTTGATTTCTTTTACTGAGAACATACGGATAGGATTAGATCTACCATCACAAAAGCCGATCAATTTCTCCAACAGCAAACCTCCGTCGACCCTGAACCTTTTCATAGATTTGGATTTGAAGATCTTCCTGATACTGAAACATGACATTGACTTATCCATCCCCCAAATCTCCGATAAGTGAATATTTAAGGTTGTAAACATGCTTCCAGGACTTCGTCGTTAATAGAGGGGTATTTTGAAGGGAAATGCTTCTGTTATTGGTGGTAGTCATCCGTAGTCATCGCGTCAACTCAAAAAAAAGACTTGGGTGTAACTTATGGTAAAAAAAGACTTAGGTGTAACTTGTGTTAGGCAACGCGATGACTACGGATGGTTAATAGCAGTTGCACAAAAGTCCAAAGTCCCCAACTATTTTTTTGGATCATTTTTAAAAAAAATAAATATTGTTTTATCTATAGATAAAACTAATACAAGGTTACAAAGAGTTCAAGTTAAATACTCTACATACAAGTAAAATAAATAAAGAAAATTAACTAATTACAACGACGTAATAATCCGAATTAAAGATTTCATCTATTTTTTATGTTAGGAGAAAGGGTGAGTTGGAGATTTTTGGCAATTAAAGGAGATCTAATTTAGTTAATGAGCCTTTTTTTTAAGGTCAAATTGACATTAAATAAATAAAATAAATAAAGAAAATTGCTCTTATATATTCAATTTATTTTGAATATATAAGAGCAAACTAAATTTCATAGACTATTATTACACATTTAGAACACTAATTTCATGTTAGTTTTTTTTTGTTTTTTGTTTTAAATTTTAAAGAATGATATTACTCAAAAGAGAGAAAAATAGCAACTATGTACAACCCTACGGATAGGGAATAGACTGAGAACAGTCACAGAAAGAGGCAGACTAAAAGACCTCCAGTTAAATATCCAAAAACAACCCACCCCCTATACAGACCAGCGCCTACGCATATCCAGACTCAAGTAAACCTGCTTTCCAGACACAATGCGCACCTCCCTAATGGCATTAACAATGAAATTCGCCAATCCATACTGCGACCTCACCTGTTGCTTATAAATGCGATGGTTCCTCTCTCTCCATAAGTGATAAATCACCAGCTGAAACGATATCCGGATAAAGAAACTGTCAATCCTTCCAGCTTGGGATTCACCAATAATGAAATCCAATACCACAGACCATTCATAAGAGTACATAAACAACCCAAGCAAATGTACAATACGGCTCCAAATCACCTTTGAGTAAACACATTGAAAAAACAAATGATCTCGGGATTTACCAAGCTGATTGCAAAGAACACACATCGGGTCAAAGCTACCAAACCACCTGTCTTTCGTACGCAGTCTATTCTTAATCACCAGCCACACTATAACCGCTGCTCTAGGACTGAGTACTTGGTGCCACACCACCTCAGCCCAACAGACCTCCGCCAGACTCCCTCGACCAATGGAATGGGCTGATATGTTGGTGAAAACCCCCCTAGGATCGATAGACCACTTCAGTTCATCCTGGACAGAGCTAAGCTCCACCCCCTCCAAGTATGAATCTAGAATTTGACCGAAGCGACAAGTAGGCCTTCGCACCCGCCACCGAACCACCCATGCTACAGACGCTTCTTGAGGGAAACGATTCCTAAAACCAGCCAAATCAGTTCACAGCCATAACGGACTGAACCTATGCCAATTATCGTACCAGAAGTTAACCCCTTCTCCATGCCCAATCTGCCAAGTAATGAGAGGATAAATCAACTCACGACAATGCAATAAACTTTTAAAAATCCAGGAATGATCAATCAAAGGTTGGAGTTTTCAAAAACTCTGTCCGCAGAGGTGGTAGGTTTGTACCCATTTCACCCACAAGGCCTCCCGATCCGTAAATAGCCGCCAAATACGTTTCATCAACAACACACGCTGCACCTGCACAACAGAAGTAATGCCCAATCCCCTAAACTTTTTGGGAACTACGACTTCACACCACCTGACTTTTTCTCCTTTATAGTTATCATGCTTACCCGTCCAGAGGAAGGCTTTCAAGATGCGATCCATGTCTTTCACAACCCGCTTCGGAATAACAACATGCGCCGCCCAATGAATAGGCATGCTGGTCAAGACCACAACTATTAAGGTAACTCTCGCAGCAAAAGAAAGAAAGCGAAGTTGCCAAGCATTGATGCGGAGACGCAATTTTTCAAGCAAAGGAACAAAATCCAAGTATTTAGGTTTACCCGAAGTAATCGGTACACCTAGATACCTGAACGAATGGGAGTGGAGAGGCAATCCCGAAATAGTACTGAGAATCTCATGATTAGCAACATCAGCTGAAACATAGATGGCACTCTTCTGAACATTCAGGCGCAATCCTGACCAATGAGAAAAGGTATCCATCAATTTGAGCAACCAACTAATTACTGAAGTGAATCACACGTTAATAAAACACCTTGAAAATGATAATAGAATGCATGAGAAGGGGGGGGGGTTGAATTGCGTATTCCCCTTTTTTAGATTCTTTTCAGAACTATTTGTATGAAATAAAATTCTTTACAGAGTAGTTTAATCAAAACTTTTGAATACTGTGTAGGGTTAAAAACTTGAATCTAGGATAAAGATAGAGATATAGAGAGTAAGGATAGTAGACACAAAGATTTATCCTGGTTCACCCCAAACCGTGGGCTACGTCCAGTCCTCAGAGTTTCTTCTGAGATTTCA
>JANITW010000005.1:53655069-53666692 GCA_027564335.1 Erythroxylum williamsii
ACAAAATACTGACAATGTGCAATTTATCAAAACTCAATATGCGGGACCAAAATAAGCATAAAAATCATGAATTGAGGATCAACAAGTGCATAATCACTTAAGAAATTAGGGCCAATTTATAGTATAAATTTGGCTCAATCAATTGGACTAGACTAGCATGCTATAAAAGCCTTTAGGCTTGGATGACTTATCATTAATAGATAGAGATCAAGGGAAGATCTTAGATAATGTGGTAGAAAAGATTCTAGTAAATATACAATAGTTCTAAAAGATAAAGACTATATGAGAGGATCATTTAAAGATACTAGAGTTCTTTATGGATATGGATGTATCTTTCCTAATTAAATGTAATCTCTTATCTTGTTAGCTATGATATCAGATAGAGTCCTATTTGGAAGAGGGTGTCATTTAATTGGTTAGAGTGATGTAATCTGATAAGAATAGCGATGATCCAGTTAGTTCTGTTAAATTAGGATTCTGAATTATAAAGCCAAACATGCCTATGAATGCCTTATTTGAGCCTTAATCTAGAAGAGAAGAGAGATAGGTGGTAAAGGAACACATTGAGAGAGCATTCATTGGTAGACATTTTGGGAATCAATAAAGGTTGGTCTTTACCATAGCTCTTTTGTGTTTATTGTTGCCCATACTTATTTAATGTTTTTTCAGTATTCTTACTCGAGTTTAAGTTAAACACTATGAGATTCATGAGGCATTTGAGAATAAGTTAATTGGTTCATAATCATGTGGGAAGGGAAAGTCTTGCTTAAATAGACCTAAATGAGATTGACATGTAAAGGACTAGGTTCAACTTCTGGTATAAGTTTGGTTTCTAGAAAAACCTTTGTAACAATTGGTATCAGAGCTATATTTCGATATAATGGGTGACAACAATCTGACAAAATGTGTTAACATAGAAGAGGAACTCACAGGGTCAATTCCTCAAGGGGACGAAGAGGTCACTTCCTCCTTATCTCAGTTTTATGTTATGTTCGACATAATGAGCCTTATAAAGAAATGTTTGAACAAAAGATAACCTAATAAAGAGGGAATATGGTACATTAGAGATGTGCTAATGACTAAGGAATCTTTAAAGGAAACATATTTAGAGGAGTGTCCATACATTATTTCAATGAGGTTGTCGAATTCTTTTGATAAGGGTGGTTTGTTAGATTCTTAAGTCCTAATTGCAGAATTATGTGAGCATTGAGAAGCGTTGACTAATTTTTGACACTCGGGGTGATGAAACTAGGAAAATACTTGTGGGTACACAAGGAAAATGAGCACTATTGATGAAATTGGTATACATTGGTGTACATTAGTAGAAATCTTCAACGAGATGTAAGATTCAGGTGTGAGACTAAAAGATAGCTTAAGATGGACCTTAAGTTGAAAGTTAGTTAGATAATAAGTAAGAAGGAGACCTGTAAGAGCTCTAAGAGCTTATCGTGCGCTCAAATAGAAAAATAATAACTAATAGACTTGACATGGGTAAGCATTGGACTAGACTAGTATACTATAAAAGGCTTTGAGCTTGGATGACTCGTCATCAATAAATAAAGATCAAAGGGAGATTTTGAATGATATGGTAAATAAGATGACAACAGATATACATTAGCCCTAAAAGATAAAAACCATATAAGAGGATCATTTGAAGATAGTGGAGTTCTTCATGGATATGGATTTATCTTTCCTAATTAAACGTAGTCTCTTATCTTGGTAGTTATGATGTAAATAAATACTATCAGATAGAATGCTATTTAGATGAGGATGTCATGTAATTGGTTAGTGTGATGTAATCTGACAAGGATAGTGATGATCTAGTTAGTTCAATTCAATTAGAATTCTAAATTATAAAGGTAAAGGTGCCTATAAATAACTTATTTAAGCCTTGCTCTGGAAGAGAAGAGAGACAGTTTAGAAGGGAAGACATTAAGAGAGAATTCATTTGTATACTTTTAGGGAAGTAATAAAGATTATTTTTTACCATAACCCTTATGTGTTTATTAATTAATATGTTTATCCAACACTTTTGTAGTATTCTTACTCAAGTGTGAGTTAAACATTAAGAGGTTTGTGAGGCATTTGAAAATAAGTTAATTGGCTGATGATCACATGGGAAGGTTGAGTCTTACTTAAACAGACCTAAGTGATATTGATGTGTGATGTGTGCTTAATTTTTTATACATTCACTTCTTAACATTTAGTGATTACTGTTATGAAAGGCTTAAGATACTCATTTTAGTTCATGTTTGATTTTAGGTACAATTTGGAAACATAAAGTCTAAAATGAGTCAAGATCACATTCCTTGAGCTAAAATTTTGATTTTTAATTCTCAATTACCCTTGTGGAACAAGAAGGAAATATATTAAGGTGTATTGGATAAGAAATTACAAGAAGCACATCATTTTCGGAAAAACTAGAAGATACACAACAATGTAAACATTTTGAGGAAAATTTTGAACTTACGTAATTGAATACATAACTATACATCCAATTATGTATCTTCATATGGTTCACATTTTTTTTAATTATATAGTCTGATACATGACCGTGTATTAAATGTTGTATATGCCTTAAATCATAATTTTTCGTATAAATAGAACATTTTGATAGAAAAAGAGAGATGAATCATTTTGGGATAGAAATGAGGGGCAGAGCATGCATATTTTGGAGACCTATGGAGGGTTAAACTTCACCAACTCAGTTCAGAGGTAAAACAACAGCTGAAGGCACGTTTTAGGCACATTTACATTGTGATTTTTGTTCTTTCTCTCTCTAGTGATTGTTTAGGTTATCTTTTGTTTAATAAATTTAGGTATTCTTGTATGGATGATCATTATTCTCATTCTCGTTAGATTGTTTGTATTTGAGCCCATTGCTAGAATCTTAAACACAATACATAATAGTTGTGTTTGGATTCATTTATGGCAACTAATGGTTTTGAATCACTAGGGATAACTTAACCTAGGTTAAATAATCCAATCTTATATAGTTGTTGCCTAGATTGGTCTATTTTCATTATTCATAATGCAGTTGTCTGACTAAATATAGAGGGCTTGTTCTAGGTTGTTTGATAGCTAGGTTTAATTAAATATCTTGTTTTAATTATTCACGATTTAAGGGAAAATTGAGATTAACAGAGCTTGTTATTAATCTATTATCAATAGTTTCTAGGAGAAGTATAAGAATAACTAAACAATGAAATATGTTTATTCATGTGTGGGCCAAGAACTAAAGATCGGATCCATAACACATTCATCATTTTTATCATTTTTTTGAATGTTTGCTTTAATTTTCTTTTGTTAGTTTAATTTCATTTTATTTTGTTATTTGAAAACCAATAAACTCCTCCCCCCAATAACTTAAACACTAATTCTTTTCATTTTGAAAGCTTTACATACACACTCTGTAAGATCAACCTAGACTTATCACTACTTGTAGTTTTAAGTTTAGTTATTTTGTATAGTGTTACGACGTGCTACCAATTTCGACATTGATATAGAGTGGTGCTTTAGTTTTTGTTCTTTATTTTAATTAATGTTTTGTATATATTTCTTCATAATTGGTTTTTACATTTATTTCTTTATCTTTTCATGTTTGTGGATAAAAAGAACACTGAGAAGGGATTATGCCACTGCTGGATATTATCAATGCTATTGGTGAAATTGTTCTCCATAACTTGTATTCCTAATTTTATAGCCAACTTAGAGCAATTGTAAGAATTTTAGTTATAGACGAGATGGCCAGTAAAACTACTTCCTTAATGGGTTGCAAGATGCATAACAATTCCTGAATAGACTAGAAGCCTTCTATTCTAACTTAGGTACATCTCTAGAAGACTCAGTTATGTCTCCTGCTACTAATACTATGGAATTTCAATAGGAGCAATACAATTTCAGCAAGATACAATATCTAGAAACTAGAACTTGGTAAGCCAAATGGGTTAGCTTATGGTAGCTATCAGCCACCTAGAATCTGAAAACAGAGAGAAGTAACCATCTTAATCCGAGGTGAATCTAAGGAATGTTAACATAGTAACCTTAAGACATGGAGAGGATCTTGAGAATCTTAAGAAGACTTCTCAAGGGATTGACAATGTGGAAGAAGTAAAGAAGGAGCTTAAAGGAAACATGGATATATCAT
Source organism: Erythroxylum williamsii (assembly GCA_027564335.1). Taxonomy (NCBI): domain Eukaryota; kingdom Viridiplantae; phylum Streptophyta; class Magnoliopsida; order Malpighiales; family Erythroxylaceae; genus Erythroxylum; species Erythroxylum williamsii. The sequence goes on from JANITW010000005.1 coordinate 53,659,217, forward strand.
TTATCTCGAAGGTGAGTGTTGAGTTCCTAATTGTTGTTAAGACCAACCCTTCACCTTTACTTAGTTGATTGGAGAAATTAAACGACGAGGAAAAGGGTGAAGAGATATCAGAGATTTTTTAAGAGTGCAGGGACTTAGTAGAGATTAAGAGTTTGAAGATAGGGAAGACAATGGATGTGAGTGGTAATCAACTTAGGCCTTATCCCGAATTACCTCAAATGGAGAAAGTGCAAAGTGTGAGACTTGAAGATCATAACTTTGTCACGTGATGAGGAAAATAAGGAGTCGAGCCAACCATAATAAACAAAAGCACTTCTTGAGAGGCAACCAAAGGAAAGTTTATGTCTTTTCCTTTACAATTTCACATTTTGTTAGGATATGCATGTGTCTTTTTAATTTTGTTTGATTCTTACTTGTTTTTAAGTTTTCAAACTAAAAGAGAGAGAATCAATACAAACAAACAAACAATTTCTCTTTTTCTATGACTCTTCTAGGACCATATAGTTGTGATTAGAGAGTGAATTAACTAGAAAAAATTTTGGAAACTTAAGCATGTACTTTTACTCTTGTGATTGGTCAATATATATCATCTATAAAATAGTAATGACTAGTGGTAGACATAAGCTAGTGAGATTTTGAGCCTTTATAAACCGACACATCTATATCAATCTCATTGCCTTTTGTAAACATTAAAATGATATAGGCATTCTTTATTTCACAAGTTACATTTAACCAAATAGCCTACTTATTTCCCGTTGTAAGGCCACTTGAACTTTATTTGCCTTCTCTTTTTGTGCTAACCATATTATATGCCTTAAACCTAGCCAAAAGTCCTACCTAAGCCTTAAAGCTAGTGGAACATTTGTTAATTGTTGATAATTGTGGATGCACACAAATATAAGTGTGGTAGTGTGCATATATGTTGGTTACAATTATTGGAATGTCATTTTATCTCTTTTCAATCAATTCTAAATGATGATGTAGCTGCTTTCAAGTTATGTTGGAAAAAAAAAGCAAAAGAAAAAGAAAAGAATGAAAAATATGTTGAAATAAAAGTATCAAGGAGGAAATGCAATTTTTTTGAAAAGTTATTTATAATTAATCTTTCCACCTAAAGTTGTATGAAATAGGTGACCTGAATATGATGTATACTAGGTAGATGTTGTTTAGAAGGATCAATTCTTATAGTATTGTTATCATTAATTTTTATGAGTGATCCCTTCTAATAGGTCATGTTTCATGTGGTTTATGATGTGAGGACTTGAATCCAAGACATGAAACATAGTTTTTGCATTCATCATAACTAATGGTGCCTAGTTAGACATTAATTTTATATGTTGAATTAATATAAATCTAGGAACAAATTTAATACTAGAAAAATTATTTATAAAAAGGTAAAAAGGTAAATTTAACCTTAACATTTCCATTAGAATACAAATTAGATATTATCATTTTAAAGCGATCAAAACAAATCCTAATATTATTAAATCAAATACTCAATAAATGGAAAAGCAAATGGAGTCATGTCCTCATGAATTTTTATGATGTCATTAATGATATGATAGGAATATAGACATTCATTGGAAATGCTTTTGTAAATATTTTTTGTTCATAGAGTAGCACTTCATTTCAAAGTACAAATGTCAGCTTTGTTGATCAATGAGTTGGAAATCCCTAATGAATTCTTTATGGATCATTCCTATTAGGGAGCTAGCTTATGAAAATTGTAAGACTTGCCTACGTCTATAGTTGACTTTTTTAAAATGTTAATTATGAAATAACCATAAGTACACGACATAATTATAGCTAGTATTAGTAAGTATGGGTTAATCCCATAAAGACGATGAATGCTAGGTGTTACCATTATCCTATTATTTAGCCTATGAATTTGATTTGGGATTTTTAATAAAGAAAAGAAAACTTAAGAAAATAAAATAAAACAAGTAGCAAATTAAATAGAGAATTAAGAAATTACTTATAAAACTATCGACATCAAAAATTGTTGTCTAGGTTTCAAATCTTCCTAAATACCCTTAGTTAGTTGATCTTTTATTATGCAATTGTTTTATTAATTTATTGGACCACGGAGATTCCTATGGTATGCTAATAGCTTACTATTTAGTTTAAAACACTAATCCTATGGTTATCAACCAAATTACTCAAGTTAAAGTTTATAGAATTGCTTTACCAATTTGTGAATCCCACTATTAGGTTTGACCCTAATCCAAAGGATTTTTGTCAATCTCTAGGGTTGCAATCAACTCCTTCTAATTATGGTAGATCTATTAATACATAGGATTTCTCAATCTCTATGTTATGAAATCAGATTATGGACTAATGTTTCGAATCTATTCAAACAAAGATTTAACACATAATTGAATCATAATATATCAATCTAAACAATTGCATTAGATAAAAGAATCAAAACATGTTGTTATCTCAATTAGAGTTCATCATATCTAGACACTAAAAAGCATTTAGTTACACAAAATAGAAAAAATCAATCATAAATTGGAAAAAAAACAAATAAAAACAAAGAATTCATAATTTTAAATCTCCCTTTCTCTTTTATCGAATGTTCTTGCACGATAGAGGTTTGATTTTATAATCTATTGGATCTTGCGGTGATTTTTTTGCATTCTCCATATTCCTAGATAGATATCATCCCTTTTAGATGATATCAACCTCTGTAATCGACTCTTAATTTCTGCTCTCTCTCTTTTTACCTATAAACATGTCCTTTTATAGTAAATTTTAGGGTTTTGGGCGATACACAGTCGTGTACTGGATCATATATAACCCAAAATACCCAGATATCATGATTCTGCACGACCTAAGGGATTTACACACCCAAATACATGGGCATATATCCCTTTCATGTCTTTAATCTTTGTTTTATGCCACGTTTTCATTCAATTTTTTCTCCTTTAAGTTTATGAAGGTACTTATAACCTATAAACACACTTGGAGCAAAGTAAGTATCAAATATACAATAAAAATAGAAAATCTCCCTCAAATTCTCATGATTGTTTAACCATTTGATCATAATAAATTTCGACTCTTGTTTTATATATTTTAGAATTTTTATAAGCCATCAGCCACCATTCTTCCAATTCACAAATTTGGAAGTTCCTCTTTTCACCTACAGTTTGAAAATCAAAATTCATAAGTTTAATAGCCCAATATGCTTTTTGTTTTGACTCAACAGGTAGATGACATGATTGTCTATGGACCAACCTATAGGATGTAGTGCTAATAGATGCTTGTACATCGTCCTATAAGCCTATAAAACATCATCTAATTTAATTGATCAACCCTTCATCTTACACTCTATAGTCTTCTCCAAAATTCGTTTTAAATCCATAATGGATACCTCGACTTGACCACTAGTTTAAGGGTGATATGGGGTGGCAATTTTATGAGTAATTCAATACCTTTTAAGCACCTTTTCAAGCTGTGCATAACAAAAATGCATACCCTTATCACTGATAATCAACCTTAGTGTCCAAAAATGGAAAAATAAACTTGTAAGGAATTTTACAATGAACCTCGCATCATTTTTGGGTAAAGCTTGTGCTTCCACTCATTTAGAGACATAATTGACCACAACTAAGATGTATTTATTACCAAATGAACTTTGAAATGGACCTATGAAATCAGTCCCCTAGACATCAAATACTTCACACATAATAATGAAATTTTGGGGTAATTCATCTCAGCAAGAGACATTACCTAATCATTGGCATCTATCACTTGAAGCCACATACCTTTGGGTGGCTTTAAAAATTGATGGCCAATAAAAAGCTAACTCTAAGATCTTCTAAGTTGTATTATTTACACTATAATTCTCTTTACTAAGTCTAGCATGATAGTGTTGTAAGATCTTCCACCCCTCAGAGTAAGGTACAAACCTCTTTACCATTTGGTCTGCAAGATGAGAACCGGTACTGATCTTCCCAACAATAATCACACAAATTAGTAAAGAATTTCTTCTTTTGCTAATAAGATCAACCTTCCAACAAGACCTTAGTTAGAAGATAATTTGCAATATCTACAAACTAAAAGATCTTAACTTTATTTACCTCCTCCACATTATAGAGGCGTTCTTTTGTGAAGGCATCTTTAATACCTTCTTTATTTAGTTCTTCCAAATTTAGGTTTCCCAGGCAAGATAGATAGTTCGCTGCAAGGTTTTTAGCCCCTTTCTAATCTTTGATCTCTAAATCAAATTCCTGCAATAGTAAAATCCATCTAATCAGACGAGGTTTAGCATCCAGTTTATTTAGCAAGTATTTCAATGCAAAGTGGTTAGTATAAACAATAACTTTAGATAGTACTAAATAAGATTGAAATTTATCAAATGCAAAAATCACAAACTAGCAATTCCTTTTTCGTTGTCATGTACTTCTCCTGAGGATCTATCAAGGTCTTTCTAGCATAGTAGATTGGTTAAAAGTGTTTATCCTTTCACTATCTAAGTACTGCACCTACTGTAAAATCACTTGCATCATACATTATCTCAAAGGGTAAATGCCAATCTGGTGTAACCATAATCGGGGCCTTTGTCAACTTTTCTTTTAGAATGTTAGAATCATCTAAACATTCTTTGGAAGGCATATCCTTTTCTAATAACTTGGTTAAAGGTTTAGCAATTTTTGAAAAGTCTTTAACAAATCTTTTATAAAAGCCCACATGACCTAAGAAACTCCTTATTGCCTTAACCGAAAAGTCTTTAACAAAGTCTTTAACAAATCTTTTATAAAAGCCCACATGACCTAAGAAACTCCTTATTGCCTTAACCGAAAAAAGGGTGGTAGCTTCTCTATAACTTCAGTTTTGACCTTTTCTAGCTCAATCCCTCAATAAAAAATTTTATGGCCTATAACTATACCTTCTCATACTATAAAGTAACATTTTCCCAATTTAACACTAGATTTGTCTTCTCGAATCTTTCTAGTTCTTGTTCTATATTATAGAAGCATAAATCAAATGAATCACTAAAAATGGAGAAATTATCCATAAATATCTTCATTATATCTTCGACTAGATCATTGAAGATGGCCATCATGCAACTCTAAAATGTAACAAATGTGTTACACAACAAAAACAACATCCTTCGGTAGGCAAATGCACCATAAAGACACGTTGTTTTCTCTTGATCTTTTGGAGCAATAGGGATTTGATGGTAGCCCAAAAGTCCATCCAATAAGCAATAATACATGTGTCCCACTAGTAGTTCTAACATTTGATATATGAAGCGCAAAGGGAAGTGGTCCTTTCTAGTTGCATCATTCAATTTCCTATAGTTGATGCACACTCTCCATCTAGTGATGGTTCTCATAGGAATTAGCTCATTATTTTTATTAGAGATTTGCGTCATTCCTCCTTTCCTTTGTACAACTTATACTTGACTCACCTAAGGACAATTTGAAATGGAGTAAATCACTTTAGCATCTAAAAGTTTTATTACTTCTGCTTTTACCACATCCATTATGTCCAGATTCAGCCTCTTTTGAGGTTGTACTACAAGTTTAAACTCCTCCTCCATTAAAATTTTGTGTGTGTAAAAAGAAGGGTTGATCCCTCTAATGTTGGAAATCTTCCATGCAATGTCCCTTTTAAGTTCACATGAAAACAACTTTTCCTTTTATGCCACCTCAAGATTTGATGTGAAAATTACTGGTAATTTTGATTTCTTCTCAAGAAATGCATATTCCAGATGATCAGGGAGTGTTTTCAACTCTAAATCTAGTGGTTCTTCAATGGAAGGTTTTAACCCTATCTCTGTATTTATATCTATTTCCTCAACTTCTTTTATCCTCATGAAAAGCTTAATATCTTCCTGTTTGTCTTCATCTTGAGTCATAGATAATTATTGCATGTCATTGGACACAATTTTTTGCACGATGCTAGAAGTAACAGAATCATTAACATCAATAAAGTAACAAGAATCATCACACTCTAGAGCACATCTCATAGCATTAGATATCTTAAAAGTTACCTTTTCTTCTCCCACCCTAAGAACTAGTTTACCATCAATAACATAAATGATGGATCTAGCTATACGTAGGAAGGGATGTCCTAAAAATCAAAGGTACTTCTATATCTTCATCCATGTCAAGTATGAGGAAGTCAACTAGGAATATAAACTTATCAACCTTTACTAATTCACCCTTGATAATTCCCCTAGGATATTTAACTTATTTATCAAATAATTAAATGCTCATCCTAGTAGGTTTAGGTTCTCCTAACCTTAGTTTCTTAAACAACTTATAAGGTATTAAGTTACCCAAATTAGCCAAAGCTTTTTCAGCTGAACCAATAACACAAGGGATAATAAAACATCCTGAATCTTTTAGCTTCTCTAGTAACTTGTTCTATAAGATCATTGAGCATTCCTTGCTTAGTCACATTACAGCCAATTCCTCTAACTTCTTATTGTTAAATAGTAGCTCTTTTAGAAATTTTGCATTCTTGGGCATTTGTGCTAGAGCTTTGACAAATGGTAAGTTAATATGAAGTTATTTGAATAACTTAAGGAATTTACCAAATTACTCATCCATGCAATCCTTCTTTAACTTCGTTGTATATGGTATGGTGGGATAAATTCCTTTACTTTAAGAGGTTTCTTTACATATTTGGTCTTCTCTTGACTCTCCTCACGATCCTCCTCTTTGTTTCGATGTCTGGCATCTGTTTGTAACTCCTTCCCATTTCTAAGTGTGACTACTTTCACATGCTCATTAGGGTTAGGTTTAGCGTTATTCAGTAGATTCCCCATTTGCCTTTCAACTACTATTGTTGTCAGCTGGCTAAGTTGAACCTCCAAGTTAAATATGGATGTCCATTGTCTCTAATATTGTTTCGCCATAAATTCTAGAGTAAATTCCAATTTTTGGGTTTGTGATGCTTGTTGCCAGATTCTAAGTGGACGATTATTTGGTTGTTATCCTTGATTATCCCATGAAAAATTGGTGTGGTTCCTCCATCCAAGATTGTACATATTATTATAAGGATTATTTTGGGGTCTAAGAGCATTCCCTGAATAGTCCACGTGTTCGGGCTAAACTAATTAACATTCCTATCTTTGGTGATCTAGCCTTTACATTTTACATTGCATCACCTTTCTTTGTATATTCATTTTCAATCTATTTATCTTTTAACCAAAGGCCTCCACTTAGCTCGCCATCTACGTCGTTGCATTTACATCATAAACTCCTACTAGCCTAGTTATCTGTGCTCTACCTGAGCTGTAACACCCCACTCCCGAGTGACTCGAACCCGACATCGTTGGCGATATCCGAGCTCGTGCCCCACGAGGGTGGCGTACTACATCAGTTAGTAGATCTCAGTAAAAACTTTTTTTTTACTCAAACATTCATTCCATCAGAGCCATTTCCTTTTTCTTTTATTTACACTCATGTGCGCGGAAAACAGTAGACAATTTGCATCCACGTGCATAGATAAACATTTTCA
>JANITW010000005.1:53767688-53780269 GCA_027564335.1 Erythroxylum williamsii
TGGGGTTTTGAAAATCCGAAAATATGAAGAAGAAGGTAAGAGCAATTTTTGATCTTTGAGTTCTTAGTAAATTTTTGGTTTAGATTACTTGAAATTGGTATGGGTTTGTTAATGATAAGCTCAATTTTTATGATTATGCCTTAGGTTATGTTTAATTTTGGATGAAAAACTGATTAGGTTTATGTTGTGAATTAGGAAAAATTAAGGAAAGGCCTTAGATAAATTGAAGCTCTAATCAAGCTCCAAGCATGGATATAAGGTGGGTAATGTGTTTATATTTCGAATTGTAAGCTCATTATACGTTTAGGAAAAATCAAGAAAGTAAACATGTTTATAAGCTATTATTTTTCAAAGGATAATATCAATTGATTTTGGGATGATTTATGAATTGTTGTATTTATTATTTTCCGAATGATTTAAGAAATTTCTACACTTGTTCCGGATAATTTTTCATAAAGGATTTGAATTGTTTATTCAATGTTTTTTGAATGATTTGATAAAGTCGAAATACTCGTTTGAGTTCATCATGTTTACTTGATTGAAAATTTAATATGTGAACTAGTGTGACATATGGTTGAATGTTTTGAAATGTCACAAAGTGTGCATTCTTCTTTTGAGAAAATTGAGAATTGTTATATGAGTTTTGGTTTGTAAATTGTGTGATATTATGAATGATCGACATTATGTTGAATATGAGAAGATATGAAAAGTTCAGTTTCGAAATATGCCTTCAGGCAATTTATTTTTCAAGCATGAATATGTGTTATGTGGGTTTGGTCAGGTCCCATAAGTGAAATAAGTGAGCACTTGTCTGTTTTAAAGCCTTCTCCCAGCTGCCCGCTACTGGCACTGGAGTTTCGATTTCTGACTCCCATAAGTCACGGCTACACTGAACCGCTATGCGGGAAGGTGTAGTACGTTCCGTTCACAGCTGCACAGGACCGCTATGCGGGAATGTGCAGTACGTTCTGTTTTGAACGGAGCCAAACCATTTAATGTGTTATGTGTTTTGTTTTGTTTATAAGTATAATGCATTGCATGATTTGAATGATGTTTAAGAAAAATGAAAGAAATTAAGATTTACATAATTTTGATTTTTGTTCATGAAAAGTGAAAAATGTGAATTTTTTTTAGAAATAAGCTATGTGTGGATTTTCAGCAGTGCTGTGATTGAAATTATTTTAGCAATGATTTTTAAAAGATTGAGAAGTAAGAAATGTGAAAAATTTTCTACTGAGAAACTTTTGAAATAAATGGCAAAAACATTTTTTTTGCAAAAGTTTTCACTTATCATTCAATTTATAAACATATTATCCATGAGCTTTGTGCTCACCCCCCCTTTCATCCCCATCTCTAGGTTTCGAGTAAGAGATCAGATGGAAGAATGTCAAGATGTGTTGTTCGATTTAGTATCGTTTGTATTTTGTATAAATTGGGATTTTTGTATCAGTTTGTATAAGGCTTGATTTGCCCATTTATGTATGACAAGCCAACATTTCAGGATGTATGTGATTTATGAAATGTGTGTATATAGTGAATATGGTATATATGAATTCTGGAATGGTGTATTTCAGTGAATTATGGATATGATTAGTGTTTGTATATGAGTGTGATCGATTTTTGGGTTTGGATTGAATGGGGAATTAGAATATGGAATTGAGATATTGAATGTGATTTGGGATTAAATGATGAATTTGTATATTGACTTAAGAAATGAATATGAATTGAATTTGGATAATGTGTTTTGGATATGGATAAATTTGATTGATTGGAACTTATTGAAGTGTTTTAGAAATAGGATTGCGTTTGTTTATGCTGAGTTTTTGGACGGGGGTGTCCGAGGAATTTGACGATTATGTGATTGAACTGGTTTATTAAAGTGAATTTTAAACCCTTTGCAGGTTTCGGTTAGTAAAAATGCAGCTGTTATGCTGCCGAATTTCTGATTCAATTTGAGATAGAATAAAATAAGAATTGATTAAAAGATGAATTTTGGATTTGTATGAATCATAAGAAGATGATTAAGGATTGAGACCTTTCATGTATAAAAAATTTGTTACGCTTTGAGAAATTGATTGAGGATAATTTCCAAGAAAAGGGAAATTATATGGATTTGCATGAATTTGAATAAAGATGGTTATAAGAAAAAGAAAAAAAATCTATACCAGATTTGTTTCACTGGTTTGGATATTGTCTTAGTCTAGGTTTCCAACGCGATGTTTGTCTTAGATAATTATGTTCGGATGTCGGATTCAGTTTTTGTTTTGCCCTTGTTCGCTTTCCGATTTCGATTCACTTCCGATATGTTTTTGTTTCCGCTTTTGATTCGATTCGAATTTCCGATTCAAATTTTCAATTACATTCGTATTCGACTCGTTTTTTATTCGTATTCGTTACTTTCGCCTTATGATTTCTGCTTCGGATTCTTTTGTTTTTCGATTTTCGTTCTCCATTTTTCGGTTGGGGTCCGGTCTCCAGATCGGGCCCCAATAGAGAGAGAGTTTAGAGAGAATCTATATAGAAACACACAACTTTATTAGATAAGAATTAGCTTAAATTTCAACTTGGTTACAATGGAAAAGGTCCTGTGATGTAACCTTGTTCTTATTCAGATATGTTTGTCATATCACAACGTAAATAGATACAAACATCATATCAACTATTCTAAATAAGAATAAAGTCATATCAACTATTCAAGATAAGAATAACGTCACATCATATAGTAAATAGATAAGAACAAAGTCACATCATAAAAGATACATAAAAAATAGAGGGACTTACAATAATAATAAGAGGAATCATGATCGTCATCCACGTCGGATAGATTCTTGCCACGATTGCAGATTCGATGGGAAAGCTCCTCCACTCGTGCTATCATAATCATCACTGATTTTTCTCCGTCTCTTATTAGGGATCACTTCCTCTATACGTAAATCTTGTAAAAATTTATTTAGCTCCTCTTCATCAATGATGAGAATATCATCATCTATATCTTGGGCATTTTGAAGACGAAGGCTTGAGTCTGAGTTGATCCAGTAGTGTCTAGGCCTAAGTCTATAGGGCTATATAGGAAGTCAAATTCTAGCATTTGACGTTCTCCATGAACGAATTCTCTTGGGTAAGGTCCAATAGAGATAGAGACAGCTGGTGATGCATATTTAAGAAAATGGTTTAGCTCCTTAAGAAAATATCTAAAACCCTTAAAGACATTTTCTTTGTATCTTGGCCATTGGATGATTATGCTAGAAATACATCTGATTCTTAGAGTAGATGAATCCATCATGTGTTGTGATATAAGGTTGATGAAAAATAAAGAAGCATTGCGCAGTTTGCTTTTTTAATAGAATTTTCAATAATATGAGATCCTTTATTTTCCGTTACACAAATTTAGATAGATCTATAAGAAATATAAGAAAGGAGGAAAGATAGACCATATGGATAGGGTCGAGAGTAGGAGTGTTCAAGAAAACTTGCGAACCTGTGAATCAGACTTGAACTGCATGAACCGAACCTATAATCAAGGTTAAACTGAACCTGAAAAATCAGGTTCATAGTTCAGGTTCAGGTCTTTAACTTGCAGTTTTAGGTTAGCCGAACCTATAGTAGGTTAACTAGACCGAACCTCATTTATAGGTTTAGGTTTGAACTTGAACATAAAACACCCAAAAAGCCCATCTTATATTTGGATATAATTTAAGAAGATAATAATAATAATAAATTCATTAGTATTTACTATATAAATTCTTGAGTAAAAAAAGAAGAAAAGGAAAAAAAATTACTTTAATTCTGTGTTATTAAGCGTTAATCTTGAACATTGCTATTATAAGTAACAACTAATGCATAACACTCAATACTTCTACTTCAATAGTAATTAACATATGTCAAAGTTATTGATTGAATTATTAAACTATTAATAGAAAAAATTCATTGACTAAACTAATAATTTTTTAATAATTTATCTCTTTTTTTTCTAACATGTATCTTTTATAAGACATTGTTTGGCTTATTTTTTCTTTGCTTGAGTTTAACATATTGTATTAATCTTTGATGGATTTTATATGCATACTTTTATGAATAATTTATATTTATTTTCACAAATTATTTTTATAATTTTTGTCATATATATTGATATGAATAGGTTATGGTGACCCTAAAAACCGAACTTAAAAATAGGCTAACAGATCTTACAAGTTCTTTAGGTTCAGGTTCAAGTTTAGGTTCGTAAAATTGCCAAACTTGATATTTAAGTTTAGGTTTAAATTATTTATAAATGGATCAGGTTGTCTTATCATGAACACACATACTCGAGAGTGTCCATAACTACCGTCTTCCTTTTGAGTTGGTAAATACTAAGGCCGTGTTTGATTAATAGCTTTTCAGCTGTTTATTAGCTGTTTGACTCAAATAAACTGTTTGACCTATATTAAAAAACTTTTTGGTTGTTGAGCTGGTTGGGTTGGCTGATTCAACCCAACTAGCTATTTTTTCACAAGCTCGTCCAATGCAGCGTTTGGATTCAGCTGATTCATTTATGACCGTCTTGCCCTCGCCACTCTCTACTCTCTCTCAGTTTCATATCTCATTAGACTCTCTCTTGCTTCTTTGGAGCTTAAGGATTTGGGACAGCAACAAGCACTCTCACGAATCTTTCGGGACTTGGCTGATATTTAGGCCACTTGCGACGACTTTGTTTTCTCTTTGTTCTTCAGCTACTAGCAAGAGAAAGGTCGGCACTTTTCTCTTTATATCTCTTTCTTTCTCTGTATCATTTTGTCGTTGTTGTTTCTCTTTGCATTTTTGGGTGAGTATCAGTTTTTGGGGATATAAGGAGTGGAAGAAGAGACTTGAAAATTGACGGGATTGGATCTTTTTTCTTCATTTGCTTTCAATGGGTTTTGTGTAAGGATTTTGATGTTCTATTTCCTTGTTGATTGGTGTTTGTTTATGATATCTAATTTAAAGAGGATTCTAGGGTTTTAATAATGTCAATTCTCGGATTGATTTATCGTGATTTACTGTGTTAATCGATATACACGAGGAATATAGATTTGGTTTATCTCTAGTCTTTTCTTAATTTGTTGTACGGTTGTTCTTCCACTTAAGCTCCAAATTATGAAATCGTTGTTTTATATGCCATGTTTGACTGTGATATCAGTTCAACCGTGATGGTTAAGCGATGCTGATATGAACCTATCTTTTTTTTGTTACAGATTTTGGCAATTGAGATTTAAAGAAATGGCAACTAGGTTTGGGGAATCAACTAACATGTCACCTGAAATCTCATGTTTCTAGGGCACCAACGCTTATGAAGCAGGTGATTTGGAATCCAATATTTGCTTCAAATTAGCTCAAGACCCAATTGTGACCCTTTGTGGTCATCTCTACTGTTGGTCATGCCTGTATAGATGGTTAAATCATCACTCGCGGTCGCATGAGTGCCTAGTTTGTAAGGCTCTCATTCAAGAGGAGAAGTTTGCTCCTCTTTATGGAAGAGGCAAAACACAGGCTAACCCTTACTCCAAATCTTATCCTGGTATTGATATTCCTAATCACCCAGCTGGGCAAAGGCCTGAAACTTCTCCTCTGCCTCAATCAAATTATTTTCCGTATCATGGGTTTATGTTGATGGGAGGAAGAGGAAATTCCCAACTATTGAAATGTTGATCAGAAAGAAGGTTACTCCCCCAACTGAATTGGACGATTGCCACTCTTGGTTTCACCCAATGGAGACTCGAGCAGAGTCTTGAACGTCTGTGCTACTCTTAAACTAGATCACTTTGTAGATAAGTATAGATTCTAACTACTGTTTTAGGACGATATGTATAGATGATTTTAGGGTTTGGTTTTTGAGTGAATTATCTGCTAAGATTGATTGCCACTATTGTAAGACCTTATAAATAAATCGTATGAAAATAAGGATTATGTTTTTTGAAATGTATGATTTTGAAGGTTTGAGTTGAATTTCAAAGCATTTATAGACAAAGCTTATACAAATCTATATAACTTCTATTGAATAGCAAAGCGAACATGGAATTATTATCCATAGTGCCCTGCTTCGAAGATTCAATTACAGGAATTACAACAGAGCATATGAAAGCTTTTGTTTATATTCTATACCTACCAATCAATCAATCTAAATTCAATAACTGAACAACTAAAGAGATACGATCATTCTTCTCCATATAGTTCTATAAAAAAAAACAATGCGGATCATAGGTTGTTACTTCTTTGGTTACATAACCATATTTCTGACCATATTCATTGATGACTTCTGCAATATAAAATTGCCGACTCCCTGCCATCTCTTCAAGAGAAGCTAGTTTTGAGAGTTCCCCAACATGCCTGTTAGACCTCAATCTTACCTTCTCTGAAAACTCTTCAGCCTTCTCCCTGCTTAGTTGATATTTACATTACATATCTTAAATATTATTATCATCATCATCATTATTATTATCGTCATTATTATTATTATTATTATGTTCTATATTTTTATTAAAATTATAAACTTAATTTTTTGTAGAATTAAATATCTAAAATTTAAATTCCTATAAGAATATTTAACGAAATATTAAAAAATATAATATTCTTACTCTTATATTTTTTTAAATCATGTCCTTATAAGTCATTTTACACATAAACAACTATTAGTAAATAGCTAATTTTACCAAATATCTATAACAAACAGCTAATGCAATCCACTGATCAAATCAACTGATAGAATCAGCTATCAATTAATAGCTGATAAAATCAGCTAACAGCTAATATAATCAATTGTTTGCCAAATAAGACCTAATTTTACACGAAAAAAGAAACATAAAGTCAACTTGGTCATTTCGTGTGCTAAACAAACTACGATTGGGCATGACATAGCGACTGGTTAATTAATCAGTTTATCAAACAATCCGGCATTACTTATTGGTGTGAGTGTGTGTATTTTCTCCGAAGAAATCACCGTCTGCCGTTTTTGGAGAAGCAGCTTTCTGCCTCAAGATGAATAGAATCTTTGGCGCTAAGAAAAATAAAGATCCTCCTCCGTCCATTCAAGACGCCTCTGACAGGGTCTCTCTCCCTATTCTTCTTTACTTATCTGTTTGGTTTGATTTTTCTATCCAGGCCCCAATTTCTTGAGTTTGCATAATTTCAGCTAGGGTTTCAATCGATTCGTTGAATATTAATTTGCTTAGCAAGTTTCTGCTAGGGTTTTCATTTTCAAATCTTAAATTAAAAAATGTTTCTGCTTTACATTTCTCGTAATCGGTAGGCTATTGACGTAATCTGGATTTCATTACCTTTCACTTTTTGTCTGCTGTCAAACTACCATTTCGAGTACTGGAAAATTTTGCTTAATCACATGAAAAACTTGTTCTTTTCTTCAGTTTTATTTGACTACTTGGCATATTCCCCATAATTGAAAAGCCTACTATCATTGGTTAGTGACTGAAGCTAATCTCTTCTTTCAGATTAATAAGAGAGGAGAATCTGTTGATGATAAGATCAAAAAGCTTGATGCTGAGCTCGCCAGGTACAGAGAACAGATCAAGAAAACACGCCCTGGACCTGCTCAAGAGGGCCTTAAGGCGAGAGCCATGAGAGTTCTTAAACAAAAGCGAATGTAAGAGTTCAATATTACCTTCTTATGTAACATTTTTACTTGGTCCATTTATTTGGTGACTATTTGCATCTTTATATTATAGATCATTGGACATGATCATTGCATAATTTTAGGACAATCTATAAGGTAGAAAGGATCTTCTCTTGTGATGGATTTCTAGGCCTTAATTATATTTTGTAAAATAAGATGTACTTTTGAAAATATTCTATTGGGTGAATCTGCTGTAGCAGTTACTGACTTATTGTTGGGACTCATTTTTTGTATTTCCTTTTCCCGAATGAATTAAGGGAAATTCTTTACTCATTTATATCTGCTGAGTTGTTGTACCATTAAGGCTCACAAGGCTTCTTGCTTCTTTTAATATTCATTAAAATTGGATCAAGTTGTGTAAATAAAGGTTGGACGCATCAAATCCTTTTGGAAACAAACCTAATATCCAAGTACAGACCTTTAGACGTAATGCTTTCTTGTCTAGAATTTGGTGACAATTTTTTGTTTCTCAGGGTCACACAAATCTATAGATTACCCATAGTCGCCTGCAGAAGTAGTAAGATTTCAAACCAACGAATATACTTGTTGAGGGCTTCTTCATGCTTGTTTCTGCAATAAATGATCCCAAAGCCTGTATTTAAGGATCGTTAATAAATTAATCAAACCTAAATAAGGATGGGCCTGTTAGTTAAAACTCCTCAATGAATTGATTATTGTCTCATTGCAGAACCTTATGATATATGAATTTTAAAAACTATATTTAATAAATAATCTGGCCTATTCTTGGTAATTCAAACTGAAATTTTAGCCTATTTTGACTTCATAATTTCTTTGCTAAATTGGTTTCCATTATCAAGTTTAGATTTTTTAAATCCTTCAGCTTCAGAAAATTTTAAATGAACCATGCGTCCAAATAGAAAATTTAGGCTCGATCAGAAAGCTTGAGATTAACTTGGGTTTTAAAACATGTAACGAATCAAGCTTGAATGTAGCAGGACTCGGTTACACAGCTTATTTGCAACCCTTTGTAGAACATATCAATTATCAATCAACTGATCGAAAATTCACCATCACCTCTCCAAGAGTGCATAACATAACAATATAAACATTTTCGTATAGTTGTCTTTCTTGTGCCAGGGTTCATTAAAAAGTAGTATCAGAACAAAAGTTGTTATCTGTTTAACTTATTGAGATTGATCATTCATATATATGCTTATATATGTTGTTTGTTGCCTTGAGCATGATGCTTAAATGTTAAGATGTGTGATGTGGACTGAAGTTTTCACTAGGATGATGGTATGTGTCTTTGTATAGGGGTGAATTGGTTTGCTGAGACCTACCCTTATTTTCTTGGTCAGGTATGAAGGACAACGTGACATGCTTTACAACCAAACGTTCAACCTTGATCAAGTTGCATTTGCATCTGAGGGCATTAAAGATGCCCAACAAACTGTATGTTCTGAAACTCTCCAGCCTTTTCAGATGTTAAGTTCCTAAAAGTAGTTTAGAAGGACCTTAAATTATAAATCTGTGCTTGAATGAGAACTGAAGTAACAGTTTATATGAAGATATTTAGCAAGTATGATGGGTCTTTTAGTATGATTATATCAATTATAAAACTACCAATGGAGTTAGAAGCTGCACCATTGTCCTCTTATGTGAAGAATGAATTCTTCTGTATAATTGTATTGGTACCTTTGCATGTGATTCTGCACCAGTACCATTTATCTGTTGCATTCCTCTCACATTTGATGACCAAACACGAAAAGAGAAGACAAAAACTGGGGAACAAACCTGAGGAATTTGAAGGTCCTTAATTATTGTTATATGTGACCTTCAGCTTCAAATTCACTTATACTCTTCGAATTTCATGCAAACTGCAAATCACATTTAGGAACTGATGCGACTAAATATGCTGCCAATGATCAATTATACAGACCTTGAACCAATACCATTTTGCAATTAGGCTCTTGGAGGGGCCCAAAAGTCATTTGATCGTATTTCTTAACTAATTAATTTGTATGAATTGACACTATTATTAACCATGAGGTGGGGGAGATTATTAAATCTGAAGCCACTGAAGTTAGTAGTTTAGGAATTGCAATATATAAACTACCAGATGAGATTATGGTGGCCCATTTGATATTTACCTTGCAGTATTCACTTCTTTTGTTAGCACCCAAATGGCCATGGTTCAAAGTTGTCCACGGGGAGCTTTTTCTGTACTGTGATTGGATCCTGCTGCCTACCTCATAAGAGGTAGGGAATGAAGCATTTGTGGCTGATAGGGAACACGTTCTTGTGTGATTAAATTTGTCATTGGTGTCTAGACAACTATTTATTCTTAATAATTTAATCTGAAGGAAGATATAAGATTATGAGGCTATTGTGCAAATTACAATTTTGGTTGTCCTATTTTGTTGTTTCAGATGTCAGCTTTGAAATCTGCCAACAAAGAGTTGAAAGGGATGATGAAAACAGTCAAGATCCAAGATATAGATGTAAGTGATAGTTTGAGACACCTCCTGCCTTTACAATTTCTTAAGAAGTCAGTGCTAAACTTTTCAAGCTATGATTTGTAGAACTTGCAAGATGAGATGATGGACCTAATGGATGTGAGTAATGAAGTTCAAGAGACCCTAGGCAGAAGTTACAACGTGCCTGATGATATTGATGAGGATGAACTCATGGGTGGTATGCACTAAAGCCCAATCTTGGCATCATTGTCTTCGATAATATAAGAAATTTGATTGTTGTTTTACCTTCAGCTTTTTTTAACTCTTTAGATAAGCATGTACTGAACTTGTGCATTTAGTCCTGAATAGTTCTAGAGAAGAATTTGCTTGTGCTGGTATATGCAGTAATTTTGGAATTGGGATGTATGAAACAGCATTCAGAATATAAATGATCAATAATGTGTTTGAATTGAAGCAAAAGTATCTGTCTGACTATAGGAGAAACCGTAGTGATTGAAATGCTAACATTTTGCTAGTATAAATCTTAACATTGTTGTGATGGATGTTTGATGCAGAGCTTGATGCACTTGAAGCAGACATGGGTTTCGAAACTGAAGCGGATGGTGTGCCTTCTTATTTGCAGCCTGATAAAGAACCTGATTTGGACGGAGAACTCAACTTGCCTACAGCACCCACAGGACATGCAGCACAGCCCGCTGGCAGATCCAATGTCCAGGTAAATCTGAGGTCTGGTTTAAATGTTTTACATTTGTTCAGTTACCTAATAATATGTGATTAGATGAAAAATTCTGTCAATAGCCATGTAAGTGCATCTATAGGTATGAAGAAATCTGTGTTTCTGTGGTTATATCTTTCGTTGCATTATTCCTAAAACCTCACGTAGACCTGCATACTAGAATTCCCATCGTAGTGTTGCTTCAATGTCGCTTCTTTGTAAGATATATTTTTGGGAAATGAAGACCAAGCTGCTTTTCAAGTTCAAAAACCCGAAGAGTATCTAATTCTATTCATCTGGCGATGGTTAGAACAGTGAAAATTTCCAAAAGACTACCATGTTAGGAAAGGGTACCTAGGGATTTCCCAGATTAGTGGAAAATATTTTGGTTGGTTATTCAAACAATCAGATGATGCCATTCATCTTAATCACATCAATTATCATAAAGATCTGCTTTAAAATTTGCATATTTGTTGAGGAAATGTTCTCAACCTTTCAGCCGAGGAAGGTTTTAGTTTTTAGGAGCTTATTGTCTGTCGGTGGGTTGACGTTGTGTTGCTTGTGCATCTGAAATTTGTGGTTGCCGGCCATTTTGTTCTTTTCCATTGCAATTGCTTACTCATGAAGCGTGATGATTGACAGGCTGAGGATGAACTAGGTTTACCTACTGTTCCTAGAGCATCCATTCGTGGTTAGACAGCTAATCTTTTGGGATCCATGTGTATTATTATGCGGTGCTGGATTGGAGAATGTATCTGATAGAATTTACCTAAAATTGTTTCTCATTCATTTATACTATGCTGGTTGGTTGTACCATTTTTCTTTTTCTTTTTCTTTTTCTTTTTCTTTTTCTTGTTTCTTATTGTTATTATTGAACACTGGGAATACGTGTGGAAAGAAATAGGTTATAATGTGAACTTCAGTTGTACTTTTCTTGTATGGTTTGTAAATTGATAGCTGAATCCTTGGTCATAAAACGTAGTTCTTCAATTTTCTTAATAGGATTTTCAACATGCTTACTACCTAACACGGATATCTCCTTAATAACATTGCAATATATAAACAATATAATTATATAAAAAATACTAATCATTCTATAATATGTAAATAATCAACTGAAGGAAAAGTACATAAAACAAATATTTTTGCAAAAATTATAAAACTCGTTTAAAGTTCAAGTTTACACATTATTTTAACGTTATTTAAACATTTAAATGGTAAAAGACATATTAAAGGTTCCTTTGAAGTTTAATTAAGTTTTCAAATTTGTGATTTATAAATTTTTATAATTTTTTATATTTCTGTTAAAAATAATAGTAGTATAAACACAACATATGAAGTAATCAAATATTGTTAACAATATGATTTAATTTAAGATTAATTTAATTCAATGCAAATCAATAATTTATCATATATAATTAATTCAAGTGAAATTTAAGAATTTAATTTTGTTGTTATATTAAAAACTTTTAATTGTTCACGTATGATATTTAAATCACGTGTGTTATATCATTATTTTAAAAAGTTTTAAGAGAAAAGATTTATTGGAAAATTAAATTTTACTAAAAAATTCAAAATTTTTAATTTTATATAAATCACAAAGAAACCTTTTATCTAAAAAAATATATGCATTCTTTTAAAAAATATGATAGGCACTTAATGTTAAGAATATTGTACTCGTACCGTACTAAATTTGATTTTTATACAGTTCTAATTTGGGTAATTCTTCAAAATTATAAAAGTATATGAATTTTTTTAAAATTACAAAATAGTCCCTCAAAATATT
>JANITW010000005.1:53798281-53813076 GCA_027564335.1 Erythroxylum williamsii
AAAAATACTGATTCCAATTGAATTGAAAGTGATATAGAGTCTTTTAATCAGCATTAAAGAAAAAAAGAAAATTTTGATTTGATTTTTTATTACAATAATGCTTTATTTTGACAATAAAAATATTATTATCGTAATTGTAATTGTAATTGTAATTTTAATTTAATGAAAAACAAATGAAATTGTCATGTTGATTATATTTCATAAACAAATTAATTAGAAATGACAATCCTTTATAAAAAGTTTCAATATTTATTTTTAAATTAAATTAAATATAATAAAACCTTTTTCCAAATTAATATATGTTGAAATTAATTTGTTGAGAAGATCTCGTGGATATGCAATCAAAGATGTTATAGGTTATATATATATTTTTAAAAAAGGTTATAAGTTATTTTACAAAATTATCATTTTGTATTAACTAAAAGAAAGTTTATCAACTTGAATTGGGCATAATAAAGCATGATTTCCGAATTTGACTTTTGTTTTGGCCTAAAGAAAAAGAAATAAAAATTCGGACTTTAAGATTGCCATCCTTGTACGACACGTAGACCGACATAAGTTGCATGTTCGAATTCTGTCATCTTAGTATTATTATTATTATTATTATAAATAAAATATAAATTAGTTTAAAAAATAATCTTAAAGATTTGTCTGGATATATTTATTAAATTATATTAACAAAACGTTAACTATATTAGCGTATTACAGCTGTGAAGTCAACTTGCAATTAAGGCTTTATTATTTATTCTCTCTTACTCTCATTTCACTGTTCATTGTCAACCGAGTCACTCCCTCTCTAAAGAATCCAATCTTTTCCTCGATACCCAGAAGCCATGTCCAGCGACAGCCAGCTTGACGGATTGAAGTTTGAGCAGAGGCACGGCAAGTCTAGAGTGAGACTGGGAAGAGTTTGGAGAGGCAAACAAGGCGTCCATTTCATGGTTGAATGGAATGTCTCCATCTCCCTTTTCTCTGATTGCATCAACTCCTATGTCCGCGATGACAATTCCGATATTGTCGCTACGGACTCCATGAAAAACACTGTAAGCAAAACACACACTTCTCTCTATATTGATAAATTGTAACTGCGTGATTTGCTTGTGGTTTTTGTATTGAACTGCCTATTGTTGGATTGGGACTTGATGCATTGGTTGGCTCCGACAGGTGTATGCGAAAGCAAAGGAATGTTCAGAACAGGTTTCAGCTGAGGATTTTGCAATTTTGCTTGCAAAGCATTTTACATCTTTCTACAAGCAGGTAAATATAGATTTTTAGTGGACATAGTTTTACAGCTGAATTAACACGGACAAAAGAATGTTCCACCTATAGGAATACTATAGGAAGCTAGGTTTGGGATAACGGATTTAATGTTTTCATAAAAGAAAATATATGGCTCTCATTGCTGGGCTAGTCCTTTACTATTCAAATCCTCACCAAAGATGAACTTTGAACTTCAAATTTTGGATAAAAGAATATGTTAAAAAAGAGTTAGCAAGCCTTAACTGGAGTTAAAAATTTCTTTCAGGTCTGAACATATCAGCTAGTTTAGTTTCAGTTCATCTATTTATATGTTTGGATCCATTAATTGTGAATGCCTGTTACTTAATTCATACCTTGTTCCTTAATTTATTAGGTCACTGCTGCCATTGTCAACATAGTGGAAAAACCATGGGAGCGTGTTTCGGTAGATGGGCAGCCACATCAACATGGCAAGTTTCTAAATTTCTACAACATTAAGTAATTTTTAATTCCTTCAACAGGATATGCTTCATGGATAACCTTTTATTTTGCTTTCCTCATTCCTTCACATGCAGTAATTTATATAGTTTTGTTGTTGTTGCTTCCTTCAATATTTATCTTTCTTCTACGCTTGTATTCTTATTCTAGTACCTTATTCACCATTCATTTGCTGCCTCAGTTCTTTCAATAGGATTGCTGGTATGTGATCTTTATGGCATAGTTCGACTCTTCTTTTGTATGGGCAAGATGGCTATTTTTGTACCATTTTCTTCTCCAGCTTTTATATTTTCCTATTTCTATGTATTCTCCATTTCCACCAATTGCTATTTGTATCCTTAATGATCAAAGATCTTCCAGGAAAAACTCTCTTCCCTTTGCCTTGGAGAAAGTACAACCAAAAGTATGTTGCCAATTGGTAGTCAAATTTTGCCTTAGCTTGATCTAGTCAAATTTTTTTATAGATGCTGGTAGCATAAGGGATCAGTTTAGGCACTTTGCATTTTAAAGCATTAATCTGCTGATATGAAGTGGCCGTTATTTCCATCCATGTGAAGTTCCTTTCCCACTTACTATCATCATAGTCATCATATGAAATGCTCTCTTTTCTTTTTAGAGATTCAGTTTTATCTAATTGGTTCTGTGTGCATATTATAATCAATCATTATTTCTTTAGTGCTTCTGCCATAGTTAGCTTAGGCTTGACTCATTTAAAAATTTCTCCATTCAGGCTTTCATCTAAACTTAAGTTTAAGCAAGGTCAACGGGGTTAAAAAAGATTTTTGAGCCTGAGCTGAGTGTGAATTCATAAAGGTTATAACTATGTTACTTAGCCTTGATAATAAGTCCTGAGCTAATTTTTAATAAATCTTGGTAAAGGGTATAACTATGTTACTTAGCCTTGATAATAGGTCCTGAGCTACTTTTTAATAAATCTTTGAATGAACATTTCAAACTGTTGATAATCAAGACTCTTAACACCATATGTTCCAAGCCACTCACAACCTTTAATGAGGTAAGCTTAGCTTTACTTTGATTAAAGTTGTTGAATCAGCCGTAAGCCATTACCAATTCAAGTTCCCATATCCTTTAATGAATGCATCGAATCATCTACAATTCTATTAATCAGTTTACACATAAATCAACTGAAACTTGTACGAATCTAAATATTCCATAGGTGGAGTCCTAAACTTTCACTGGGTTAGATATATGTAGAAGTTTAAGATTTGGTTTCTTTATCTTGCTTGTCTGCATGTATCACTTTTGTGAACACTTGAATGTTCAAGTACAAATACTTTTTTCTGAATAATGCATATCTTCTCTACTGAAGGTTTCAAACTTGGATCTGAAAAGCATACAACTGAGGTAGTGGTAAAGAAGTCTGGTTCTCTGCAGCTTAGGTCTAGTATTGAAGGATTGACTGTGCTGAAGACAACCAAGGTGAACTCATATCTTATCTTTGTCTGGCTAAATCTGAAGTGGTTTTCTTCATTATTTCCCTTTTATGCCAACAGATGGGATAAGGAATCTTGTTTTCATATACCACTGGCTCATGTTTTCCTCTTACTCTTATGATGCTTCTTTTATTGCCCCTTTCATTTACACACTGACATTGATCTCTTGGGGTTTATGCTGTGGACAGTCGGGCTTTGAAGGATTTGTTAGGGACAGGTATACAGCTTTGCCTGATACGCGTGAGAGGATACTTGCAACAGAAGTCGCTGCAACTTGGAGGTATTGGTATAGAAGTAGACTTTGTTAGGCTTATCACTATGTCTTGCCATATTACAATGTTAAAATTTGAACAATTGCATCTTACATTGGTGACATTCAGGTACTCGTATGAATCAATCTCCAGCGTTCCTCAAAAATCACTTTACTTTGCGGAGAGATATGCAGATGTGAAACAAGTGCTAGTCAACACTTTCTTTGGTCCTCCAACTGGGGGGGTATATAGTGCATCTGTGCAAAGCACTCTTTTCCAGATGGCAAAGGCTGTACTTAACAGGTCCTCTTAGCTTTAAACACTTTGATAACCTATGTTGAAGATTCCTCTGGCAATCTTTGGAGTTTGGCTTTAAATTTTCAACTTTTCGTGCAGGTTTCCTGATATATCCTCAGTCCAACTCAAATTACCGAATCTCCATTTCTTGCCAGTTAACATATCAAGCAAAGAAAATAGCATCGTAAAGGTACGAGTCTGGCAATATAAACTACAACTTTCATTTTAAGCTACAGAATTAAATGGAATATCTTATATATCAATATTTTGATCGCTATGCAAATAGAAAGTCCAGCTAGGTAGATAAAGCTTGCTTTGTTGTTTGTAGTTTGAGGATGACGTATATCTTCCAACGGACGAGCCACATGGAACCATAGAAGCAAGCTTGAGCCGCTTCTGGTCAAAGATGTAAACTGCTCAGTTGACAGAAATAATAAACGGAACTCCAGGATTCTGCTGCGACGATTGTGGAAACTTTTGATATTCTGTCCTTATGATAGTGTTCTGTTGCATGTAATAAATAGTTCCTAGGACAAGTTAACTTCCACTCCTTAAACATCCATAGTGCTTGCAATGGTTCTTTCCAAACATGTTGAGGCTGAATCTTTGATCGCCGTGGAAATACATTCTTCTACTTACACAACTTTGGTAAGAACAAATAAATAAACGCAGAAGGTGATTTTGAATCTTTCTCATCTTTCATTCGAAGGCTAAAATCTAACGATGATCAATGGATCTAACAGAACTGTTTCCATGTCATGTCTGTAACAATGTTAGGCTCTACAAGTTCCTAAGTAATTATTCTGCGGTGCATTCCTTCCACCAAGTTCTCAATGCAAAAGCAAAACTTGGAAGTTCGTCGTTCATTTATTTTTATTTTGCCATTAACTAAAAAAACTAAATTGAACATTTGAAAAACCTCCATTTCTCCCATAAATATAAAACAATTAATCTGACAAAGAATAATCCAACTCGTCACTTTCTAGTTAATTTTAATTACTCTTCACTTTTTCTGTACCTCATGTTCAGGGTCCGAAGAAACCAAGCCGAAGGGACTCGTTGCACCTGTGCACCACCGTACCAGGTTCCGAGGGTTTCTCTGCTCCAACGATGGCTAAAAGGTTTACAAAGGTTTTGTTTCAGTTGTCCGCTTTATCCGTTACTAGATCTTCTGTGATATGTTCTCTGTTTGAGTTACTCGCTGCCACTGTTTCTCAATTTGTTAAATTTCTGTGAATATTTTAGCAATGCGGTCTCATGACCTTAACCAACCACAACCAAATCGAACACACTCTGTCACCATGAAAACAAAATCTCTTGCCTTCTACTTGTCATCAATATCAATCCTATTCTTGGCAATTTTATTAAGTTTCACTTCGACCAAAACCAACTACATCAAAGTTCAATTCCTAAAATCAAGCCTCGCATCGCAATCGGGAAATTTCAAAAAACTCTTGGGATTTCTCTATCGAAATCCTACACCTGCAAAAACCCTTCGACCGAATCCCACAACCATGCCGTCTCACTGTGTTCTTTGGATGGCTCCCTTTCTTTCAGGAGGTGGGTATAGCTCAGAAGCTTGGTCTTATATCTTAGCCCTTACCCAACACATTAAGGATCCTAAATTTAGGTTATGTATCGAACAACATGGTGATTTAGAGTCTTTGGAATTTTGGGAAGGTTTGCCTGAAGATGTTAGGAGCTTGGCGATTGAGCTACATCAGACACAATGTAGAATGAATGAGACAATAGTGGTGTGTCATAGTGAGCCTGGTGCTTGGCATCCACCATTATTTGAAACCCTTCCATGCCCACCAAATGGGTATAATAAGGGCTTCAGGTATGTAATTGGCAGAACAATGTTTGAGACTGATAGGGTGAATACTGAACATGTGAAGCGATGTAATCGTATGGATTATGTTTGGGTTCCTACGGATTTTCATCTTTCTACGTTTGTGGAGAGTGGGGTTAATCCATCCAAGATTGTGAAGATTGTTCAGCCTGTTGATATTGAGTTCTTTGATCCCTTCAAGTATGAGCCTTTGGATCTGGTCTCAAGAGGGAATATGATTTTAGGAGAAAAGAACACAAATTTGAAGCTGGAAAAGGAATTTGTCTTCTTGAGTGTGTTTAAGTGGGAGTACAGGAAAGGATGGGACGTTTTGTTGAAATCATACTTGAAAGAGTTCTCTGGGAGTGATGAGGTGGCTTTGTATTTATTAACAAACCCATATCATTCCGATAGCAATTTTGGAAATAGGATTTTGGAGTTTGTGGAGTACTCTGACCTTAGAAAACCTGACAATGGTTGGGCTTCGGTGTACGTGATAGATTCACACATAGCTCAATCTGATTTGCCAAGAATGTTTAAGGCAGCCAATGCATTTGTTCTTCCATCGAGAGGAGAAGGATGGGGAAGGCCTGTAGTGGAGGCCATGTCAATGTCTTTACCAGTCATCACAACCAATTGGTCTGGTCCAACGGAATATTTGACAGAGGAGAATAGTTATCCATTGCCATTTGATAGAATGACTCAAGTGATGGAAGGGCCATTCAAAGGGCATCTCTGGGCTGAACCTTCAGTTGGTAAACTGCAAGTGCTAATGAGGCGAGTAATAAATAATGTTGAGGAAGCTCAGGCCAGAGGAAAGCGGGCAAGGGAAGACATGATCAAAAGATTTTCTCCTTCAATTGTTGCTAAAATTGTCGCCAATCAAGTGCAAACTATTCTTGATAGGACTATATGACAGCTTCAATTGTATCTTTGCAGCTATATGGTACGTGAATGGATTATCTGGATCTGAACTGTGATTGCTGTGATACTGAGTTGAGAGTTCGTATGTGCTTACATCAACTAAAAATTGGCAAAGGTGACTTGAGGGGATGTTTCGAATTTGACTGAAGATTTACCAGTAATTTGTTGTATTTAGCAGGTGTCTATCAACATAGTGTAGTCTTTATAAATGAGGGGACTTTTTTCCATAAACTGAACAAGAATGTCAAGGGAAGAAGTATTAGTTGACCTTTTGAGCATAAGTGGCTATATATTGATAGGTGATTGATCATTACACATAGCAAAACAATAAGTAAAATATATTTACACTACAAATACATCGCTTATCCTAAGGTAAAATGTTGCTTAGATGGTCGTTAATTTGAATAAACTAAACAAATTTGAATTAATATATCAAATGGTTTTAAGTAGAACAATTATGTGGTCAAAAAAATTTAAACTAAGTGGATCTAAGTAAAACAAAACAACCCAATATAGGTATGAGTAGAATAGATCGATCATCTAACATATTAGCATGTCAATTAAAATATGGTAAGGATGTCCATTTGGAAGTCTAAGTTAGTATAAAAGTTTGGGAGAAGCTTAAAAATAAAGTCATCTTGGAAGAATTATTCGAAGAATATACATAAAAAGTCAACTATAAGCAAATCAACCTTGAAAATATTGTCATTGTTTAGATTAACATTTTGCTTAATTCGGTATTGATTAACTTGACAATAATCATCTAGGTTATTTAAGTGATTCTCATATAAAGCGATTAAAAATTGATCAGTTACATGTGGATTGTTTATGAGCATATAAGAAGATGGCACCAAATTGGTTGTAAACAAGTTGACTATATAAGGTTCACAAATATATGCCCAAGCTGTAGGAAAGTTAGCATAAGCAAAGTGCTACAAGAATAATGTAGGAGATCAATATGCTTAATAGAATAATGATATATTATTTCTTTAATTGAATTTTGGATAGACTGTGGAGGAAAATATGTAATAGGCAACTAATCAATCTATGATAGTACCTTTTATAGTAAGTCAACAGTTATTTGCTTATTAAAAACCAAATGATTAGATGAAGGATACATATAAAATTTCTTGAGTTTTTAGATAGATTTTTCATTAGCTATTTAAAATCATAGAATTTTGTTTGAAAAAAAAGTATGAGAAAACGAGAGCAATAAGAAGTTAATAAATTTGAGATAGTGAAGAGATAATTATAAAGTGCGAGTTTGTGTGAAGATTGCTTTATTATAATTTGTTATAGAAAAGGTTGGTTTAAGATTCTTGTTGTGTCCTTATAGAAAGTCAACTAGGGAGAGATGTGTTCTATGTTACTCTTCACCATCGAAGAAAAGCATTGCATAAGGGTGTCTTTTCACTTATTGAATGGTATAATAAATTCAAAATTCCTAAAAAGAAGTTTAGAGAATAAATGTATGTTAAAGCCAATCATTCCATAGTTAGTTATGATGCATTCTTTCTTCCCTTTGCTTCAATGGTTTACATATCTATAATCAACTATTTTTATCCATTCATCATAGTTTAGCTTTCATTAATATTGAGTTTAGTCATTTGTTAATTGATTCAAAATTTTAAGGGTTAAATATCTTGGACCACCTTGTGGTTTGACCTTTTCTCATTTCAAATCTCATATTTTAAAAATTATCACTTACCCTTTATAGTAATATTTAGCTATCACACAACCTCTTTTATCATATTTTGTTAGTTTGCCCTCTATTTTTATCCAAAATGATCTAACAATGAAATTATTAAGTTCTAATAAAACATCCTTTTAGCTTATGAATGAATGACAAATGGATGCATGATGGTTAAAAAGTATTGTAATATGGTAAATAATAGTTTTCAAAATACAATGGTTTAAATAAAAAAGGGAAAACAATAAAGGGATATAGTGTAATTAATTGATTTTTATAATACCTAATTCACACCTCTCTTGGGTTCCATTTGAAAAAAGAATCAGTATCAAAATGTAATATCTCATTCTAACAAATTTAGGTATCAAATTCTATGAGAGAAAAGAAAATAGCACTTATGAAGGGTCAAAACACAGAAGAATTAAAACTTTAATTGCCACCATTTTAAGATAATCCAATTGAAAAGGAAATTATTGTCATTTTTCAAATTTTGTACCATAATAGAACTTTCTATTACAAGATCAATTGGTTCATTTTAGGTGCTCAAAGAATGGCCTTATCAGGTTTGATTTATGATTTATGATTTATTCACATAAGAAATATTACATGACTAGGTTAAATTAAAAGTAAAGCTTAACTTTAAATTTTAGGTCAAATAAGAGAAAACCTTCTATTAAAGGTATTTGCTATATGTGAGGTGGGACATTAATTGTGATAATATGTGTATGTATCCTGTCAAAACTATACTAAAGATCAATTTTATAACATAATAAAACTTCCTAATACAAGGAAAAGTTCAGTCCATTTTATGCATTCGAAGAATGGCTTTATTAGGTTTGATCTATAACTTATTAACCTCAGATAGATTACAGGGCTAGGTTAAAGTGAAAGTAAAGCTTAACTTTAAATGTTAGTTTAGATATGAGAAGATCTTCTATTGAATTTTATTTTTTATTTTAAAAATATCTTCTATTAAAGGGGTTTCACATCCTCCAGGTGAAGTAGGGCATTGGTTATGATAATATGTGTATCTATCCTATCAAAACTATAGTAAAGATCACTAAGCAAGTGTGCCTATCATTATGATACTATAGCTTAGGTGAATACAAGTGTTGATCCTATTAGAACTACACAAAATAATAGTAACCATCTTTTTATTATCTAATTTAACAAATTGATTGAATTAGAAATGAATAATTAAATGACCTAATCTAAAGTGTCAAAACAAAGCAATGAGCAAGATTGAAAAAAACCAATAGACAAATAAAATCTAGATAAGAACCTTTTTATACTTAGATTTATCTTGATTTAATGATTAGCCATAATTTATTAGGCTAGTAAAAACTCTAAAGTTATAATTATTTTCTTTCTCAAGATATGCAACTTCTATATTTAAGTTGATTGATTCAAATCTCTTTCTAATAAAAACCCCTAATAATGTATTAATTTGTTTTATGAATTTTCTTAATAGGTTTGACTTTAACCTAAGATATTTTTATGTTCCTACATATAAGATTCTGTGCAACTCTTATTATTCATTACATGATCTATCATACATATGGTGTCTCAATCCTTATATATAAAATCTACAAAATGAATCAATACATTATCATATTTTAATTTAACACAATATAAACATAAATGATTCATAATAAAACTTAGGTCTTTTATTATATCAAGAAATCAATCTAAAACAATAGCTCTAAGGTTTGTCCCATTATATATATATATAGTTTATACTCATTCAAAGAAAATCGATAATAAATGAGAAAAAACACAAAATAAAAG
This sequence comes from Erythroxylum williamsii, assembly GCA_027564335.1. NCBI lineage: Eukaryota > Viridiplantae > Streptophyta > Magnoliopsida > Malpighiales > Erythroxylaceae > Erythroxylum > Erythroxylum williamsii. Next base: position 53,808,254 of record JANITW010000005.1, read on the forward strand.
AGATCATTCTTATGGATCTTGACTCTTGATATTCTTGGTTGAATCTTGATGGAACGTCTTTACAAGTTTTTATGTAAAGACTCTCCAATTCAAACCTTATTGGCTGCTTTTTGGCTTCCTCTCTGACTTTCTAATTCCTCATGTCTTTCTATATTTTATTGCAAAAAATTGTAAAATTTTTACCAACATAGGTCCATCATAGACTTTAATCTAATGTTTTTCACAATTACAAAAAATTATAATTTATGTAAACATCACCGCTAACATGGGTCACTAACATAAGTGACCAATATATACCTTTATTGGTTTAGCATCTCCTCTATCACGTATTCGAGTTATATCCTAGGAACACGAGTTTAAAGGCTATAAACAAGAGTTTGTGTTTAATCCGTGTTCTTTTAAGTGGAGAGTTCTAAAGGAAGTTAAATGGACTAATAACCTAACGAGACTAAAAGTAGTGCCATGTTTGGCATGTGCTATAAATATAGGTCCATTGTTAACTCATATTCATCCTAACTCACTGTAGAAATTTTCCAATTTGAATATGATTTTCTCAAATTCATTTTTTTATTAAGGAGCTAAAATAAGGATTATAAATAAAATATAAGTCATATTAAGTACCAAATCTTACAAAAATCATCCAAAAAAATTAAAATTCTTTTAAAAATCATGTTAAAAATATATTATATTTAACACTTATAAAATTTCCTCACACTTAAGAATTTTCTTGTCCTTAAGCAAATCAATTTTATTATTCTTAACTTAAAGAAAAAATTTAACAAATCAATTATATAAATCAAGATTATCCATTATTCATTTTATTTCAAAGTTCACTAAATTATTGGGTGTTTAGCTACTTACGACAAATCATAAAGCAATTTAATTCAACTCCATACTCTAAATTTTAGCTTAATCCAGCCTAATGCGTAAAGTGAACAAATATAAGAATGATGCTTCAATTTTCAATATTTCCACAACCCTTATTAAAAGAAAAAATTAACATTAACTTTAAATTAACATCAAAGCATTTAAAATCTTGTTTAAACACTAAAATTTTAATGCGAGAGTAAAACCTTGTCATAAATACCTCCAATTATTCAATTAGGTCATTGTTTCAGTTATTACCAGCATTTCTTTTTAAATAAAACCTTTTTACTTGGTTTGAAGCTAACAAAGTGAATTTATTTAATGTAACTTATTCACATTTTTTTTCTTTTTTTAGTAGAATATTGAAAGTGGTTAAAAAAGTTCACTTCTAATTCAATTACGTGTCCAAATTATACAAAAAGGTTCATAGCTCAAATCAATTATCCATTATCAAAATTAATAAAGCAAATTAAAATTAACTTAATCATCAATGCTAATGACTATTTGTCTAAAGAAATCAAATTAGCAAAATAACCAAACTTATAATGAATTATCTAGACTAATATTCTTTCAAAGTTTTTTTTTCCAAAATTGTTTCCTATTAAGCTAATTATTACAAGTTGATGTTCATAACAAATTAATTCCCTCCTTCGCACTTGAATCTTACATTTTTCTCAATGTGAAAACAAATAAGAATAACAAAATTATAATATAATGGAAAAAAGGACAAATATTGGTACTCCCTGTCAATAAAGGCTTTGTGGCTACAATTTGAGAACTATAAACTGAGGATGGGTATCAAGATCCAATCAATGAAAAAACTTCGTAACATACTTAAATCCATGACCCAGAATTGCTTTTAACTAAAAAACACATGAAACAAAAATTAAGTCATGCAAGAATGTACTAAAAGATAAGGAGGAGGAAGGTGATTATATAAATAAAGCGTTCAAGTCTTTACCTCAATCACAAATCTTTTAAAATGTTGAGTTCTTAGGCTTAACTTGCTTTAATTGGGCTTTAGAACATTTAAAAATTCCTCTAAAAGGTTCAGGATTTTTGGACTTGACCTAATCTTAAATGGCTTTGGACCATTTAATGTTTCTCTAAAATGGTTGGTATTTTGGGCATAACTCGAGCTGTTTGGAGTTGGAGTAACCACATTGGCCTTATTTCAATTAAAGCTTAATTATGCTCGAGCTCAAGCTAAGCCTCTTAAGATTGATAGAACTTCTAGTCGAACTTGAGCTTTTAAATAAAAATTTAGTTTAAGATTGGGCTATAGGTTACCTAAGACTGGCCCAATCCATTGTCATTCTTAGCCATAATACTGTTTTGATTCTTATAGTATGAACCAAGCTTTGGATGAATTTTTTAGCTAAAATTTAAATGTCAATAAGACATTTTACTTTGACAAAAATGAAAATCTTTATTAAAAAAATCCTTAGAAGGAGTCAAATTATATAAATTGTAGGAAGAAAGGACCTATGTCACTACAAAATCAGCTTTCGTTATGGAACTACGACCACCATACCCTAAAAAGAGCTTGAATATTGCTCCTATGATAAAAACTTAAGACTTATTAAGTAGTAGGAAATTTGTGTAATGTTTTGTATATTAGCACATAATAATTTCAATAAATTGTTGATGTATCAAATGATTCATAAAATTTGCACATTAGAAATCACATATAAAAGAATTAGCTAAGTAAAAGAGAGTAAAGTAAGCATGTTCATAAGTTAATATAAACTATGCCATATGAAACATAATGAAATCATATTTGAATTACCATATTTATTTACCTAATAATACTAATAAGCAAGATTATCAACTTTTATATTTATTGTAATTAATATTTTATAATATATTTAATTTCATTAATTGTTATTTTAAACTAATAACTATTGATTGTTTATCTTTATCCTATTAGTCACTATACTTAATGTTAATGGTGATTAACATTTTCTATCACAATGACCTATTATATTCAATGCTACTTATGATGAATTTTTCATGTATTATTGGTATGCTAGATTCATTTAATATTGATTTTTTTTGGCATACAAATGTGCTAGACTTAATGCAAGTAATAAGTTAAATTTTCTTTGCATTATGTACATCAAACTCAACGCTAATGCTAAATAAGTATTAATAATAATAAACTACTTATAAATTAATATCTCCACAAATATATAAAATAAATTACTCATAAATAAAAATATAGTAAATAATTATATAAATAAATTTATAATTATTACATTTTTTGGTATTACTATGATAAATAAAATAAATAAAAATTATTATGAATTATTATAATACATTGATAATCTTATTTATTGGTAGTATCATCTAATAAAATAAATTTTAATTAATTACTTAAATTACTTTCATTTTAAAATCATTAATATAATGTTAATTACTAATAAATTATGATAAGTTAATACATTATTAATTATCAACAAAATGAATTAACATTATATATTAGATATTTGTTTATTTTTATATAAATAATATGTTAAACCAAGGGAAGTTTCAATCAATATTTTGATGATAAAAAATAAATTACTATTAATGAGTTTAATATTTTGATGGAAGTAATATAAGAATAAGATGTAGCTATAAACTCAAGAAAATAGTTCATGAAATTGATAAAAAAAGTTGAAGTTTGCAATAGTTGTAGTGAACATCAAGCGAAGAATAAAAGAAGATCAAGGTACATCAAGGTCATTCTATATTTTGTAGTGTTGATTGTAATCTCATTTTCTTATTTTGATAATCTTAGAGGCTCAACATACATAGATATTTCACCTTACTTCATTACATGAGTCTTTTTCTTTATCAAAAGTTATAAAAGCTTCTTGATCTTTCAAACACTTTTAAGGGACATTTTAAATTTCTTTAAATTGTAATTGCATCAACTAAATCAAGTTTAAGTATTTGAAGATGCTAAAAACCATATTTTTAAAAGAGATTGGTTGACCAATATAAGTTAATGGCCGACTAATGTAAATTAAATGTGTAACAGATGAGTTTGTTGTCATATTGGTCGACTAATATAGTGGCGTGGTTGACCAATGTGTCCTTAGTAGTCGACCAATGTCTTAATGGCTAGTAAATCTACACATTCAATATATATTGATCGACTAATATGCTATCCTAGTTGACCAGTATCAACTAATTTTAGACTCCAGTAACTAGTAACGGTCCTAAAATCCTATAAATACATGTTTTCACAGTGGTTTTTACATAGAAAAGTATTTGAATGTCTTATACACATATATTTCTAAGTGTTTATTAAGCATTTTGATTATCATTGTTTCGTATTTGTGTGAGTGTCTTTAAAATTCTTAAAGTGATAAAGTGTGATGTTTTTATTTATAAGCCTTTACTAGGATTCTAAATGACATTGAGGTTCCTCTTCACGGTGAAGGAAGATTGTAAAAGGTTTCCTCTTGTTAAGAAAAGATTGTTTAAAGGTTGTTATTTGATCTGAAAGAAAGTTATAGTAAAAATTCAACAAGAATCTTGGGAGTGGACATAGGCAAGGATTGTTTACTAAATCACTATAAATCGGCTTGTATTTCTCTTCCCTTGCCCTTGTTATATTATTGCTTAAGTATGTTGATGAAATTTATTATTTCATATCATATGTTTGTCTTTTATAAATTATGCTCATTAATGCACCAAATTAGTGAATATTTTGTTAAAACTTTTTAAAACCCAATTCACCTTCTTTTGGATACCATTAGTAATTAATATAAAGATACATCGATATCATAAATCAATATAATAATACTTTTGCAATTTTATTATAATATTCAAAATTAATTACATAGTTTCAAATTATTTAAAAAATATAGATTAAAATAAAAATAAAATAGTTATCTTATTAATTGGTCTTACTATAACAAATTTATTATCATATTAAATAAATAAATATTATTTATTAATAATTA
>JANITW010000005.1:53881818-53899813 GCA_027564335.1 Erythroxylum williamsii
GAGACTGTAGGCAAGAAGGTGCAAATGAAAGCAAAATGAAAGTCGGAGAACAAAACAAGCGTGAAGAAAATCTGTAGTCTTTCGATCCTGAGTATTTATTGAAGATCGGTCGAACGGACGTTCCAACCAACGCTTGACACATGGAGAAAATCCGAGCCGAATTCAGACATATGACAGAATCTGAGCTGAGGTGAATTAGGGTTATTAGAAATCTGGAACGACGCAGCAGTTAAAAGGACGCACCTGATAGCTGCATAGCAGTCAAAAGGACGTACGTGACGGTCTGTCAGAGGGCGCGAACCGTCAGTAATAATTACACCTAGTGTTTCATTTAAGCCTTGACGTCCAATCGATTGGCCATACCTCATCGTTACACCCAGTCGACCTGCCATATCGCTATAGCCGATCGATCGGTTCTATCATTATCCTCGATCGGTCTGCCGTGTCATTACATCTGATCGGTCGATCATATCATGATAATCGATCGATCGGGCCTAACACGAGCTGTTTTGGAGACACGCTATATGATCCTTATATACGCCTTCGGCCCTTCTCTTAGGTCAGAATCGAGGAGTAGGGGGAGCTTATGTTTAGGTCGACTGTGCTAGGCCCAGGCCCAGGTCCACGCTTCCACGACCCATTCGCAGGTAGAAACCTCCTATGCATACGTAAAGACCTACGTAAAGACCTAAATCTAGTATCTATTCCATATATAAGGTACTATTTTGCCATGATACAGGTACGACATTAGAACCCTGACATTCTTCGTTTATAGCCACCAAAACCCTCACCAAAAGACTAACTCGAGCGTCGGAGAGGTCAGCCGGCTATCAACTCCCGGAGTGCCTTGTACTGTTTTGCAGGTATTCTCTTGCTAAAGACAACCAATCTCATGAATTCAAACAGTAGCGTCCTGCCTCATTAGAATCAGGAAGAGCCAAGTTACAAAATAGATTCCTTTATTAGTATTTACTGTGCGACTTGGTAAATAACAGCAGTGTGTTTAGTTGGAAGAAATAAAATTTACTCATTGACAAAATAATGAAAAGAAAGATATTTTACTTATTATCAGCATCCAAGAGTCTCTGGTTAAATTAATATTAAACATGCAGAACTCTCCCGAATTAAATTACGGAAAATGGAAAATTATATGAACTTCATGGAGTGTCTTGGCCTGACTAATCCTGAAAAGGCCACATCTTGTAAGTAACTTGAGTTTGAACCGTGTGGAAATAAGATTGATGCACTGATATTTATGACCTAGCTTAGTGAGAATGAGAATTTTTATGTTAGTCTAATCATCCAAACTCAGAGATACGCTTTCTTTGTACTTAACTGATCCGATGGGTTCTCAAACATAATTATTAATCTTATCTCTCACTCTCTCCTTCCAAAGTGCTCAGCCTCAGATATGAAAGCCAAACAATCATTGAAAGCATAATCATATCGAATATCAAATATCATATCTATGCCAAGTGAACAAACATTGTCGTTAACTTTCACGCCACACTCGTCTTTTTGACTGGTCTTCCCTGCATCTACTTTGCCTTGGATATTTATTGATAACCTCAAAGAAAGAAAGGAGATACTATCTGTCTCTCTCTCGCTCTTCTTTTTTGGTTGCACATAGAAAAGTTTGCTAGCCAACGATTTTATCCTTTAGTAAATTATCATAAGAAAATGATGATTGAAGGATCCAAGACAAGTGTATTGTTCTTGGGCTATGCCTATGTGGGTTGTTTGAGTTAAGACAGACGATTCTAATAACAACTTGCCTTCTTTTTCTCTTTTTGTCAGCTTCAATAATAATTATGCACTTGTTATTTTGAGATCCAACGCAAGAATTCCCTTACTTTCATGCAAAATTCTCTGCCATGTTGGAAAAGAAGAGCTTTATGTAGATAGTGACCCTTTAAGATAAAACAACCATTCCTTCCTTGAGCTATCCTATCTCCTCTTTTTCAGTTTTTTTCTTCTCAAAGACTGTAAAAGTTAAGGTGTGGAAACTTTGTCTCCATGCTAATGCCAATCCTTTTGGCACAGCCCACTATCAAGCTATTACCCAGTACTTGCTCATTTACATCTGTTTGAAACTTTCAAGTGTGGAAGGAAGCTGTCTTTGGATGAGACAGTATAGCAAAAAGCTATGAAAGTCGAAAGATAAAAAGATATGTATGCAGATGTAATGCCATTGAAAAGTGTGAGCATTTTGAATGCTTTACTGCATTAATGAGCCCTAAAAAGAATACAACTAACTAGTGCGTTCTTTCTTTCTTTTTTCTTTTGTCCTTCCCTTTCCTTTTATCAGTTGGTAATCATTCTCAGGTCATGTTCGAAGCTCATATATTGGGATATATGCTTAACGGCTACTCATTATGCCCCGCAAATAGAGAAACCTTTTAGGCCATTAATTAGCGTTCAATCATAGAGGATTAAACTAATCAAATTTAAATCATCAACCATTCTTGTGGGACTTTTCGCAGAGCCATTGCATATGACTCTATATCCACCCCACACGCTTAGGGTCTAGTGTTAAGATATGATAGACAAGGCCATGTAATAAATGCTGCGAACATAAAACAAACTGATGGCACCCTTTTGATTATTATGGCTCCTACATTGGAGTACTGTCGCTGCAATAGTTTCATGGATTCACTTCAAATCAAATTATCTGCGTGGTCCTACTGGAAATATCTACTTGCATGTAGTGCTAAAGACCATTAAGAAGTGAATGTCTTTTACGTGATCAATTGAAGTTTTCCAATAAATTCAATGCATCATCTTATAATATTTTAAATGAAATTGCCAAAAAAAAGAAAGAAAAATTCTGGGTAGTGAATGGTTATGTTTGTGGGAGTAATAGATAATAAAATCTTTCTCTTTGTCAAGGTTTAAATATTAAGTAGCCCTAAAACATTACTAGTAATTGATCCATCTTATGTGACAAGCAAATGTAATGCTTTATAGTCTTATATAATCTGCAACTTGAGTCTCTATTCCTGGTAATTATTGACCTAAAGATTTAATTTCAAGTAAAATGTCTCAATTCAGTTTAAGATGTATTTCGTTGACCTAGTAAAATGTAATTAATACATATAGGACAAAGGAATCACATACGTATTATTTAACCTTATAGACAACTTTGAGGGAGTATTTACGTACTTAGTTGGGCTTGTTTTTTATTTTATCTAATATCAATGTTTAAAACTCCAGATTAACTCTACCAATTGAACCCTTTAACTCTATCAATATATTATCCCTTTATTAGTAAAACTGGTAGGTGGGATTAAAAGCAACATTAATAATGCATGACAACACAATGAAAATCTTAAAACGAAGATCTGAGCTTATCTACCGGTCGGTTTTCTAGACTAATTAAGAGCATGTTTAGTGCATGTTGGGTCTCATCTCTTAATTTACCAGTCTACTTCTGTGAGCTTAATTAGTTAACTTACGTACATTACCATACTAATGACACAAATTAAGGAATAAAACAGGCATGAAAAGTATCACCCGGTTTCAAAGTCGTCCAAGACAAAAATACAAGTCGTCAGACACTTAAAAATCAACGATTTCTGAAAGATGTTTTGGCCTAGTTTTACTGGCACATTTAAATGGTAATCATTGTGCTATTATAAAGTTTCCAAACACGGAAACAAAAGAAAAACAACATGTCTCAGTGTTCTAAAAAGATTTAGTCAAAAAGTAACAAAAGGAAGACATTTAGCTGTGTACATATGAAATAGAGTTACACTTCATTAGGATTTGACACGTGAAATTCATAGTCAAAGTAATTTTAACTTTTAACATTTTAGTAAAAGAGGTAAAAAGATAATAATTAATTAAAAGTTTAATTTAACTAATTACAAAAGTATAAAATTGAACGTGCATGGTAGCAATTAATTAAAAACTCGTGTTAAAAAATTATATAAGAAATGGACTTAACAAATGCAAAAGCATGGTTTCAAATTTCAATATATACCATTTACCAAAAAGTTCAATATGATAAATCCCTATTTTATAAAATTTAATTAATTAAACATAATTTAATAAATTGCAATTTTATAAATTAATAAAAGTTTAGCATATGCAACCAAATCCGTGCAAAGATAGAAATCTAGAGTCTATTTAGTGATTAACAAAAATATGAAATATAAAGGCATTAATATATATAAAATAAAGGTAAAATTATCAGTGCAATGCTGGATGTTTACTTTTTAGTTAGAAATGAAAATTGTTTTCTCTAAATTAAGATTACACATTTAACCAATTGATTTGCTGCATCAAGTGGGTGTATTGTCAACTGATGCGGCAAAAGCTATTTCATTTTCGAGGAAATCCATATGATCAAATATGCATAGTAGTCAAGGCCTCTTTGGGCTGAGTGCTTCTGATCATTGCAATTATATTGTCCATCAAATTGGAGCAAAGCTCGAGGCATGGTCTTTGTGTGACTAATCCACCATTCCATTATCTTTTATGGAACTTCCACTCAATTAAGTCTGACTTCAATAATCCTAGTGCTGAGGCTACATTTGCCGTAGGTTTTACTGCAACAATTTTTTAGTCTAAATTTTCTTTCTAATATTATAGTGTCTTATTGTATTCAATGAATCTCAGCCGTTTATTTATGTGAATTTTGTATAGGTCCTGCGTGGACTCCACAAAATAAATGGTTAAAATTTTATGAGACAAAATAAAACAGGAAAATACTGGACAAAAGATCTTGTTTCAATATTCTTACCCATCACGAAAGCAAAATCTGATGTCGTTAATATGCTTTAGAGGCAGATGCAATTAGTCATATTAGTAATTTATAGACTTCTTGGAGAGTTGGTTTAAAGGTATGTTTTAGTAATCCATCCCATGTATATAAGATGGATTCAGAGAATACAGTTATAGCTATTTTATTCTTTTTTTTTAAATTATAGCTATTTAATCGAAGTTTTTTTTAATCATTATTGTATAAACTAAGAATTACTTTTACCAAATTTATTTCGTTATTAGGTGACGCATGCAGTGTGTATTTGAGCTTTGACATTCATGTAACTATCAATGTCGTCAATATTATGATTTGATTAGAATTTAGGACTTCCATATAATGTCAGTTTCAAGATTAATGAATTCTACAATGACGGAAGAAGCATTCGAGTTTTGATACAGGCTGATCTTACTGGTTATTTTTATTATATGCTATTAGCTACATCTTTTATTTCCTTCAACGATAATAATCAACAACAACGAACGTCATTCTTCTAGCTAGTCGCACCAAGAGAACGAAACGCATATTTAAGAAACTCTCATCTTTTACTCTCATTCATTATGAAACAAAACGAGATTTGAGTGGTGAGGACTTTGCATGGCCGTATATATATATATATCATGTGCTTCAATCCAATTAATGGTACGTCCAACGTATGTATATATGCACACATACATACATATATCATGTGCTTCAATCCAATTAATAATGGTACGTGCAACCAATTCTTAGAAAATGTTCACCAATATCCCTTATAATTAGCTTAGGGTTTGGAAGCAATTTTAACGTCGTAAAGATGTACTATCATCGTTTTTTGTGATTCTAGAGTGGTATCTTTTTCTAGATATTAGATGCTTTCTTCTTGTACACATTTACCTCTATGAATTTGTTGATGGTGGCCATTCCCTCCGCCAACTTTCAAAGACAAGAATGTCGATTTTAGTATAAGAAACGTACTGATCTATCAAATAACAACACTTTGAATTGTTTTCTTTTTTCCCTTTTTGTGTCCTTTTATCTTTCGCGAATCTGAAGTAACGCTCCTTTGCATGGACCTCAAGTTATGAATCATACTTTCTTTGGCTGCTTCGTTCCAACTTTTGTATATTTCAAACCAACACCAAATTATAAGGCTGTGTCTTTCTTCTTTCTTCTTTTTAGTTCCTTATTATTCATGTTTCTTAGCCTCATCAACAGGATGAGCCATACTTGGTTCATCCCAATGTCCAGCTTGAAATATTTTGAAGTCATGAAAATGTCACAACATAAAAGTATGCTACAAGTTTAGTATAAAGTTGTTAAAATGCACTCTTAGTACCAATTGAAAGGGATTCGATAAGTTTTATAACTTGGAAAATAGTTATATATATCCCCATTAATTGAAGTTTCGTGATATACTGCTATGAATATTACCCACAGTCCACAGTAACTGAGACAAGATGAAAGGAGCGAGTCATTAGAATTAGCTGGAAAGCTATATAATTCCTTCTCTTTAATTAAAGTATGGAACAGCTTATTGTGCTCAATTACTATTTATAACAAATGTAATTGATGCAATCATGATTGAGAATTTAGAAATAATAGCATGTTATCGAGGAATTTGTCAAAAAAAAAAAAAAATGCAATCATAGTGCCAAAACATGCTTCCTCTTGGAATGAGCCACATTTTGACATAAACAAAAAGAAAACAGTATGTAAACTCATTTTTCTAACGTTTGCTAATTTATAAGGTTGCAGAAAATTTAATCATCTTCTCTGCAACAATCATCTGTCACTCTTATTTCATATGTTTTTCTTTTCAGCTTGACCAAGCTTAATCAATTTTATCTATCAAGAACTACACTAATTCTTAAAAATTAGCCAACTAACGAAGATGCTAAGTTTAATGATAAGAAGGAATGCCTTTTTGACAATTTTATAACATCAACTTTTTGGAAAAGCCGTTTCCTGTGGTCAGAAATCAATTATGGATTAATATATATATATATATAGTGCAACGAATCTATGGCATACTTAATTAAACATGTTACAAAATGATCAACCATACACTAATTAGTGCTAATACAACAATCCTATGATACAAATATCTAAGTAAATCCTATCAACCGCCCCTCTCCACATTATCTGTCATCATTGATGAGAAACCCATGTTTTGTCTCATATGTTAGTTTGATTTCTATCCCCACTCACTACACCATTAAGGAAAATAAGAAAAGAGAAAAGAAAATAACAACAAGAACAAGAACAGTAACTTAAGACTCATGAGGAAAGCTTCACCACGAATGATCTTTCTCCTCTTAACCAAATGTTAAAGCTCCTGAATTTTGAAAACAATCTGCCTGTCAACAGATCCAAGAATGTCATTCTCACTGACTGAATGATATTCAGCTTCATTATCGCCTTCTTCTTCAATGGCAATATTCAAGTCAAGTGCTGGCACAATTAACAAGCTCTTTTCCTCAAACTCTTCCTCACTGTTCTCATTGTGGCAAGGTTTTTGTTTTCTACATGGTGGTGGCGGTGAGAAGGCTCTTAACTCTGATTTGAAGCTTTTGCAACTGAAAATTATAATAGCATCTTTGAGAGGAACAGTTTCACCGTCACCGTCACCATCACCAACCCTTACTCTTCCACTTTCAATAGCTTCCTTCATGCTCTTCTGAGAACTGTAATCAACTTGGTCCACATCCTCCATGAAGAACACCCTGTGAGGATTCTGATTCAAGGCTAAACCAAACCTTTCGTAATAATTGAATCCCAGCTCCTCTCTTGTCCTCTTATTGGCTTTTAAATGATCATCGTCATCGGAATCAACTCTCTTTGAAGGCGAGGAATTGCTTAGACCAATTGAAACAAAGTTGCTTTGAGAACCAAAGACAAGTCTAGCTATGTCCCTTGCAATCTTCTTTTTGCCTTCAGCATCAACTCCCAAGAAAAACAGCCAGGTTTCTGCCTTGTGATCGTTTTCTACGTTATTCCACCTGGTTTTTCGTTGTTTACTTCCAGACCTACACTCAAGAATGGTTGTTGCAATGTCAGGAATAATACCCTTCTGCCATGGAACCCTTTTCTCCAATTCACTGCAAAGAATCTGCAAGTTGTCTGCATTCAGCTCTTTGAAGCTTTGAAGGTTTTCCAGGTCATCATCCACGGCCTCGCTTGAAGAAGCTGAATTAGGACTGGAGTTCGGATTTGATAACAGGTCTGGTTTTGTGTCAATCAGTAAATTACTGCTCTCGTCACTATACTCAGCTGTCCAAATCCGATTCTCTTTAGAAAGTTGTTTCTGTTCAAAAATTTCCGGCCAACTTAGATGTACGTCACTTAAGTTTGTTTTGCGCTCATGTGAAGGGGTTGATATTGGAGAAGGAGGAGATGAAGCAAATTTGATGGTTTCCTCGGGATAAGTTGGCTGATGTTGCTTGTCGACTGAATCACAAAATGAGTTCCATTTCTTGCAAACATCAGCGACATTTAGCGATTCCTGAATAAGAATTTAAAAGGTATTAGGCCCACATCAACTCTTAGGCGATCCATACCCAATTGTAGAATAGAATGTTGACTTATGATGGAGCAAAATAACTGTTTACCTTGTTATCTTCAATGTCGTCCCTTGATCTGATCTCTTCTTTATGCTGTCGAAGCCATGCAGGCAAACTTGAGATAGAGGAAATGGTAATTCTGTTAGCAGCTTGCGGTTCCTTGTTTTTGATGCTGTTTCCTGTTAGGCTAAGGAAGTCCTTGCCGTAATTGACTGACGAATCTCTCCACCAACTCAAATGTGTGTCAACTCGAGATTCAGCAGCCTGACACGTAAAATCTTTGTTCTTGGATTCAAAGTGGGCATTATTCTCGCTGAAAAAGAAGATTTATCAGTGAATCATATGTTTATAATACAGAGAGAACTCTACGTAACGAACTTTATTTACCTGTCTAGATTGAGGCTTAGACTCAAGCTTCCAACTGGAACAGTGAGTGGATGAAGTTGCCAAAGGGTCTCTAGAGAAGGGTGGCCTGCTTTACATTTCATGTAAGTTTGGAATGTGGCGATCCCCATAAGCCATAATCTTCCTGTTTCACCTATTCCACTAACAAATTGCTTCAGCTCCAGTATAATGCGCTCCACTGTACTGTAGTAGCTTCTCCTTTGCTCACCATAGGTAGACCAGAACTCACCAACCCATTTTAGATCACCCAAGTACAAAACAACCCCTATTCTCATGTAACTTTTCACTATGCACCTAAGCTCAATAAGCTTCTGCTCAAGCTCTTCTTTTGAGAGATTTCTCAAAGACAGGAGAGGAAGGGTTATAAACCTCACAGACATCAAATCCCCCGGAGCTTTGCCTCTCTCAAGCTTGTCCATAACTCCTCTAACTACACTCTCAGCATTGGATAGGCTCTCACTTGTAACGACAACGTTTCTCTTTTTATCCATCATTGTGTTCAAAACACTCGTTACCTCCTCATTCCTTGCTTGTTCAAATTGCTTACTAACTAGGGGGACTCCAAACTCACTAAAAGATGAAGACTGAGACATATGATTGGCAACTATCTTAGTTTTGGTGCTTTCTTTAGACAAGCTACTAGGGGCAGAGGTTTGATTATAACTAGTCTCCATAGAAACAGTTTGTTCTATCTTGTTTTTGACATGGGTGCTAGAGAAACCAGCTTCCCTCATGACCCTACTAACACTAGGGTCATCCAGAATAGATATTATGAGTTGTTCTATCTCAACCTTCAAAGCTAAGATGGGTTGCTGCTGGTTTTCAATGGAGCCTCGCCGTTGGTGCGCCTGAGCACGTTTGAAGGCTGCAACCAACGCATTGGAGAAGGAAGGATAAGAGGAGTGAGAACCTAACAAAGCGCTAGATGTTGATGCGGGAAGGCGATTTAGCGCGACATTAAAGCAAAGCTCAAGAGCCTTGCATTGCAGGGGATGAGAGTGTGACTGAAGACAAGCCCTTCTTAGAAGACTAGAACATGATGCAAGCATAGAACTTGCTACATGGAGAGGAGTGACTTGGGCATGACCTCGCCTTCTGGCAAGAGTCACTGCTTGTTTTACTATGCTTACAGCCTCAGCTGTAAGAGCCTGCTGGACACTGTAAATTCCTGCTCTCATCTTCAGCTGTTTCAAGTATGAATTTAGCGAACTTCAAGGTATCTATCTATTTATCTAGTAAGGAAAATACTGGAACTGTCTCAGAGTCATGTGAGAAGAGAACAGAGTTTCAATAATTGCTGCAAATAGCCAAGAGGTTTATAATGAGGAAAGCAAGTTGCAACACAAGGAGGTGGGAATGAGGGTTAATATTAGGACTGGGGGTTCGTGCTTTTCTTGTTAGTGACGCAAATGTTGGTCTTTGATGTGAAAGTGGCTTGCATGTGAATTGCGAGAGAGCCGGAGAAAAAAAAGAAAGAATCGTAAAGCTCTAAGCTTTGAAAGGAATAATCACTTTG
Organism: Erythroxylum williamsii; assembly: GCA_027564335.1. Classification (NCBI taxonomy): domain Eukaryota; kingdom Viridiplantae; phylum Streptophyta; class Magnoliopsida; order Malpighiales; family Erythroxylaceae; genus Erythroxylum; species Erythroxylum williamsii. Next base: position 53,892,044 of record JANITW010000005.1, read on the forward strand.
GTTCAGATAATATCAATGTATTGATGACGGGTGTTATGTTACGTACCTTACTATTACTAGAAGAAGAAGAAGAAGAAGAAGAAAAAAAAGATGAATGAATTGGAATAGCCTGTGAAAAAGAGGGGAAAAAAAAAGCAGCAATGAGTAAAAAGAAAAGAGAAAAGCAAAGCATAGAAAAGAGAAAAGCTAATCCACCAATTACGAGGACCTGAAAAAGAGAGGAGAAGATAGGACTGATTGTATGTTTGAAGGGAGTTGGGGGAATAGAGTATTATCATATGATTGCTTTAGGAATTTGCCTTTGTTTGGAAACATTTTTTTAAAAAAAATAATTTTCCTGATGCCATAAGCATAACTACACTAATCGAATTTCCTGTATTCCTTTCCTTTTTGTATAATTATTTTGAACGAAAAGCAAACAAACATAAAAAGAGAAGATGGCATGGTATTCAGCTTGTGGTCTTGCTTTGGGATTGGCCTCCATTCGAAAGAACAGGAACTAAAATGGGTAAGGGCCTAAGGAACTTTGCTCGATTGGTGCTAAAAGATTCCTCGAGCCTGTTTTAGCAACGCCGTCGTTTAGAGTTCAGATCATTTGTTTAATATTATAGTGTCTTATTGTGTTTAATAAATCTCAGCTATTTATTTATGTAGGTTCTATATAGGTCCCGCGTGAGTCCCACAAAATAAATAATTAAGATTTCATGAGATAGAATAAAACAGGATAATATTGAACAGTTATCCCCTCCATTGTACCAATTTGGACACTGAAAATGCATTTAAGAATGTTTAAGCTTTGCTAGTACATTTTCCTTTCAATTTCCCACTTCCAAGCATGCAGAGAAAGTGCTAAATAGCACTTGGACGTTGAAATTGTCCCATTGTTCCGACAAAATTGATTGACGGATAACATAACGTTGTCGAAAGAAAAATTGTAATTTTTAACATGAAAGCCAATACAAATGGTATCATATCTTATTTGACGATAAGTGATTACAATTTACGAGGATAAGACATTGACTGAGCCAAGTTTACATTTTCCACATATTTAAAGCGCTACTAATCTCAAAATACCACAATCTCTCTTTTTTAAGATAATATGTACTAAATATTCTATAAAAACAATTGGTTTTGATGAATGTATAAATTTTTAAGTAATTACAAAATAAAATGCTGATATTTATTAAAGATATTTCAAATTTTGAATGATTCATCATGATGACTTATATTATGTGTCAAATTTTGGTAAATATTATTTTATCACCAAAATATGTATATGATTTAATTGTTATTCGAGTGAGACGTATTATAATATTTTGAAGAGAAATCAAATTTATATTTTTATATAAAATTTTGATAGTCTAATTGAATATATAATTGGGGAAATTTTGATAACTAGAAATAACGGATATTCATGTAATGAAATGGATAATACCATTGTAAAAATGCTTCAAATCTAAATTTTTCAAGAAAGTTTGCTTATTGATTTCCTTCTAACCTAATCATGATTTCAGTAATCAAGGCTTATATAAATATTGTCTAATATCATTGAGGATGGTAGGATATGTTGAATTGTTATTTCAAGCACTTTACATTATATTTAGACCTTGTTTAATAACGAGTAATGAAGGAGTCGAATTGAAAAAACAAGAATAAGAACAAAAAGGATGAATAGAAACAAGAATAAAATTCCTAATTATACATGTTTGGTATGTAAATACTAAGAATGAGATTAAACAAGTTTGGTATCAATTATAAGGAATAGTAATAAGAAAATTTTGTTCATATTTGATTATTATATAATATTTTTCAACGATTCAATGAATTATTAATTTTTTTACAAATGTAAATATTTTTTATAGGAGTAAAATTAAATAACTATAAAGAACTTTTTTTACTTGATATAGTATATACGAAACAAAATAAAATTATTGTTAAATAGATTAATACTAAAAACCATTAGTTCACAAAGAAATATGCAATTTTGATATCTTGCCAAAATCAAAATAATTCATTGTCTAAGTTAGTAACATCATCTTAAAGTCTCAAATAGATTATACTATACTATATGATCACTTGAGTATGCCTAAATTTTTTAAATAATTATTGGGTATACTAAAAGAGATCTCAACAATTTTTATCATCTTATTGATCAATCTTGTTGCTTTAACTAGTTCCATTGAAGAAAGTCATCCAATCTCTTTTAACAAGTCATCCAACCTCTTTTAACAAGTTAAACATTTGAATTCTTTTCTCACTAATATCTATAAAAGGAGTAAATACTTTTTTCATATCTTTTAAAAATGAAGCAAATTCATGTTTAGCTTCAATCAAGTTGTTCTTATTGTATTGTATGGTAGCTTTAAAATTTCACATCAAGTGGATCCATGTTCTTCTTGCATTTTCTTTTTCTAGCTTCAGATGGTGATGTTGAATTAATCTAAGTCATACATTCTTCATCGTTTCTAATATGTGATTCACATTATTACATATTTCAATAATATTATCATTTCCACATGTACTTTATATCACCTAGACTTTAAACTCTATTTCCTGTTACTCTATCTTTTGTATAAATTTCAATTGGTTGATCTAAATGGACAAAAATGATTTCATGTATAAACCTCATGCTCCTTCATAACTCTACACAATAATAAAATATTATCATAAATAATTACTTGTACAAATAATAAATTACAATGCAAAAATAAATAGTAAAAAAGAAAAAAACGTTAATTTATATCTTTGCCCAACCCATATAAATGTCTTTATTACTAGTCACCATTGTTTTCGCATTATCCCATCCAAATATGCTACTTTTTATTTAATGTCCAATATATATCAAATTAGTTTCTTTAGAATTTTAACTTTGGATTCAATATCATGTTTTGCTTTAAGATTAGTTTAAGGTATTTTTTAGGAGTCCTTTCAATTATGGTATATGATAATTATTATAGTTAAAATATATCTTCCATATAGTGCCAACCAGCTTATAAAAGGATGTCAATACGCATTTTTTCTTCCCCATTATTCCAATATCTTTTATTTTTTTCCTCTTCCTTGAATAGGATTAGATTGCATTTTATTTCTATTTCCTTCATGAGATTCCATCTATAAGACATATATAACTATAAATTATAAATAAACTAAAATAATTAAAATATTGTTTATGTAAAAGGAATAGATAATATTCATGAATAACAAATAAAATTCAAACACTTTAAAACACTAATTAAATAAACTATAGAACTATTAATAATAAATGTCAATAACTTCTTTTATCTCTTGGTGATAATCATTTCCTTTGCTAAATTGTCTCTCCCTATAGTCTATTGGTCAAATGTTTCAATATAATCAACATGATCATTATTTTCTATTATAATATCTAACTCATCTTCTAATGGGTCTTTCCTCATGTGTTGACGAATAAGATTGTGAACGTAATAATAGTTTGACATAATATGTAGCACCCCCTTATCGAATGGTACACATTGGGACGTCCGGAAGTCATTCCGGTATATATCCTACGATAAGGGCAAGCTACATTCGATCACTGCATTCACTTCACATGGTATCATATCATTGTTCACTTATATAGCATCATAAGAAAATCACAATAATTTAAAACCAAATTTTTTCTCATTTCATTACATAAAAACCGAAGGTCTACATTGTCTTTCAACCTTTACTACATGTATATCATCGAAACCTAGTACAAAAGTACTATATGAAAGAGGAAAATATACAAAGTTTATCTAATTTATGCAAAAATTTCAGCTAACCGACCTTTAAGCCATGACTTCTCTTGCTAAATCACAATCTACACTGCTGGCAAAGCCTCTCAATAGCTAGAGACGTCTCTTGGTCCTGAAAAGATAATGTTGCAATTTTGGTGAGTTTTGCAAACTCAATGAAGTAACCATCATTGATGGTTCACTCAATTCATGCAACACACCTTTTCGCATAACATGTAATCCACAATTTTGCATAATAGGTCATGTAAGACATTTTCACTCAAGCATAGGCAATTACTCATTTCAATCGATCAAACATACTTATCAAAATGTATATGGAATGCTTATGAGACACTTTTCTAATTGTTACTTTGTTATGACCAAGTGCTTGAACTGTCCCGTATCTATTTTGAATATTGGGCTCATTACTAACTATCCCTTATTCAAGGAGGATACAGGGCTCATTATACATAGTGAGCCTTAGGCTCTTAATCACTATCTAAGCTCGAGGTTCTTTTCACTTGTTGAGCTTTAAGCTCTAATCAGTAGCTACTCTGGTTACAACTGCCATTATCTGATTATGCATTCATGTATGGAATGCATGCACCACAACCACTCACATTATAAAACACTTAGGTCTTCGCATTCACATTCAAGTAGCACTTCAATATCTCGATCTACATTCACATTCATTGGACCTTCTGTCCGGAATCTACAATTAAACACATTCAATTATCATTCAAAACATAAATTAACCAAACAAGTAATTAAGTGAGACCGTCTAGGTTAATCACAGTTTGCTCCAGAAACAATTGTCTCGAAGTCCCGGAAATGTCTAGAGGATGGTGCTCAATTCGTTCCTCTATATTACGCAAAACATACACATATCACAATTTGCACCATTATAAGTGCTTAATAATGCACATGTAGGAAACGAATTATGTACAATGCATGTTCATGACAATCCCGGGTATCTTTCCATCAATTTCTTCACAAAAAGCTTTCTCATATCAAAACTCATCTAAGTATAATTTATACTTAGGTTTATGCCTCACTAAAACTATTAAAATCATAATTCATTTCTCATTGTCTTACTTTCATATTTTTCTAAGACACTCTTTCTAGTATACTTTTCACGTTAAATCAGAGAGTGCAATTGATATCATTTGGTCATACCCTCTTCTAGAGAAGTGTTCCTCTATGTCTTATGTTTATATTGACACCAAAATCACCCAATTTGTTTCAGAAATTTGGATGATATGCCTTAAACATTTTCAAACTGCTCTTATCCATAATAGTATACTATATACAACTTCCTTCTAGAAATTAAACATCTTAGAGACTGAATCACAATTCTACTTCTTTAGATAATTTCTAAGCCTATATCTCTAGTTTACTCAAAATTAAAAATCATCTCATTTAGAATTCTATAGATCCAGGTATAACCGAAATAGCCGAAAATGTTCAGTGAAATCAAACCAATTCATAATTTTCCAACAGATTCCCTCACTTTCTTTCAACCAAACTTTTCCAAATAAAGTCATAATACTACCTATTTTCATGGAGAGATAGGAATATGTGTTAGGAATCTATTGGTCTTAGAATCATTACATTTGGAGGTCGGATGACAAAGTTATAGTTGAAAGAATTAAACAAGGTTCTATCCTGAATCATATTGAACCTATTTCGGGGAAACTGGCATAACTTTCTCTATAGGTATCAGATCAAGGTGTTATTTAGGTAGTTTTGAAGAAGACTTCAAGATCTAAAACTTTCATGAGATTTTGAAGATGAATTTTACCATATAAGGGGTCAAACTTGGACTAGACAATACAAAAAGAATAGTGACCAGAACAAGTTTCAGTCAACATAAGACAACGCAGATGGTCAACTTAAGACAAAGCAGAAGTCAACCTAAGACGAAGCAGATGGTCAACTTAAAACGAAGCAAAAGTCAACCTAAGATGAAATAGATGGTCAACTTAAGATGAAACAGAAGTCAATCTAAGACGAAACAGATGGTCAACTTAAGATGAAGCAGAAGTCAACCTAAGACAAAGCATATTACTCTCCTGAGCATCTCCACTCATAAAGACCATAACTTTCGACTCCGATGTTCAAAAATTTCATAATATATACCGTTGGAAAGCTAGAAAGATAAGCTACAACTTTTCAGAAGACAACATTGTTTAATGTAGCCTAGATTAAACTAGATTGTTTTCTTAAAGTCAGAACACGAAATTTACCCCTAAGGAAGACTCGAAATTTTATATTGTGCAAACTTGGAAAGTCCTGGCTATAACCATTCAACTACCAATTTGACTTCATTCAACTCTCAAACCTTAACTCAATAAGGTTTTCAAATAGAAAAATCCCATAATTCCCAATTACTAAAATTGGTTCTAGAATACTTAAACCTATATATTTCCTAACTCCATGGCCTAAATCTCTTCCAAAAATTCCAAAAGATTCAAATGATCTTACCTTGATTCTTCACCAAATGAAGAGATCTTTAGCTCAATTTGAAGCTCTTCTCTCCCTCTTCCTTTTTCTCTTCTTGACCCACTTCAAAATCTCTTTCAAGACTAAAAAGTGCTGAAACCCTAGCTTAATTCTTTTCTTTTATCTTAACCACCAAAAGGCTCTTCTTTTTCTTTCTTGACTTCTCTCTCTCTCTCTCAATTCATGTTTCCCCCTTCTTAAAAAATAAGACTACATTTCTTTCTTCCATTTCTACCCTTAATGAGCCCAAAAGCCCCTTTTCAACTCTCAGATAACTATGACTTCTAACAATTTACCAAAGCCTCTCAACTAAGTTCCTTTTGAACTAATTTCTTCAACTCTCATCTTTACAATCCAATTATCTCCCATATTCTTTTGATTCCTTTTTCCTATTTTTCCTAAAATTCATAATTTTTGAAATTATTCCTAAATTAAAAAATTACAACGATTCCACTAATCAATAAAATATTCAATATAAATAAAATTCAAAGTTCTCAAAATTCCCAAAAATCTCAACTCAATCCAATTATACCCGGAATCATTTATGAATGCATGTAAAATTATTTTCATTTGCAAAACCTTCACTATTCACGTGTATTTGTAGGTCATATTATGCATGTGCATGAAAAATACATTTCTAAGCTCTCATTAATCACTCATATTTACTATTCTAGCCTCCCATAGGTGATGGTATGCCACATAATATCAATTTGAGTGTCAATTGAATAATAAGACAGATTTCTTAGGATTCCCAATTATAACTTTAGTAATCGAAACATTCTTCCAATAACATTTATAATTCCAAAATATTTTAAATTAAATCATTCTTCTTGAATGTTTGGTTGATGTTTTGATCTCCATTCAATAAAATGATACAACTTATCTCTATACAATGTAAGAAATCCCTTACAATTTCTATATCTAGTATCAACAAGATAATCCTGACCTATTATATAATACATTAAATATATTAACCACATGATTTTGAAAAAATATAGATAAATAATTTAGATAAATAACATTTAATATCTCACCCTGAGGAATTTTTATTTATTTCTTTAAGATAGTGCATCACGAAATACCCTACCATCATTAGCTAAACCTTCACAACCAGGATTTACATATATAAATTGTATTTCTATAGAACATAAGTCTAAGACATTTATGGCAATTTCATTCTTCGTAGTATAATATCAAGTTTTTTCAGTCTTTGGAATATTTACATTAGTATATGTACAACAAGTTTGAAATTAGAAAAATCATATCAAGTGTAACGCCCCGTCACCGTAGGGTACACATCGGGACTCCCGACACGTATCCCACGACAAAGGCACACTACCAGAACAATTCTACTAATATCCTTATGGCATCGCAGTAATTTAAATCACAATATAAACAATAATCAGTAAATCAATAATCCAAAATGACAATTATCTGATACAGTCATCCAAGCTAGAATAGACAAGTCTATCAGTCTCCTAACAAAACCAAAAAGGAAACTGATACAAACATCTATCCTAAGTCATCCTCAAAA
>JANITW010000005.1:53902664-53915585 GCA_027564335.1 Erythroxylum williamsii
GAGAGTGTGAAATTGTATATGAAATTGTGTATGAGTTTGGGAATGAGATTGAATTATGAGACTAGTAGATTGAATTATAATTATGAAAGTGTTTTAGAATCAGGTTTGCGTTTGTGTATGCTGAGATCCCAGACGGAGGGTCCGGTGGATTTTGATGTTTGTATGTTTTGAATGGGAACTTTAGAAGTGTATTTTGAACCCTTGCAGGTTTTGGGTTAGGTCAAGGGCAGCCATTATGCTGCCGAAAATTTGGTAAAAATTGGTATAAAGATGAATTTTTGGGATTTGATTGTATGTATAAGCAGTTTGTGTGATTTGAGGATTTTATTGAAGATAATTTCCAAGAAAAAGGAAATTGTATGTTTTGATTGACTTCGAGGAAAAATGAATATAAGAAAAAGAAAAAAATTTATACCGGATTTTGGATAGTCTAGGTATCCAATGCAATTCAGTGTATGTGTTCGGATGTCGAATCTGCTTTGTTTTTGTTTCGTTTGATTTTCGATCCAATTTTCGTTCCGCCGTCAATCTGTATTCATTTCGCTTCGTTATAGTTGCTTTCACTTCGAGCCGATTCGCTTTTGACTTCGATAAGTCTTTGTTTCGCTTCCGATTTATTCCACTTTTTTGGTTGGGATCCGGTTCCCGGATCGGGTCCCAACATTGACCATCTGCTTTATCTTAGGTTGACCTTCTGCTACGACTTAAGTTGACTTTGCTTCGTCTTAGGTTGACCTTCTGCTTCGTGTTGCATTGGCCATCTGCTTCTTCTTAGGTTGACCTTCTGCTTCGTCTTATGTTGACTAGATTATCTTCTGGTCCTAATTTGGCCCTCTATATGTCAGTAATTTTCTTCAAGATCTGCATGAAAGTTATATATCTTGAATTCCTTTTTCAAACCATCTAAAGAAAAACTTAATCCAATATCTCTAGAGAAAGTTATGACAGTTTTCCCAATTCGTCTTCCCCTTCATCTAGTTTCATCTAACCCTATTGTTTGGTCCACTTTTGACCCTCAGATGATAGAATTTGTCTTCGAGATCTTCATAAAAGTTGTATATCTTGATGTTTTATTTCAAACCATCTAAAGAACACCTTAATCTGATATCTCTAGGGAAAGTTATGACAATTTTCCCAATTTGTCTTACCCTTTGTTTGGTTTCGTCTGACCCTATTATCTGGTCCACTTTTGACCTTGGAGGCGATAGAATTTGTCTTCTAGGTCTTCATGAAAGTTGTAGATCTTGAAGTTCTGTTTCAAAGAATCCAAAGAAAAACTTAATCCAATATGTCTAGCAAAAGTTATGACAAATGTCCCGAAATAGGTTTAGTATGGTTAAGGGTAAGTACTGTTTCAGTTAATGACTCCAAATGCTGGGCTTCAGATGCAGGGCCAAAAATATCATAAGTATAGAAAATTGCAATGTCAAGGTGTTCAAGTCATGACTACCATTTGATAATAAAAATGATAAAATATGTTAAAGCATTGGCTTCATTAAGCACATCAAGGTTAACTTTGTCAACATAAGCAGCGGCCCACAGTACCATCCTAAGATTGATAATGTCAAAGAAACCATAATTGAATATGCTTATGAGACTTCTGAAAATGAAATTTGCACAAGATGGACATAGAGTTTCATAGTAAACTAAGACATTAACTTTGGTAAAGGAAGACGGAGTGATATAAGATGGAGATATGAGGAAGATTAACAGGGAATGAATGATAAAAAGGCTAATTATCAATAAATCATTTTTGATTTGTGAAGAATATATAACAATTATATGATTCTAATATATGGATATATAAATTAAGGAACAATTCAACGGGCTTGTAAAATCATCTTATTAAAATTCAGTGAAGAAAATAAACATATTAAAATCACATTTGAAGAATCATTAAAAATATCTTTCTATTAAATGAATTTGACTAGAGGAAGTCGAAATAATAATTATAAGGAGCTCATATAAAAATTTCATCTATAAAAGTTAATATAATCCCATTGGTCATTAAATATATAGACCGTGGTAAAGCTAAAAAGTGCATCGACCAAACTCAAGAAATAATATAAGTGATTTGTGCAATTCAATTAAAAATTATTAAAATCAAATTGAACTAGAACATTAATTAGCTTGTGTAATTCATACTAAAAATTATGGAGAAATAAATAAAATCATCATGCAATAATTAACAAATCATTTAAGTAAGAAATGAAGTAAATCACTTGTCAATATAGAAATTTGATATGATATGTAAACTACATAAGAAGGGGGGTTGAATTGTCTAATCTTTTAAAAATTATTAATCTTTTGGACTTCTTGAATTTCTTTACAAAGATTCAAATGATTACTAAAATAATTTGCTAAAGTTGATAAGCAATGCAATCACAAGTAATATTATCTACTTATCTAACAACAAGAAAATTAAAAGATAAGGGTTAGAGAATAGACGCTGCGATTTTATACTGGTTTATCCCAAACCTTGGGCTACATCCAATCCTCAGAGCTAGTCTGAGATTTCACTATACTTTTTCAACTTTACAAGTATTCTTTCTGCACTTGTAAAGCCTCTTCAGGTCTCTCTCATAAAGTATTCTTTATCAGCTATATTAGCCTCTCTAGGCTCTAGCATCCCTTTCTCTCTCTAAGAAAAGTGTTTTTGAGCTTTAGGTTACAGAGGTATGTGCTCACTTCTTTTGTACTTTGAATATAGAATTTTTGCTAATGTATGTATATGTATCGTATATTAGTCTTCAACTAGAACTAGTATTTATAGCCTAAGTCTCTAACTGTCTTCTTGAAAACTACCTCTTGAATCTTCTAGAAACGGTTATTAGTTGAGTCCTGTAACTAACTCCAACTAACTGTATGATGTTCTAGAATATCTTCCTTTTGTATCGTCTAAAATAATGCTTCTATTTTTATTACGCTTTGTCTGTTATTCCGCTTCGTCTATTATCGCGCTTAGTCTTGTATTACGCTTTGTCTGATGTCACGCTACGTCTTATACAGTGCTTCATCTTATGTAGCACTGCGTCTTGTGTTGTTCTTTTTCTTATGTAGCGCTTTGTCTTATGTTGTTCTTTGTCTTGTGTAGCGCTTCGTCTTATGTAACACTTCGTGTAATATCGCACTTCATCTGTTATCGCATTTCTTTTGGCGTTGACTGCACACTTTCTGAGTTGACTAAGTGTTACTTACATTTTTCTGCACACTTAACAAATTTATCAAAACAGTTCATACATTTCTAAGATTATTATTATTTGATTGTCATCAAAATTAATAAAAGTGAAGTCTTCTTGATTTAACGATCTCTCCCTTTTTGATGATAACAAATAATCATAATTTTAAAAGATAAATGATATTTATAGACTAATAGACGAAAAGTATTCCGAAAAATAATAAAGACATAAGAAAAGAATTGCATACTAGATATATACAATGCTTTCTTTCTACTTTCTACTCATTCTCCTCTTTGTCTCCTTCTCCCCATATTTGTTATTAATCAAAAAGTTTGCTAATTGTAGACGCTTTAGAACTTCAGAAAACATACGTTGCATATTAGTGCGGATCGTCTTGAGGTCTTGTTCAATAGTAACCCATAGTAGTGCTACTTTCTCATGAAGATCACCCATTGAGTCAGATAGTTCATCAACTTTAGTATGAACTTTCTCAATTTCTTTTGCTAATGCTTCCTAAACTTCCTTCTTACTGTGACTTGCTTCCGTCCAATTTATGAAATGCTTCAAGAACTGTAGATTATCAGTAGGATCTTGCTGTATTTCACTAAGTGGATGAAGGTTTTTCACAGCAGATGGTTTTGAAGGTAAAACGTCTAACTCTAATTTTGATAGAGGGTAGACTGAAGGTTTGTTTTCTTTTTGAGAGATCAAGATCATCAGATCTAGGTAGTTTCAGAATTGGTTGCCCAAGAAGGTGTAATACATGTTTGACTGAAAGTATGAAACCTAAAGGTTTGCAATGCATGACCAAATGCACAAAGGTTTCTAAGTTGAAATTAATAACTTCAACCATGATACTTTTGTATTGTCCTTCTTTCACTTTGCCAACTACCTTGAAGTTTTCATTGGTGTTTGAAACTCCAAATTTACTTCCTAATGCTTTTGAAATGTGGTGTAAAATATAGATACCTCTAGGTTGAGCTGCATTGCATGCATCATCTATGTTATTCACAACTACTTGAATCTGCTCTTCTATAAGATCATCTTTATTTCCCTCAGGAAACATCTTCTTTTTCCCTTTTTCTTCATTTCTCATAAGGGTTGAGCATCTTGGTTGTATGTTTGGCACAATTTTTATTAATGTTTTGTTCGTAATTGAATAGATTTTATACTAATCCTTTGAAATCTTCAATAGATATGGTTCTACCTTCTCATCTCATAGAATTCTATATAATCATCGTTCTTCATGACTTAGAAGATGTATTGTCTGATCATTAATCGGTATCGGTTCGACTAGTACCTTGACTAACTTTTGAAGGTTCTTTGATAATAATTGAGCTTCTGCTTCGAATAGGTACTGATTCTTCTACAATCTTCATTCTCAAATACTTTTTGTTGATTGGTTGAGAAGAATTGTAAGGTTCCAATTGGTGTTCAACTGTTTTTGCCTTCTGTTAAACATTAGATGAAGAAAACTTCTTCTGACTGGGCTTTACCTTCTTTTGTTCTTCTGCCGGTTTAGAAGAAAGTTGCTGTTGAGGCTTCTTCTTGTCAAATATTAACTTCCTTTTAATTTCTATCTCTCCAGATGATTTTACTGATTGACTTTGCAAAATAGAGACAATTGATATGGTAGGCTGCTGTCTGTTCTCTTCTTTTTCAGAATCTCCATCAAGAATCAGAGATTTTCTCTTCTTCTGTTCTTGTTGTCATAAAGTCAATAGTCTTAGTGACCTTCTTGACTGTTTGGATTTGTTTGATTGAAGTGTCGCCGCCTTTCTCTTCAATGACACTTGAAGCGATGATTGTTGAACTCGGTTTTCCTCTTTCTGTAGAATCGTCTTAGGTTTTATTAGTGCATCAGACGATTTCTCAGTCTTTTCTTCTTCAAATGATTTTCCTATTGATCGAGGTTTTGTTTTTCTTACAGATGTACCACGTTCACTTTTGTCATGTCTTACTATAAGCTCCCCCTCAGACCTTGCTTTGGGTGTAAAACCTATATCTGCCTTTTCGTCAAACTTTATCCCCATTTTGTGAATAGTTGTGGCATTAATAATACTCTTCACATCCATCTTTACCCTATTACCTCTGTCGAGAAGGATTCCAGATTCTCTAAAAATCCTTGTCAACAACATCCCATACGATAAAGAGCTAGAATCTCCCTTTGACTTCATCATATACTTCAAAATTAAGTACGTAAGATTAATAGATTGATGATTCAGTAGGTGATACAGAAAATGTTCGTCATTCATTGTCACAAGATCCTTCGAGCCTAATCTTGGTAGAACACAATGAAGAAGTAGTGAATGTAGAACCTTAGCCTTTGGAACAAGTTTGCCGCCTTCTTAACTTCAGGATCACTACTTCCATAAAGTTGTTGATTAATGTGCATTCTATCTACATGACCTTGAGTAATCCATCTTGTATTGTTAAACAGCTTTACTCCAATACTAGGACACCTACTAAGCCTCTTGATAGTATCTTACATCACGATAACTGACAAACCATCTACCATTGATACTAAGGTATTGTCTAACCACTTGGCATTCTTCCAAAACTTATATATCTCATTCAAGTAGACCTTTTCACAAACCTTGAAGAAGTTCTTAAAGCCAACTGCTTCAATCTCTAGTTCAATGTCCATCTAATTTTCCTTCATTGATTTGAAATCAACGTGTCTCCCATAGATAAGTGATTGCTCCATTTGTAATCTGTAACAAATCAAAACTAAAAACACAAAAGTATTTCGCTCAAAGTAGTGATGTTAGTCTCTAAAAGTAAGAATATGAGATGAAATGAACTTGAAACTTGGAACAGAGTATTTAATCGACTTGGTTGAGAGAACTAAGCAAGTCGGTTTCAAAGTATTTCAAGAAAATTCTAGAGTAGAAAGTATTTTAGAATCTTGAGAAGTTTTTCTTCTTATACCTACTCTCGAAAAGTTACCGTTCATAACTTACCATTACTATTTACTTGAAAACTTACGACTTTTATCTTCTTTTTATATGAATCGTCTCAGTCATGTCGTATCAGACGAATGGTCATTCAGCATTACCATATTTAAGTTCCGTCTGATTTCCTTGAATCTATCTTCACTCAAAGGTTTAGTGAATATATCCACCCATTGTTGATTCGTCTCAACAAACTATAGACTATTGATTCCTCTCTATACATAGTCTCTTATAAAATGATATCTAACTTCAATATGCTTTGCCCTCGAGTGTTATATTGGATTTTTTGACAGATTGATAGCACTTATGTTGTTACAGAAGATTGGAATTTGATCTTCTTGTATGGAGTAATCTTCTAACTGATACTTAATCCATAACTTCTATGAACAACAACTTGCAGCTAACATGTATTCAGCTTCTATAGTAGATAGAGCAATTGAACTTTGCCTCTTGCTTGACCATGAAATTAGATTATGACCAAAAAAGTGACAACCTCCACTTGTACTTTTTCTATCAATTCTATATTCAGCATAATCAGCATTACAGTAGCCAATTAACCTGAAATCTTTACCTTTCTCATACATAAAATAAAGATCAGTAAAACCTGCCAAGTATCTCAATATTCTTTTAATAGTAATATAATGAGATTCTCTAGGATCTGTTTAAAATCCTGTACACAAACAAACACTAAATAATATATCAGGTCTACTTGCCGTTAGGTAAAGTAAAGAACCAATAATTCCTCTAAAGAGAGTTTGATAAACCTTCTTACCTATTTCATCCTTAGATAAAAGGATTGAAGGATGCATAGGAGTTGACATAGGTTTAACCTTTTTCCATTTTATATTTGACTAATAGTTCTTTGATGTATTTCTGTTGATGAATAAAAATCTTTTCTTCGGTTTGTTTAATTTGTAAACTAAGGAAAATTTTCAATTCACACATCATACTCATTTCAAATTCACTTTTCATAAGATTTTCAAAATTGGAACATAGCTTTTTAAAAGTTGCACCAAAAATAATATCATCGGCATATATTTGTACTATAATGAAATCATTTCTAATACATTTTCTAAATAGAGTCTTATCTACTTGTCCTCTAACAAAGTCATTTCCAATCAAAAATGAACTTAGACGATCATACCACTCACGAGGTGCTTGTTTTAATCCATACAAAGCTTTATAAAGTCTATAGACATAATCTGGTTTATCAGTATCTTCAAAACTAGAAGGTTGCTTTACATTAACTTCTTCATCTATAAAACTATTCAAAAATGCAGTTTTCACATCCATTTGAAACAGTTTTATATCATAACAAACAACATATACAAGCAAAATCCTAATAGCTTATAGTCTAGCTACAAGAGCATAGGTTTCATTATAGTCTATTCCTTCCTGTTAATTATAGCCTTTAACTACTAATCAAGCTTTGTTCTGGTTTACTCTACCTAATTCATCTAGCTTATTTTTGAATACCCATCTAGTTCCTATGACAAACTTATTGGGTGGCCTAGGAACTAAAGACCAAACTTTATTCCTTGTAAATTGATTTAACTCCTCTTGCATAGCTAGAATCCAAACTTCATCTTGAAGAGCTTCATCAATTTTCTTAGGTTATAATTCAGGAACAAAAGCTACATCTGCCTCTCTTCTAAATTTAGACCTAGTTCTCACTCCTTTTAAAGTTTCGGCTATAATCAAATTTTTTGGGTGAGAGGTTTTATACTTCCAGTCTTTCCTAAGACTAAAGTTTTTAGGAATATCTTCCACCTTATTAGGTGGATCAACTAGAGGTGACATGTCTAGTTTATCAACTAAAGGAACAAATAGAGTTTCCTCATCAGAATCGTCTCTTCTATCCAGATGAGAATCATCATCAAACTTAACATGCATAGATTCTTCAACAGATTTAGAAATAAGATTATAAACTCTATAAGCTTTAGAAGACATAAAGTATTGTACAAAAATTCCTGAATTGATCTTAGAATCAAAATTATCCCATTTTTCTTTTTTATTCAATATAGTGCATTTGTAACCAAAAGGATGGAAGTAAGAAATATTTGGCTTTCTTCCTTTCCATAACTCATATGGAGTTTTAGTTAAAATAGGTCACAAAAACACTCTATTTTGAATATAAAAAGCTGTATTCACAGCTTCTGCCCAGAAATACTTAGGAAGATTCATTTCACATAGCATAATCCTTGCCATTTCCTAAATCGTCATGTTCTTTCTTTTTACTCCATTCTGTTATGGAGTTTTAAGGGCAGAGAAATAATGGAAAATCCTATTCTATTCACAAAACATTCTGAATTTTTCATTTTCAAATTCTCCACCATGATCACTCCTAATTTCAGCAATAGAAATTCCTTTTTCATTTTGTAACTTTTTGGATAAAACTTTAAAGCAATAAAGAGATTCATCTTTATATGATAAAAACAATATCCAACAAAATCTAGTGAAGTCATCAACAATTACAAGACCATATTTCTTTCCACCAAGACTTAATATTCTGATTGGACCAAACAAATCTATATGTAACAACTCTAGATGTCTAGACAAAGTTACAACATTTTTAGAAGGAAAAGAAGTTTTAACTTGTTTTCCTTTTTGACAACTTTCACAAAAGAAATCTTTGTTAAAACTTTTTTTTGGTAAACCTCTTACCAAATCATGTCTAACTAACTTAGAAATATGTTTAAAACTAACATGACCTAGCTTTTTATGCCAAATCAGTTTTTTTTTTCATTTGTTGATATAAAGTATGAAATATTTTGACTTTTCAAATCTTCTAAATTAATCTTATAGAGATTATTTCATCTCTTGGGAAAAAAGAATATGGTACCATCCTTGTTTTTTACTACACAAGAATTTTGATTAAAGGATACTTCAAAACTAGAATCATATAATTGACTTACATTAATTAGATTATGCTTTAATCCTTCAACTAGCAAAACATTATCGATAGATGCAAATGAATCTTTACCAATTTTGCCAATTCCAACTATTTTGCCCTGTTGGTTGTCTCCAAAAGTTAATGATCCTCCTTGCTTATTTTGGAGGTCTAGGAATATAGACCTTCTTCCCGTCATGTGTCGCGAGCATTCACTGTCCAAGTACCATTGGTGCTGGTTGCTTTTTCCAAGAAGGGAGATCTGCAGTATATATTATATCTTTCTTAGGTACCTATATTTTCTTGGATCCTTTGGAGTTAGACTTACAATAATTCCTTGAATAATAAGAATATTGCTTCTTTTTCTTTTTGCTAGGAACAAAACTCTTATTATTACGAACATTACTATTAGTAAACCCTAAACCACTCTTATCCTTTGGATGTCTATATTTTCCAATCATATCATTCATCCTTTTTGTACTTTCAGTAAATGTTGATAAATCTGCTAAAAGACTATTAATTCTATGTTTCAATTGATTAATCTCCTCAGATCTATCCATAGTTACTTTCCTTTTCATATCATCTACTTGTTTCTTAAAGCAAATGTTTTCTTTCTTTAACACTTCCGTGTTCTTCAAGCTTTCAACAAATTTCTTTTTTAGAATCCTATATTACTTTAATATAGCATGTGAATCTTCTAGTAATCCTAAATATGCCTCTTGAAGATCATTAAAGTTAGAGGTTACCTCATTGTCGCATTCTTTTTTAGCTACGAAGCATATATTTTTTTTGTTCTAATGCTTCTGAAGATTCGGATGAGTCCAAATCTTCCCACGTTTCCATCATGCTCTTTTTGTTTTCGTTACTTTTCTTCTATTTTCTTTTGAGCAATGGACATTCAGACTTGTAATGTCCTGGTTTGTTGCACTCGTAGCAGATGATAGATGTTTCCTCATTCTTGGCTTCTTCTTAAAAGAAATTTTTTTATTTCCTTTTGCTTTCTTTTTCTACATCCTCCTAATATTTCTTGAAATGAAGGATAGTTCATCATCATCTTCACGTGAATCTTGATTAAATTCACTGGCATCATCATTCTTGATTTCTTCAATCTTTAATGCCTTTGAAGATGTGCTTCTATTTTTCGGGTTCTTTTGATTCTTCTGACCATCCTTTGATGCGATAGATTATCTCTTCTAGGTTTATCTTCAACATCGAGCTCTACTTCATGTATCTTCAATGAACCAAGCAATTCATCTAGCTTCAGCTTGCTTAAGTCCTTGGCCTCTTATATTGCTATAATCTTGGGTCTCCATCTTTTAGGTAGACTTCTGAGAATCTTTTTGATATGATCTTGATTATCGTAGATTCTCTCAAGAGCTTTAATTCCATTGAAAATGTTTTGAAATCATCTAAACATCTGATCAATAGTCTCCTCATCTTTCATCTTGAACAACTCATATTGGTGAACAAGAATACTGATCTTGGACTCTTTCACTTGATTTGTACCTTCATGTGCAATGGCTAATGTATCCCACATCTCCTTTGCAGATACGCATCCATGAACCTTGTCATATTCACTTCTACTTAGGGCACAAATTAGAAAGAACTTGGCCTTTGAATTCAACTGAAATCGAGCTTTTTGATCTGCTGACCATTTATCATGAGAGATGATATTGCCTTCATCATCTGTTGGTATATATGAACTAATATCGATGTTATCGTAAAGATCAATATGTGTGGATTCGATAAAGAGTCGTGTCCTATCCTTCCAATAATGATAATCCTCACCATTGAATGCAGGAGGTCTTGTGACCGAGGCACCTTCAACTATAGAAACATGTGATTCAGCCATAGATCCTTGTCCTCACTTTTTTATAGTGTTTTTTGGAAACCTCGCTCTGATACCATCTAAAGTAAATCACTTGTTAATATAGAAATCTGATATGATATGTAAACTACACAAGAAAGGGGGTTGAATTGTGTAATCTTTTTTAAAATATTAATCTTTTGGACTTCTTGAATTTCTTTATGAAAATTCAAATAAGTACTAAAATACTTTGCTAAAGGTGATAAGCAATGCAATTGCAAGTAATATTATCTACTCGTTTAACAATAAGAAAATTAAAGATAAAGGTTAGAAAATAGATACTGCGAGTCCTCAGAGTTAGTCTGAGATTTTACTATACTTTTTCAACTTTAAGAGTATTCTTTCTAAACTTGTAGAGCCTCTTCAGATCTTTGTCACAAAGTATTCTTTATCAGCTATATTAGCCTCTCTAGGCTCTAGCCTTCTTTTCTCTCTAGAGCCTTCCTTTCTCTCTCTAAGAAAAATATTTTTTGAGCTTTAGGTTACAAGGTATTTTCTCACTTCTTTCGCACTTTGAATACATAATTTTTGCTAATGTATGTATATGCATCGTATCATCTCTTCTTTCATTTTTTCTTTTTTTACTCTTCGTCTAAAACTATTATTTATAGCCTAAGTCTCTAACTATCTTCTTGAATCTTCTAGAAATGATTATTAGTTGAGTCCTGTAACTAACTCCAACTAACTATCTGACATTATTGTTGGACCCCGTTTCTAAGGCCCAACATTCGGACTCACACAAAGCATACTTAAGCATAGAGGGCCCAAAATCGACACAAAATTGGCCAAAAGGGGAGAAACTTTCAATAGAAAATTTGGATTAGCTTTTTAAGAGGATTGTTCCCTCCGTTCTAACGGTTTAAAAGCCACTGAAATCGCTCAATTTGGATTAGAAAAGAAAAAGTTATGGTTAAAACACTTTCTTAAAGAAATAGTGAAAACTGACCCTCTACCAACTTCATGCCAGAGTTTGGAAATTTTAGAGGCTAAATTGCTAGTTGGTTCCTTCATAAAACTTGTAGATTTAGGTCTCTAGTTTAATTTAAAACATGAATCGTCTCGTTCCGAGCTCTACAGCTCCAGATATTTCAAAATGAGTAAAATATATTCAGACTTTACCAACCAATCGTCATACTTTGTTTCAAACCACCGTTTTCAATTTAAAAGAAAATATGATAAATCAAGTGTGGAAAGATAGAAAAATCTCTTAGAAATCCATCGCTTAAAAAATGAGGTCGATCGGAGGTCTGTGCAAAAAGTTATGGCCAATAGAAGGAAGAGGGGTCGATAAACAGAAGCAGACGATAAAACTGAGACGCAAAAGTCAACTGAGACGCAAAAAGTCAACTGAGACGCAAAAAGTCAACTGAGACGCAAAAGTCAACTGAGACGCAAAAAGTCAACTGAGACGATGAACAGTAACTGCGTCTCACTTCTCTCCAGAACGTCTCTACTTAAAAGATGCATAACTTTCTACTCAGAACTCCAAATTAGACACGGTTTGATTCGTTGGAAAGCTAAGAGAAAAATCTACAACTTTCATGAAGATCACAGACCTAAATTTCAACTCTATAAGGGTCAAAAATGGACCCAAAGCTTCTGTCTAAAATCTGTCATTTAGACAGCACCTGCACTCAACTCTAACAACTGACACTTTGCAATAAATACAACCTAAACAGCTCATTAAACTTCATGGGAAAGCTCTACAGCTTGTCTAACACCCGCATGAAGTCTAAATAATCCCATTCGACCTATAACAATCCATAATTTGGCTGAAAGCGCAAAACACCCAAATCTAACTCAAAGAGCACATCAGCCCAGAAATTTGCAGAACTTCAACAGCTTCTAAACCTATGCAAATTTCCAGCAAGCTCTCTCAAGGCAAAACTCAATGATAAAAGACTCAATACACATACTTCACACATAGATCACAAATCAACATAAACACATGATGAAGAGAGTACTAGAGCTCTCATTCTCTTTTCAAATCATAATAAAGATTCATGCATAGCTTTGGTTACATATTGGCAT